>VZTA01018414.1:103546-117951 GCA_013398855.1 Mohoua ochrocephala
GCCCCCCCAGCGGGAGTTTTGGGAGGAGTTTTAAAAAAAAAAAAAAAAAAAAAAAAAAAAAAAAAAGAAAAAAAAAAAAGAAGAAGAAAAAACCCCACAAGAAATAGCGGAGATGTGGGGGCCGCGGTGAAAGCTTATCCAGGGGCTGCGTGTGCATGGCTATAGGCTGAGCTTCCACCGCCTCCTGGAGAACCCAGCCTGGCCTTCGGGAAGCAGCGCTCTGCTGTTTTTCCTGCTGGGGAGCCGAGGAAGCTCAGAGCACGAGGGTTCCTCTTCCAGGTCAGGCAGGAAACGGGTGGCAAATCTGGGGTCTCTGCAGCCCTGGTCGTAGGGTTTAGACATGGTCACCTCCTCTATTTCCAGCCCGTGGGTTTGCTCCGGCTGCAGTTGGCAGTGGAGGGCATAGCGGGAGGCTGAGGGAAGTCACGTCTCTCGGGGAGATTGGAACTAACAAGTGTTGGGACGCGGAGGGTGACCCGAATGCCACCACCCCGTTGGTGCTCGGGGTTCAAGGGCGCCTTTGTGACTGTCCTTGAGGGACGCGTGAGCTTCCCCACCGCAGGGCTGCGAGCGCTGATGTAATTACAGCTTCCCTCTCGCTGCCCCAATTGCATTTAAATCTCTGAAGAATGAGTAATTCCCTACTCGGATACGATAAAGGCTCTGCTGTGGGCCCCGGGGCTGCTTGTTTGGGCTGCGTGTGTTCCTCGGTGGCACCGAGCAGCTCCGCAGTGCCTTTATTTTCAGTCTGTGGAGCACTTTACAGTTCCTGCCTGGGCAGAGGGAGAGGCTGAGGAAAGCTGCGTGCATCTGAAGCCAAAAGGTCTGGCCTTGCCCTTGAGCGGGGATCTGGGCTACTGTTTCACAATTTAATTAGCTCTCAGGGTTGCACAGCAGCTTCCCAAAAAGCAGGCAATTAATCTCTAGCCCGTAGGGCAGGATATGCAGTGTTCCTGTCTGCTGGGTGGGTATCTCAACCCCACGCAGCCCCTGGCCAAGCAGGAAAGATCTGCCAGAAATACCACGGAGCAGAAACACCAGATCATCCAGAGCCCTCTTTGTTCCGCCGGTCACACACTGCCTGCCCTCCCCACTCACCCTGGCTGTTCCCGCCTGTTTTCCTCGCAGCATCCGTGCCAGTTTTCCTCTCAGCATCCCTGCCTGGTTTCTCGTCCCTGCTGTGTTGCAGCAGGCAGGGAGCTGCAGCCTCAGTGAGCCTGAGGAGGGTGTGAGGGCCCTTTGGGAGAGGGAAGCAGCACCAGGTGCTTGATTCCAGTTTAGCTTCCAGATCAAAGCAACAGGTGAGAAGGAAAAACAGCACAGCAGAGCGTGTTCTTCCTTGTGCCCAATGCTGTGGTGGGGATGCTCTCAGTGCCCATCTTGCACTGACCAGCAGCTCCTGAGGGAAGGGCACTAGAAAAGTCCAGGGACTTCTGCCCCAGAGAAAACCGTGGATGTCCCATCCCTGGAAATGATCACGGTCAGGTTGGATGGGACTATGAGCAGCCTTGTTTAGTGGATGGTGTTCCCTGCCCATGGCAGGGGGGTTGGAAATGGATGATTTGTAAGGTCTCTTCCAACCGAAGCCATTCTATGATTCTAATCCCCCTTATGTGACTGACAAAAGCTTCCTCATCTCTAATGGGGCAGAGCATCATTAGGGCTGTGGTTTGCCAGGATTTACAGAGCATAATAGCTCTGCCCCGGGGTTTATAGATTCTGGCAGGTTTTCAGGAGCGTGGCTGGTTCGGCTGTGGTTGCAGCAGCCCTTCCAAAGCTCACCTCTGCCTCAGAGGGGGCTGCGGGTCCCTCAGCTCCCCGGGGCTCAGGCACAGACCCCGAGCTGCAGGGAAGGGAAGCTGCAGTGCTGAATCAACCTGGTGAGATGCCTGTGCAGTGCGTTAACAATCCGTGCACCCCAAACCTCCCTGATCCAGCCCGGGCTGGGTGATGTGGGAGCGTTGGTGTCCGCGGTGCTCCGCTGCGGAGGGGGTAGATGCCTCTGCTCATGGCTTTGGTTGGTTGTGATGCTGCACAAAGATAATTCCACGGCGTGGTACTCGTCTTCATGCTAGAGGTGTAAAGCACTGTGCACTCAGGGTCTGCTACCTAGTAGGAGGACAGGAGAGATCTGCTCCAGTCCTTCATCCCGGTGGGATGTGGCTGGTGCCGAGCAGAGTCCCAGGGTAGCTGAGGCGCATTTTTGCTGGCGGTTGCTGGTGGTGAGTCGGCAGCAGTGATGCCAAAAACTCCTTGCCTTTGCCAGTGCTGTCGGTCAACACCAGGTTCGTTTCCCTGTAATGTTGAAACACAAATTGTCGCAGTGGGTGTAAACTGTGCCTGGTGGAAATGCTGAGCAGGGCTGTAAGTATGTGGAGAGGGGTTCTGTGTGGTGTCTGGGAGTACAGCCTGCTGGGGGCACAGGCTGGCAGCTTTGCTCTGACAGAAACCATGAGACAGTGTTTGTTGATGGCTCTTAATCCCTGATTTTCCCATTGCTCAGAGCCCAGCTCCTTTGGGGAGCGTGTGCTGGCTGGTGGGTGAGCCTTGGCAGTGCTGTGGCGCTGGGTGGGGAGCGTCCAGCCCTACCAGGACATGACACTGCTGATCAGAAGGCTTCTCTGACTGTTTTATTTATTTACTCTTCCTTACTATTGCACGCTTTTCAGACACTTCTCTCACTACCCAGTGCGGGGTATTTTTAGTATTTCACCAGCAGACTTTGTCTGAATGAGGTACAAACTCCTGCTAAGTCATGTCCCGGTTTTAAGGCTCACCAAAAAACCATCGCCCAGCTCGTTTTCAGGAGGGCGCTGCATTATAAATAGGCTTTTCCACGTGCACGAAACTCATGGACTCGTCCTTAAAATTTCCTTGAGCGAATGCCCGGGATGTCTGTGGGACACGTGGCCGTGGTGCATCCCCGGGCTGCGCCTGGCCAGCGTTCCTGCTGCCCCGGGGAGCAGCTGCAGCCGCGTGCTGCGGATGCTGGGACTCAGCCCCGGGCTAATATTAGCAGGAACGCGCCAGCAGGACGGCCACAGCTCTGTGTGGGTGATGTGCCTTGAATTCAGCAGAGTGGAAAGCCCTGGAGACAGGAGGTGCCTCGTGTTTGTGTGAGCGTCTCACTCAGGTCCAAGGTCTGTCTCGTAAGCCCGGCCCAAGGGTTTGCAGGATGAGCGCTGGGCTGGGAGCTGAGCGTGTGACTAACGGTCCCTCGTGTGCCAGGGCTCAATGCCTGGAAAAGGAAACGCAAAAAGATCTTTCCGATTTACATCTTGGATCATCCCAGCCCTAGGAGTGAAGCAAAGCTCCTCAATTGTTGGATTTCCTGGGCTGTTCACAAAAAGTCACGCTGCAGCTGGTCACTTCTGGAGCTCTTCATCACCAGCTCGGTGTGGGCAGAGCTAGAGCTGCTCATTGGTGTAGCTGGTGCTTCAAGACAGCAAAGTCACCTCCAATACCCTCAAAGTTGGGCTTTACAGCCACTTTGGAGAGTTTTCTCTCTTATTCCACATCTACGTTTCTCAGTGTGAGACAAAAGGATGGGCTGGACAGGAGTTTTCTGCCAAATCCTCATGTGGTGGGAGAGGAAGGAGCCAGAGGAAGGTGCCTGTGGGAAGGGAAGTTTTGTGCCTTCCCCAGCAGGAGTTGTATCTTCCCCTGCAGAACTGGCCTTCGAGCCACAGAGTCAAAAAACTGCATCTGCCCGGTCACAGCAGTGGGTACCTGCTGTTGTGGGTTGGGTTTTTCCCTGTGTGTATCTAATTCTTTGGGAATAAAAGTGGGAAAGGGAAGAACAGGACACTGATCTCTCTGTCCACGTGAGCTGGGCTCTGGGGATCGCCTCGGGCCCCGGTTAGGATGTAGGATCATCCGGAGGTTGTCATTTACAGCCATGTCATGCAAGGAGCCGTGTGTCCTTGGGGCCGGGCACCCGCTGCGGCACAGAGCAGTGTCCCTGGCCGTGTGACAGCAGGGAGGGCTCCCGGTGCTGGCACAGGTGAGCTCCTCTGTCCTCATGGGACCAGCCTTGGGCAAAGTGAGCACAGCACTGTGCTGATCATAAAGAGACCTTTCAGAGGAGCCTGGGTGGGAAGGGACAGGGAGGGGATGAGTCTTTACAGCGGAGCCAGGGCAGCTGCTCTGGTTTTGCAAGCGTAGTGCTGGTGCCTGGAGGTGAGTCAGGGGCTGCAGCACGTACACCATGCTGGCTCTACTCGGGCTCTGGGATCTTGGTAGCACCTTTCTCTTAGTAAGGCACTTGCCTAAAATGCTTCACTCTCTGCTCAGTGCCTCTTGGTGGATTAGGGCAGTGGAGCGAGTAGGAATCACCTCTGGAACATGTTGGGTCAGTTCTGATAGCTCCGAGTGACCACGGCTCTGTCTCTTGGCCAATACATGCCAGCAAACCTGGGGCTAAATTACTGCCAGGCATTAACCTGGCACCTCTGGGTGCCCCATGGCCTCAGTGGCTGCTGGTTTCATTTCTGGTTTGCTGCCCCTCCTTGCAGGGAGCTGCTCAGCCCTTTTTGCCAGGAGCCAGGACAGGCAGCAGCCGCAAAAGCCTGGACTGGGACACGTCATAAATCCAAAGGCAACAATGGAAACTTCAGAGCCCATAATCGCTCCACATATTCATGTGTCTGACTTTGATATTTAAGGCAGCATCTTTCTGCAGGATTATCATTGCAGGCTCTTTCCCAACCTCCCTGTCCCCCCCGGCTGCAGTGAGCTCTGGCACCTCTTTGGTCTTTAGAGATGCGACGTGCAGGCAACAAGCCAAGTGACCCTAAATCCTGGTTAAGCTCGTTTAAAACGAGTCAATGGGTCTGAGTTCAGTTCCTGGTGGGGCTGTGCCTGGTTGGTGGGGGTCAGGGTCCCTCAGGGGAGCTCTTGGTGGGCTGTCATGCCCTTCGTCACAGGGATAGGGTTGTGTCCTGGCCACCTCTCCTTTCACACCTGCAGGGTATTGTTCAGTCCTCTGGTGGCACCAGCAGTTTGTACCCAGCTGCTGTGCAGGTGCCAGTGTGGGAGAGCCCTCCTTGGTGCAGGAGACCCCTCCTCACTCCCTTCCCTGCCACAAACAGTGCAAGTAAGGAGTAGCCCTTGGGCAGGAAGGGGTTTGTTGCTGCCTCCAACTTATTCTGAACAGCTCTCATCTCCTGATGGCTGTGACTCAGGCTTTTACCCTGATTGCTTTTGTGAGGCTGCTGGATGGAGCTCAGCCCTTGGGTCTCCTGGGGACACCTTCAGACTGGTGGCCCAGGGGCAGTGTCCCTCCAAGCTGGCTCTTGGCTGGTTTGTGTGCCAAAAGGGGAGACGCCGTGGGTGGTGTGTGACCCTGCATCCTCCCAGCGCTGCTGGCACCCAGGCCAGGGCAGTTTGGGATGGGGTGCCAGCCTGTTGCCCAGGTGTAGGCACAGTCAATGTCAGTCTCCTGTGGATTGCAGGGCAGGGGACACCGTGATATCAGTCTGTGCCACCATCCTCCCGGCAGCAGAGGTGGCAGTTTGGGATCCAGGCATCACAAAACTGGGCAGCCCCTTGCTAGGGTGAGGTGGGTGCTCCGCAGCCTCTCCCAGCCCTGGGAGTCATGGCAGGGGTTAAGGGGGAGGGCAGTGGCACTGGTCAGCTGCACTGGTTTGGGAGACAAGGAGCGTGGTGAGGGCTGGGATCAGGACTCAGTCTTTCTTTCATCTTGGCCATTGAAAGTAAAAATACAGGGAAATGTGAAAAGGATGGATTTTATTTTAATTTTCAAAGCACGTTTAGTTTGCCAGGGAGGAGGAGGGCTCTGCTCTCTGCCAGCCCTCAGGATGTTTGGACAACAGCTCGCACTGCGGTGCTGGGTGTCCCCTCCAAGAGAGCCATCAGAGCTGGCTGCGGGGACAGCAGCAATCAGCAGGCAGGAGTGGGCAGCACTGCAGGGATGAGTGGCTCCCGGGTCCCTCCTTGGCCCCTCTTACCAATTTACCCCTTTTCTGTAGCTCTTTAACCAGCATGTTGCAACACCACCCATCAAAGCATCTTCTCAAATGGAGACTTCACTGATTTAATCACCCAGTCCCTGCCACCCAGGCTGGTCACCCACCTGAGTCATTCTCCACGAGGCTGGTCACCCACCTGAGTCACTCTCCATGTCCCTTCTGTGGCCACTGGGATTCATGACTCCTGCGGATGGCATCTGTGGCACCAGCATGGGGCAGGCTGGGCTCTGCAAGACCATCTGCATCATACTTTTGTCTCTGGGTAATCGTTTCAAGGCATTTTAGAAATATTAGTGAACCAAACCAAATCTACAGCCCCATGGGAGGCACAGAAAAGATTTATTTCTCTCCTTCCTCCTCCCCTTATGAAAGGAAACTGGAGCACAGACCGGAGACAGGAGCTGGAGTGAGCCCGTGGCAGAGCCAGTAATGCAATCTGCTGGGCTGGATACTCTGGGTTTTATGTAATTTTCTGTACAAGTATGAAATGAATATAAGGGATGTAAAATATACTGGTCTGATCTGGAAACATTTTGCTGCGAGTTAATGGTTATATAAACCCAAGTGTAAGAGAGAATCAAGCTAAAATCTTTTGAGAACTGCATTATAGGGACTGCAAAGCTGGGATTTTGTGTTAATCTGAGTGTGGATTTTAATTTTTTTTTCTATTCTTAGTCCTGACTTTGCTTTTGCATGTTCATTTCTGGGAGACGAGAGGTTTGCTGCATCAGCCTCAGGCTGTTTTATACCTTGCCGTGAGTGAGAGAAATGCTGCTTGAAAAGCTTTGATTGATGTCAGAGCCCTGAACTTGCGTTTATCCCCAAATTTCCACCAGAACTCACCTCTTGGTACCATTTACACCATTCAGGAGGGCCCTGCATAGTGACAGCACATTGCCAGCCTTGTCTTCTGCACGTGATTCGTGTCAGACCGTGCAATCTACTGCAACTTCTTTTGAAGGCTGTCTGTGAAGTCAGAGAAAGGATTTATTTGTGCATAAACTGTTCATAACTTACTCAGGATAGCGTGAGAGTCAGGCTACAACAGCCGAGTGTCACTATACAGATATAATATTTCTATATTTATTTATTTATTTATGTAGTGCAGCAAGTTTGATTTCTTGGTAAAGGAAAGGTGTGAATCCTCCTGGCACAAGCACAGGGAGGGGACCCAGCAACCCTTACTTCTCTTCTTTCTTATGTTAGATCACCAGAAGCTTTGGGAAAGATGCTTTTAAAATTTCCTGCCTTGGTTTCTGTGGATGTGAGAGGGGATCTGAGTTGCTCGGGCTGTTTTGAAGCTGTGTGTGTACTCACAAAATCCTGCCAGCATGTGCAGCATCGTTTGCTGCCTGCACTGCCAGGGATTTTCCGTCTCAGACCCACGATTTTGACCCCACTGAGGGCTCAGGAGAGTTGGGAGCACCTTGTTGTTGAGGACGGGGTAGAGTTATCCTTCTCTGCCCTGCTGCAGGGATGCAGCTCCCTTCCCTTTAGGTTTAATACACAGTGGATACACCCTATAGGTATATGCAGAACACCCTCCTTGCCCCCATAACTGAGCCTCTAGTTCACTCCAACGCACCCACCTCTGCTATGGGTGGTGGCAGCTCTTCAGTGGCATCACTCAGGGTAGGTTTGGATGACCTACCAGGCCCAGGTGGCCCCGTGCTAATGTGGGCAAACCCTCTTTGCTCTCAGCCTGGGCCAGAAAAGCGCCACGAGCACCCTGCTGCCTGTGACAGGGCTCTGGGAAGCTTTAAGGGCCGCGAGCAGTGAATGCTGTGTTGGGTTTCCAAGGGTTCCTTGAAAGATGAGAGCTGCAGCCTCCCCCCTTTCCGGCCCGGGAACAGGAGGTGACCATCTGGTAGCAGTTTAGAGCAAGCCCTCGCTCTCAAACGGTGCCATTGTGTGGTGGGAAATAACGGGGCGCCGGCTGCCCCGGCCCCCATAAGGCTCTTATGTGTCCAAAAACCCAAGGAAAGCTCTCTGTGCTTAAGCAAGCAAGCAAATGTAACCCCTGGGTTACAGGGACCACGTGAGGGGCACAGGATGTTTAATGGGAAGCAGTTGGGCGCTGCGGCCGCGACAGAGCTGGAGGCTCCGGCTGGGAAGCAGGTCCCCGAGGAGTCAGCATCCCTTGCTGTTTATTTTGCTCAGGTCTCCTCCTGAGCTCTGTGCATAGATGTTTCCTTGTATAAAGCCTCCCCCGGCCTGTTAGTGGGATATTCTGTTTAAACGGGGAAGAGAGGAGGAGCAGATGTTGCAGATGTTCCCTGGCTGACCCCCGCGGGGTGCCCGGAGCCAGGCTGCAGAGCGGGGTGAGCTGTGGCGGCAGTGTGCTGTGCGCTCCAGTGCTTCCAGCTGGGAGATGTGGAGTCCTTGCGCAGGAACCAGATCCCTTCATGGCATCTGGGCACCCTTGGCTTGCCTGGAACTGCCGAGGAGGGCCTGGCCTTCTGCGAGAGCTCTGCCCGTGGGAGTCCCCAGTGCCACTCGCTTGTGACGTCTCTGGAAGACTCTTGGCTGTTGCATGAGCTGCTGGGATTTGAACCAGACCTCTGCCCTCCCTTCCCAGTTTACAGGATCCCTAAAGAGCAGCTTTAGCTGATGGCGTGTGACCTGCTGCTGCCTGGCTGGGGGGTGACCGGGAGGACACAGTGGCCCCACTGCGCAGCCATCCCCAGCACTGCTGCAGAAAACAGAAAGAGAAATCAATGTTTTCTCCTTTTCATCCCCCATGCCAGCTCGGGGAGCATTTGAACAGGATGAAGGCACACATTTCTTGCCCCCAAGTGCCTGTCTGACATGGACCACGTTTGGGTTTTCAGGAGTGCGTGTCCTTGTGCACAACCAGCAGAGCCACCTCAGGGAGCCGGTGCCTCCCTCATCCAAAAGAAGGATTAGCAGTGGTATTTTTGAGGCCAGCCCTGCAGAGCTGGGTGGTGCTGATGCCTTAAGTGGCCACCTAAAACACAGAGACCGGACAAGAATTAAGAGAATAAAAGGAGGGATTTATTTGAAGGGCCTTCAAAGGCTCACCCTGGGCAGTCCAGAGGCTCCACCCCAGATGGACCCTGGCTCACGGGTTCTTCCCACTTTGATCAGTTTGGTTCATTTGCACATCAGGGTTCATTCTCCAATGATCACCTCAGTTCACGATGGAATTAGCCCAAGTTTGCCCCCCTGGAGAGGCTTTGAGTTGCCACCTTTGGGGCCCGGTGTCCTTGGAGTGGGAGCCTGCAGAGGTTTGTTGTGTCTGAGCAACAGGAGAGAACAGCAGCTCCCAGGCCACAAGGAACTACAGAGTTACACACCAGACAGGGCAGGATTTGAAAAATAGAAAAGTTAAAACCTAAGGCATCAGTGCTGAGCAAAACTCCATGACCTTGAGAGGTTTGCAAAGGTCTGGTCCCAAAGGGACATCACAGTGAGTGGTTCCCAACCCAGACATGGTGGTGGTGGGCTGCTGCAGAGGTTGCATCTGATAGGAAGCACTTGGAAATCTCATTTTAGGGGATTTTGGGCTTTCCCTGCCCAAAGGCTGCTGCCTTCAGCAGTGGAGAGTTGAGCCAGAGATGTCCAAATGGGTCTGGAATTGGTTGAAAGGAAGCACATGCCAAAGGCAGTGCAGGTTGTGCCCAGCCCCACGTGCACCTCCAGAGGAAGAAAAGGAAGGGTGGTGCTCAACACCTCTGCCACTTTCCCTGCCAGCTTCTTCCGAAACCAGCCAGTCAGTGATGCTGCTGGTGGGGCTGGGGAAGCCCTGCTTGTGTCCAAAACCCCCTGGAAATTACCATAGTGGGGACAGTCCTGCAGTGTGGCCAGCCCAGGCCCTGCCCAAGGCAGGGACACCTTGTTCGGGGCTCTCAGGAATATGACAGGGACCTGGAGCCCATGAGGACGTGGAGAATTAGCCACAACTGCCCGCGTGGGACCCTGGCACAGCGAGTGGGAGTGGGAGTGGGGTGTGGGGCCCTACAGCCCTGCCTTGCCTTCAGCTCCTGTTTTTGTAGGGAACACGGACACTTCCCTACAGGAAGCCGGGAGGAGGGTCATCTGGAGCAGAGGCTGTTTGCTTTCCTTTCCTGGCTCTGGGCAGGACACACTATTTATAAGCTTTTTCTCTTTTTTTTGAGAGTTGTTGTGCTTCCTGAGGTCCTTCTCTCTTCTCATGCAAGGAGGAGAGAGGCAATGCTGAGCAGGGGACTCCAGCCATGCTCGGTCCCTCCGAGGGCCACCATTGCTGAAGGTGACATACCCGAGGATCGTGTTCATGGCAGTGGGGCTCTGTCTCAGAGGTGGAAACACAAACCCTCTTGGTCACAGTCCTTCTCCTTTCTCGTGCCTGGGATGTCTGACCTTCTCCAGACCACACTGAATTCAGGGCAGTGGCCAAATGTGCCAGCAGGACAAGCTGGGTACCCAAATCCCTGTGAAACCATGAGATGGACACCCCATCCTGCAGAGCCATGGGTGAGAAAGCTCCTGGGTTGTCCCCAGGCAAGTCAGTGACACTCCTGGGGAGGGAATGCCACTGCGAACGGGGGCTCCTCATGATGTTGCTGTCAGAATCTGTGCTGAGCCATTTCTACCCCTCCTTTGGGGTGAAGGTTTCTCGCCCAGCCCCTCAGTACCCCCCTTCCTGCCCTCAGCACAAGGGAAGAGCTATCTGGAGGGCTTGGTTGTCCTGAGACTGTAATTGTGGTTCTGCAGCTCTGCCTTAGGCTGTTTGAACCCCTTTGTGTCTGGGCTTTGACCTTTTTCTCTTTTCTGCAACAAGGCCCAGAAGGACCTGGAAAAAAGCCATTTTTGGGTATTGTTATTCAGTCCAGCCCTTTGATAAGGACAGGGGCTGGCTGTGCTCCAGAAAGACCACATGGGTGGCATTGGGGAGGTTTACCCTGGGCTTGGGGCACTTTGGGGGGTTTAAAGTCCAAAGAAAGGGCCATGCGGGTCAGCACCGCCACTGGGTTACCCACCACTCCTTCAGGAAGTGGCAGCAGGGCTCAGAGGAGTGGAGATGATGGATGTGGCTCATGCGAGGAACCCTTGGAGGTCAGCAGGGCTGTTTGTATCCAAAGCTCATTAGCAGGTCAGAAAGAAATCCCCAAACCACTTGGTGCTGAGGGATCTCCAGGGCAGTGTCCATTAAGGAAAGATACCAGCATTTCCTTTGCCGTCGGGTTCCTTGAGAGCATTTACCCTGTTCCTCAAGACACGTCTCTCATGAGGTTACAGGGCTGCTTGTTGAAGGGAAGAGGTGGAGACTGAGCTGGCTGGAGGAGTGACAGGCAGGTTTTAAGAGCCTGATGTGGACAGAACTGTGGTTCCATCCCTCAGGGAGCTGGCAGTGCCGTGTCCTCTGCTGCTCTTGCCCACCCAGCTTTGCTCAAGGCCAGGCGAGGGCTCCCCGTTGGGTCATCCCTTCCGCTCTCTTTGTTTCCAGCAAAATGCAAACTGGGCTTGGCTGGTGCATTGTTTTAAACTTGGGATTTTTGGGAAAAATATAGCTAAAATGTTAGCTTCTGGATCAAGCGTGTGGTAGAGAAGGGAGACTGTAGAAAAGTCTGTGCTGGGGTCTGAGCTCCAGCTCAGGGTTGGAGACCTGAGAGTTCGAACACGTTGAAACAGCTCTCAGTTGTGGGGCTTTTTTTTGGATTAATTATTCTGAGGATGCAGAGAACTGGAGCTTGGACACAGACCTGCAGTGCATGAGCTGTGCCAAGCGCAGACTGCAGGGCAGGGACTGCTGCAGGGAGCATCCCACCCTTGTGAGCAGCTGGTGGCGTGGCTGGGAGAGCTCCATGGAAGTCAGAAAACAGATAAATCTGAGAAAAAGCATCTTTAGTTTTCTTTACTGCCTCCCTCCCTTCTTCTACCAATGTCTGAATATTTCTGAGATGCAAGACAGACCATTTTGTCATGAGGTGCCCTTTGTGGGACCCTTCCTGGGTATACTGGGGGAGTGGTGAGTGGTGTGCTTTGGTGCTTTCCTCTCTCCACAGCCACAGGGCAGCCGTGCTGCCGTTCCCATCAGGCTGACACTGAGGTTGGGTCTCTCTGTGCATCCCTCCCTGCCCACGCCAGCCGGGACCCCACCCTTGGAAGCCCATCCCAGACTCCTGTTGCTACCCAGAAGTTCCTCTGCTGAGGTCTGAACCACAACTGGGGGACACGGGTGTGTGTCCGCTCACGTCTGTCTGTCCCTGAGCATGGAGGGGCTTTTGCCGGCTCAGTAATATGGGAAATCCTGGGGATGCTCCTGCTCCCAGGCTCCTCAGTGCCCATCCAGGCTGGTTGTGCAGCCTGGGGTTCATTTAGAGCAGTTTTAGGGTATTTCCCCCAAAAGGGAAAGCAGCCCAAAGTTTTTGTCCTCACATTTTAACCCCTGTGGCACGGCTTGTCTGACACGTGAGGCTCAGCTCCGAGGGTCCCGCTTTCCTCACCATCTCCTCTGGTTTCCCTGTGCTGCTGCCAGGGGACGTGACCACGGCTGTCCCAGCCCCTGCTGGCCGGACAGAGGAGGTCACATCTGCTGCCGCCCCGCCTGGTGTCAGCAGCGGCGTTGGAGCAGAGCTGGGTGGCTGCCACGTGGATGGTCCCCCCTCCTTGTCCCACCGGCTGGACCCAGCAGTGACCGATGGCTCCTGTCCAGCAAACGGATGTGTCCAAGGGAAGGAGGGTCCCCATGTCCCCAGGCCGTGCCACATCCCCACGTCCCCAAGGGGGTCAGAGCAACCCTGGAGCAGAGATGCTTCCTGCATGGTGGCTCCTCTCCAGCTCCAGCCCCAAGGGGTGGGAGGACACCCCGGGATGAGGCAAGGCTGTGCTCCAGTGTCTCCCTGGGATCCTGATGTCCTATGGGATCTCAAGCCCAGGTTTTTAAAGGCTAAATCTCCCTGCTACTATTCTGTTGATGTAAAGGATAGGTGGACTCATTGCTGATGCTCGTGCTGGCTGTCAGCAGCGTGGCTGTCACCCCACCGAGGCTGTCACGCCACCGAGGCTGTCACCCCACTGAGGCTGTCACCACACCAAGGCTGTCACCCCACCGAGGCTGTCACGCCACCGAGGCTGTCACCCCACTGAGGCTGTCACCACACCAAGGCTGTCACCCCACCGAGGCTGTCACCACACCAGCTCAGCCTCGCCTCGTGGAGGCTCCTTTGGGATCCCCGGGCTGTGCCTGCCCTGGGCTCCTGTGCCTGCCTGGGTACTGTGGGGCACAGAGGGTATTTGCAGCCCATGGCATCTGGATGAGATCCAGCAATGGTTCCCTTTCCATGGAACCTTTCCCAGCCTTTTGTTTCTGGGTGGATCCTGTGTGGAGCGGGGGTCAGTTGTCCCCTTCCCCATATCGGGGTCTCAAGTCCATGTACTCAAAACATTTCAGTGTTTGGTTCGTGTGGTCTCTAGGTTTGTTTTTAAGGATATGAGCTGCTGTGGCTGCCACCTGTGGTTTTCTTGCTGCGTTTATATGGATTTGGTGCTCTCCTGGGATTGTTCTTCTGATCTCAACTTGGATTTTGCTGGCAGTGCTCACAGGAAAGCCTGTGTTTGTCTGTGGATCCTTTAGATGTGAGAGGGAAAGCAAAGTGTTGGAAGCTAGATTGCTTTCTTCCCCCAAATCCTGTGCCCTGCTCTGCTCTGCCAGACCATGATGGGACCCTCTGCTCCCCTCTGAGTGTGGGATGGAGGGCAGTCTGGGGATGGTTTCTGCTCTGGGGCTGAATTTCCTAGCTCTGGTTTGTTTTGTTACTGGGTTTTTAACTTGTCTGAAGAGGCAGGGCCTGGCCTTCAATCCCCAGCTGCTTAAATGGATGATGAATCCTGGGATGGAGGAGCAGAAATGGAGTTATGAGCCTTGTGCAGTGTCCGTAAGCATCTCTGGATGGTAACTAAATCCTGAACTACTTTTCATGTTTTTCAGCTCTGAAAAGATCCTTTGAGGTCGAGGAGGTAGATCAGTCTTCAAATTCCTCCACCCCACAAAGACGGGCCCCAAACACCCTCCTCAGGTCCACCGTGTCCAGCTCCACGCAGAAGTTTCAGGAACTCGGCGCCAGGAATTCGGAGCCATCCACCCGACATGCGGAGCCCACAGTGCAAAGATCGCCCAAGCCCCCTCTGAGGAGAGTGGAGCTCTCTGGACCCAAACTGCCCGAGCCGGTGTCCAGAAGAACAGAAATCTCCATTGACATCTCATCCAAGCAGGTGGAGAACTCCACCTCAGGCTTGTCGCGGTTCGGCCTCAAACGAGCAGATGTGGGGCACAAACCCCCCGAGCCCACCCCCAGGAGGACTGAGATCACCCTCGGCAAGCCCCAGGAGCCGGGGCTGCGGAGGGCGGAGGCGCCGGCCTCCAAGATCCCCGAGATGTCCCAGCGCAGAGCCGACACAGCCAACGCTGCC
>VZTA01018414.1:118024-147039 GCA_013398855.1 Mohoua ochrocephala
GCAGCCGGTGCCCGTGGAGAGCCCACCGAAGAGAGAAGAAGGTGAGTGCGGCCCTCGGGCTGGTCCCTGCCTCAGGTGTCACACAGGGAGATGCCAAGTGCTGCGTGCTGCTCTTTCATCACCCGCGGTGACGCCTCTCGAGGCCGCTCTGGGGTCCGTGCTCAGACGTGTCCACACGCGTGGCTGTTACCCTTGGGTTTATCCTGCCTGAAAGAGCTGTCGGGTTCGATAAGAAATGCTGTTGAGCCTAGAAGGAAAGAAAAAAGGAAATGCCAGAAGCCCGGGTGCTTGCAGGGAATGACAGCTGTGCCAGCCTGGGCCCTGTGTGCAGATTCACAGAACCCTGGCGAGGCTCCGAGGTGCGGGAGAGGTGCTGGCTGTGGAAATGGTGTTGGGATATCGTTGTTTGGCGTTGTTGTTTATGGTTGTGGGGCAGGAACCGCCTCTTCATTAGCAGAAGTCAGGGTTTTTTGACCTTGGAGCCAAAGTCTAATAACATCATGGACCAGAGCCACTATTAAACTGGAGACCTGGCTTATATTAGCTCTATCTTGTTTTCAATTAATCCCATATTAAAGCCAGCTCCCCTCCCTCGCCAGCTGTCATTTTTTCTCCATAATGTTTTGGAGATTTTCCTTTCAGACCTGTTAATTACTTTTCCGTTCTCCATCGCCCACGAGCTCTCTCCTGTGAGGGATGCAGTGGTCGGGTGGAGGGCACCACCTCCCTCCCCACCCTGTGCCTCTCCCTGGGGGCTGTGGGATGGGGTGGGATGGCTCAGCCAGGACCTAGGAGGTCCATGCCTGGCCCTGGAGCTGGACCAGGGGTTCCATGTCCTCTCCTGGGTGCAGCCCTGTGGTCACACAGACCTGCAGAGAGGCCAGGCTGTAGTGTGTGCTGGTGTAAAACCAATTCGGGAGTCAGCAGGGGAGCTGATATCGAACCTGCAGGACTCCAGTGGGTTTTTCTTACTGTGCATGGTGTAGGCGTGGCTTTTCTGAGCTGGGTTTTTTTACAGGTTGGGCCATCTCCAGCTGGGCACAGCTGAGCTCTGAGCCCCAGCCCAAGGATGGGGTTTGTGTGAGCCCCCCTCACTGTCCCCAGCTGCCGTGTGTAATGCCCAGGAGGTCCATCCTGCCCCGTGCTCAGCCTCGTCCTGCTGGGTCTGGGCTGCTCGGGGTGTCCCAAGCTCTGAACCCCACGGATGGTTGGGCACTTTAAGAGCAGAAGAGTGTCTAAGCTGCTGAATCCTCCAGCTGCCCGGGGCAGGGGGAGAGGGAGGACAGCTGCTGGCAAGAGTGCTACCCCTGAGCCCGGCTGTCTGGAGTCTGCCTTGCAGCAGGAGCCAGCCCGGGCCTGGTACAAAAGGGGCTTTCAGTCCAAAGGTCTCCAAGAATCATCACAGAATGGTTTGGCTTGGAAGGGACCCCAAAGATCATCTAGGTCCAACCCCACTGTCACGAAGAGCCAGGAGACAAAGTTATAGGGGTTGTGAGGACCCTGTGAGACTCTGTCTCCTTTTCCCCATGTGTCAGCTCAAGGGTACAGCCCAGGGTCACTGCCAGAGCACATGTCCCCTTCCTGATCTTCTCCTCCTCCCCCACTGCCATGACTTGAGGTTGCCCAAGGACCCCATTTTGGAGTTCGCCTCCCCTTGGTCCACAGCACCCACCCTGAGGTGATGCTGGGCAGGTGGATGGCCTCTCTCCATGTTGCTGGTGCAAGAACACAGAGAGATTTGGGAAGGCTGCACAGGGACCCTCAGGATGTCCCATGGATGGGTGCAGGCACGTTGCCAACGCTCACCAGCTCCACTGCAGCTCTGGCCCCACCACAACCCCCCAAATGAAAATGCTGCCTCTCTGGTGTCTGCAGCAGAGATAACGTGTGGCAGGTCCTGCTCCAGGGTTTGGGTCACCAGGAGGTGCTCCTGTGGCACTGGACACCCCTGGATCCTGTGCTGGTGGCTCTCCAGCACAAACAGCTGAGCAGGGGATGCAGGCAGCTGCCTCCAGCTGCCCTCACTCCTGTGCCGGGCCTTGCCTTCCCCAGCTGTCAGGCTCAGCTGCCTTGCCCTTAACCCCTCGTCCTGCTGCTGAAGGTATGCAGGAGAGCGTGTTGTGCAGGAAGAGGCCGGTCAGAGGAGAATAACAGTCCCAGGGAGCTTGGCAGTTCAGAGCAAACCACAGAGGAAAGGAGTCATTTCAGTGCTGAACTTCATTAGGGCGGCGTGGCTGGCGGTGTGGGCTGAGCCCGCTCCAGAGCTGGGCTTCCCGAGGTGGGAGGAGGGCAGGAGGTGTTTAATGGGGCAAGAAATATTCCTTCCCATCCACGTTCTCTCTCTCTCTGAGTCTTTGTGCTCTCCTGCACTCCCTAGGAGCATTTGCTTCGTTTGTGCTGGTATAACATTGAATTGGGCCATTGGTGACAGGGAGATGGGACAGAGGCACCCATCCCTGTGGGATGTGCCACTGCAAAGGTGGACTTTGTGTCCCCAGCGTGGCTGGTGCTCCCCAAGTGGGACAAGGAAGCGCGACGGGATGACCGGGTGACGTGGATTGCCATAGCTGGAGTCTGCCAGAGCAATCTGAGCTGGGCTGTGCAGGGGGTGCAGGCAAGGGGAGGACATGCAGAGGGCAGAAAGAGGCACAAGCAATTAAAAATAGCCGTAAAAACAAGGTGAGGGGAAGGGCTGTTTCTGAACCCGCAGCCTTGGGCACTGTGGGAGGCTGTCTTTGCTGTGCAGGACTTACCAAATATGAATATTCAAACGTGAATATCCAAATCTGACCACCCGTGGGTGAGGCTGACCTCTCCCAGGCTCCTGCCGTGGGCAGCAGTTCACTCCCAGTCCTGGGGCACCGGCCCGGGATGGAGCTGGCAGAGGAGGATGTTCCTGCCCTGTGCTGGCAGGGCAGGTCTGAGCAGGGGTGTGGTGCCAGTGTGGCAGGAGCTGGTTCATCCCTGTGAGGAGAGCAACAGGGAACCATTGTGGGAGCTTCATGCAGAGACATCCACCTGCCCTTTGCAATGGAGAGATCTCGAGGGGTCCTCGTGAGCGGGACGAGGGACAGGCGAATCCTCAGGAAAAACCACATCAAATCTATCGTGGGTGATCCTGCCACTTCCTCCTGCCACAGCATCACCTTCCACTGTGCCTCCCCAACGCAGCATCACCTTCCACTGTGCCTCCCATCTCTGGCGTTGTGCTTGTGTGGTTGAACATCTTGGCCTTCTCTTGTTCCTTGCAGCGTGTGGTGGTCAGGCTTGGAGAGGGGGGAAGGCATTTCTGGCCCCAGAAAAGTTAATGGCTTCCATTTCGGTTTAATGATCTGTTTCTACTTCCCCCAGTCTGAACCTGTTTGTATTGATGGCTCAGTTCTGGGTGAAGGCTCACTTCTGGGATCTCAGATGATGGATTGGAAGCACTCCAGATGAGAAGTGGAAGCTGGTTTGATCTGATGCTCCTTTTTGTCTCCTCACAAGCCACTGTGGTTGCCCAGGCCCTGGGGACAGCACTCAGCCAGCAAGGCAGGCTCTGTCCTGCCCCTGCTCCTGCTCCTGCCCCGTGGGCCTTCCTGGCAAGGATGCTCTGGAGCTTGTTTAGATAAATCAAGGCGGATATAATGAATAATGGGAACATTCACCTAAAACAGGGATGTGACCTTCCTCTCTCCCACCGTGGATCTGTGCAGGACAGCCCAAACCATCTCTGAGCTTTCAGCTTTGTTGGAGTCTTTGTCCCATGGCCACTTTGGGACAGCCACACAGGGTGCCAGGTGCCTCCTAAAACTCAGCAGGGTCCCTCCATCTATTTTGCTGCAGAACAAGCAGGGCAACACCAGGAGAGCGAGGCAATTCAAGTGTTTTCACTCTTTTTCCCAGCTTGAACCCTTACGGAAAGACTTTTCTTTAGAACTTCCTTAGGATTGAGTAAAAATATAAGCAATTAAAAAAACCTTAAAAGCAGAAGGAAACTTTGAGATCCACTGAGATCTTTGTGAAAAGGGACCTGTTGCTGTGTGCTGGGAAGTTGTGGTGGGAGCTGTAACCCAGTTTCCTTCTACCAGCTTCAAGCCTCCATCCTGCCATGGGCACCCAGGGATGGAGAAGTGAAGCCACACAAGCCTTGGGGTGACTTTTCTTCTGTCCTGTGCTGCTAGGGTGACACCAAGTGTGGGGCAGCCAGGGTTAGAGGGACTTGGACAACTGTTAACACAGCGATGCTCCCTGGGATGGAGAGCCCGGGGCTGAGTGGAGATGCAGTGAGTCACCGTTTCCAGCTCTTCAACTGTACAAAGAGATTAAAGCTGTAGGGAAATGTTTCCTCCAAAACCAGCTGACAGATTCGGGCTAGGTTACGGGCAGTCTTTTTTTGTTCTTGTTATTATTTTTAATGGGAAAGTGTCTACAGCCCAGGATTCCAAATGGAGGGAAACGCTGAGTCTCAGTTTGTGAACGCAGGTGCCAAAAATGAGATAATCTGGAAAAATCTAGACCTGCAGCGCCAGTGACTTGGAAGGAAGAGTGGGAGCACGTGTGGGGGAGAGGAATGTGTCCCATCATGGAGACACTGCCTGCTCCAGGACACCACGTGCACGGGGAGGGCCCTAGGGCCAAGCACTGCCTGCTCCCCCTCCCTCCCTCCCTCCCTCCGTGTGCCCTGTCCCTGGTTGTGCAGGGAGCAGCCAGCGCCCCTCGGTGTGTTTTGGGGTGTAACGTGGGCACTGAGGATGCCAGGAGGAGGCCGGGGGATGTGGCTGTGACAGTACTCGTGCTGCACATCTCTGCCCCCCAGGAATGCTGTCCCCAAGCTCGTTATATTGCGTTCCTCTCCGGTCACGTTGGCATGCACATGTCCCTTCTTTGCGTGGGCACAGTTTGTGTGGATGCTGTCCCATGTGGATGCTCCAGCTGGGCCGGACACACCCCAGGAAGTGAGGCTGTCCACTGCAGCCAGCCAGACCCAGGAGGGCTCGTTTGCCCTGCTGGAAGTCCCTGAGGGCCCATAGGAAAAGCAGCAACCTCCCCAGTGGAGCTTCATTATGCAAAGGGATAGTTTCCCACAGGAAACACCACAGTTCCCACTTCCTTTCCCTGCCACATGTCATGTCAGAGACCAGGAGAGGGCGAAGCTGGGGATGCTGCATCCAGCTCTGAGGTCTCCAACATCAGAAGGACGTGGAGCTGCTGGAGCGAGTCCAGAGGAGGCCACGGAGATGCTCCAAGGGCTGGAGCCCCTCTGCTCTGGAGCCAGGCTGGGAGAGCTGGGGGGGTTCACCTGGAGAAGAGAAGGCTCCAGGGAGACCCCAGAGCCCCTTCTAGTGCCTGAAGGGGCTCCAGGAGGGCTGGGGAGGAACTTGGCACAAGGCATGGAGGGACAGGACACAGGAAATGGCTTCCCACTGCCAGAGGGCAGGGATAGATGGGATATTGGGAAGGAGTCCTTCCCTGTGAGGGTGGTGAGGCCCTGGCACAGGTTCCCAGTGAAGCTGTGGCTGCCCCATCCCTGGAATCATCCAAGGCCAGGTTGGACATTGGGGCTTGGAGCAACCTGAGAGAGTGGAAGGTGTCCCTGCCCATGGCAGGGGTGGGACTGGGTGGTCTGTAAGGTCCCTTCCAACCCAAACCAGTTTATGATTCCATGCTGAGCTACAGAGTGACCCTGGCCCTGGGCTGAGTGACCTGGCAGGTCTCTTCCATGGCTGGGTTGGGTCTGTGGGCGAGGCTGTGCATCCATGTCATCTCCTCACCTCCTGAACCTTGCGGGAGGGATCCAGGGGTGAACGTGTGTCTGTAGAGGTCAGAGCCTCCTGTTCCAGGCAGAAGGTGACTGACTGCAGGGTCACCTGCCTGTGGCTCATGGGGTCTGTGTTCCAGCTGGAGTGTGAGCCCTGAGCACCCTCAGGAACCTTTGACTCTCATCTGTGATGAAAACTGGGGCAGCCCCTGGACAGAGGTGCCTTTGCTGGCTGAGAAATGGGTGAGTGCTCCCACCTGCCGTGGGATTTGTGTTCATCCAAGTGGTGCTGAAAGGCAAAGGGAGACACAGCCCTGGCTGAGGGGGGCATGTAGGAACCAGACCCAAAAGTTTCTCTGTTTGTCTTGTGGTATTTGCATGTCTGGAGCCCATGGCAGTTGTGCTGGGGAACGTGCTCCGCACCCATCCGCTCCTTTGGATCCTCCAGCTTTCTCACATTTAGGTTAATCATCCTACAGGCTGATAAGGCAAATAAAATCCGTTATCTTGACCAAGATAAAACAAGGAGTTTGCTTTGATCTCCGGCAGTGAGGCCTGGCCGCTGGTTTTGTGACTTCTCTGCTGTCTGCCGGGGGAGGGAAGCGATGGCAATGGTGATGAACCTTCTGTAATTAAGGAATCGTTCTCTTTTAAGCTATTTCTAGACTGCTGTCCCTGCCTGAGATGTTTCTGTTGGCCAGTGGTTGAAGGGACACCATAGGCTGGGTGCAGTGCCAACTCCATAAAGTGTGTCAGAACTGAGTTGAGATTATAGAGAGATAACTTTGTTTTGAGAAGATCAAACGTTGTTGTGAGCAAAAAAGATAAGTTGACAGCAAGCCAGTTGTGTTCATTACTCCTCCAGCAAACAAACAGACACAGAGGCACTTCTACATTGTCCAAAATGCCGCGATGAAGCTGAAGTGAACGTGGCTATAAATGGAAAAAGCAGCTGGTCTTGGATTGTAGCCTGCACTCAGACTTCTTTGGCCCCAATTTTTCTTACATCTGTTAGAGGTTTTAAAGGAGGGATGTGGGGAGAGAGCTGCTTTCCTTTGGGTTGGTTAAATTTGGGTCACTCGTTTCATTGATCTTCTGAGTTGGTCTGTGCACAGAAGTTCCCTGGATTTCTGTAGGGTCGCATGCATCAATACCTCACCCTCTTGAATCGTTTTGGTTTATCTTGGCACGAAGGTAGCACCAGACACACTGGGAGACAAAGCTGGACCCGAGGGTCTGGTCCAAAATGTTTTGCAAACAACAAAACTTTGCAGGTGTTTATGTGTTTATGAAAAGCAAGTAATTTTAACAAACCACCCAAGGTTGCTGTGCCAGCCCAGGAGTGACAGCGTGGGGATTTGGGGTTGCTGGACTTGCATCACCTGCAGTTTGTTCTCTGTGGAAGCTGTAGGTTGGTTTTTGCATGGCAAAGGCCATTTGTCCAACAGGAATCAAGGATGGCTGAAATGAAGCATCCTTCAACGCCTTGAAGTTCAGAGGCTGATGATGCTCTAGCAAATATGAGCATGACCTTGGATTTATGTTTAGCTTTTCAACCCTTGAGAAGGGGTCCAGGGTTCATCTGAGTCAGGTGTTCTTACCAGGTGTTCTCCTGTATTATTCCCAGAATCAGAGACGGAGGTGAAAAGGGATTTGCAGCAGGACAGAACTGGGTGAGGCATTAATCCCTTGTTGTCATGAATGCTTGACAGCCCCCCAGCCAACCTGGTCCCCTTGGTCTGCTTGTTCTGTTGCTGTGGGTGATCATTTACTGAAGCGTGTGTGTGTCAAACTCTCTTTGATGCTTATCCACAGTACTTTAACTTTTTATGGTGGCTCTGCCTTCCCCCCTTTCCTCCGCTCTTGCTGCACACGGAGTGGGACAGACATTCCTTCCCTCTTTTAAAGAAAAGCTCAGCTTGTGGAGATCTCGGAGTAAGAAGATTAGATGGGAATCCAAAAGGACGTGGTGCCGAGGAGGAGAGTGCAGTGATAAAAGTTAATGATCCATAAGCTCTTGAAAGGAGCTTTCTCAGCCACAGCTGTGTGGTAACTCACGAGTCTTGAATTGTAGGGCATTGCTTTCAACTCCAGCACAAATGCACCTGGGGCATGTTTCATGTGGGCTGGGTAGATCTGGAGGGACATCACGGCAACTGCCCTACCCAGCTGGGGCTGGAGCCCCTGCCTGTGTTTGCTTCCCCTGTGTGTTATGACTCTGGATGGGGAATTTTGCTCACTCTGCTCAGCATTTGCTCTGATCTGGGAGCTTGTGCTGTTCTCTGCTGATGCACTGAAGAGTTGGTGTGCTCTGGACTCTTCTCTGAAGCTCTGGCACGTGGAGGTACAGGATGAGTCCCTGGTTACAGCCTCTGAAGCTACAGATGCGCGGGCTCTTGCGAGATGCACTCAGGGCACTCGCTGGCAACTCCCTCCCATCTGCAGTGGAAATCAGTTCATGGACCAAGAGCCACAAAAACGCTGAGAAGATGGCAAAAGTTTGTACGGCAGGAGAGCCTGGTCAGGACCCCGCCTTTGCTGTCCACTCCTTCATTGTCTTGGAGGAATCCCTCTACCCACCCCTGCTTCTTTTGTAACAAGGAGCTGGCGAACGTGGCAAAGATGCCTGAGGTTCAGTCCTTGCATTGGGTTTTCTTCTTCCAGGTTCAGCTGGTGATTAGGGATTTGCTGCTCCTGCTCCCAGAGGTGCTGTGGGATTGTGCAGGGTGGGAGAAGCCACTGCCTAGGTCACCGGAGTGGCTCTGCAAGGGGAGGTCCTGAGCTGTCCAGGAGGAAAGGGAGTGTATCAGGTGGTTTCTGTATCAAAACCTTCTCCAGTCTACCTTGCCCGCTCCTAAATTTGAAAATCCCATAGTTTGAAGAGGAAATAAGGATTTGGAAGGCAGACTTTGGATATGTGGGAGCAGATGTGGGATGGATTGTGCCTCCTGATTGAGGAGTGTTGGAGGCTGCTGGCACTGAGGGAGGAGCAGGGGTATTTGGATGCTCTTTGCCTCATGTCCTCTTCCCCTGCTTCCATCTGGTGCAGACTGGATGGAGAATGGAGATTACCTTGGAATTGTCCAGAGATGTCCTGGGAAAAAGGAGTCGATCTGAGCAGCTTTTCTGATAAAACTTAATTGTTTAGACAAACTCTGGCTGAACTTGCTTCCTCCTGCATCCCAGCGTGCAGATAAACAGGGTGGAAGTGGGAGGCCGAGTTCACAGGCTGCTGGGGCCCTCCCTGGGGTCACCCCACCCCCGAGACCCCCCTGTCCACCCCTTTTGGTGGCCTTGAAGAAGACGAGAGGATGCAGTTGAGTACTGAGGGTGATGCCCTGGCTTTGGGTAGTTCAGTGCCCTGAGATGTGATGGGAACCTCGATAAGGCAGCACGTCAGGGGGTGTGGGTGGTCCTGGGGGGCAGCAGTGAATCCGTCATAGTTCAGCTGCAGAGGCTGGACCTTGGCTGTGTGTTGCTCTGTGGGATGCAGGAGGTGAATTTGCTCCAGCCCTGTTCTCTCCAAGCCTGGCAGTGCTGGGTGCAGGGTGGCTGGGCAGAGCTGTGCCCCTGAGAGATCCCCGTTTGACCCGGAAATGAGGGCAGTCAGGATTTGGGTGGGATGTGGCCACTGGAGAGGTGTTGCCATGCCCTGTGTGGCTCCTGCCGAGGTCTCCAGGAACTGCTTTGTGGAGTCAGATGAAATCTGAGATCCTGCCGTAACGCTGATGTTCCTTGCACTGTTTCCCAGGGAAACAGTCCTCCTTGCCCTACTTCGTGTAGTAAATAAAAGTTTATTTACAGCCCAGGAGTGCACGCCCTGAGGTTGGGAGGTGAAGGGTTCCTGCAGGGCCCTGGAGGAGCTCTGGGGTTTCCTTTCTGCTTCGTGGCTTCGGTTCCTGGACAGAAAAGTCTTGGGAAGGAGCAGCCCTGTGAGTGGGAGCTCAGGGGAAGCAGAGCCCTTTGCGTGGGCCTTGGGGCATGGCTTTGTCCCTGCGTGTCACCTGGAGAAGGAGAACTGAGAGGAGATAACGAGTGCTCGCATGTGACACGTGGGCTGGAGCAGCCAGGGACAGCAGCAGGAGGTGAGCTGCCATCCATCTGTCCCCCTCCTTGGCTGAGGGTGGTGTGGGGACAGGGCCGAGGGGGATGTGGGCATGGGGCTGAGCTCTGCTGACCGGGGTCTGCTTCCAGCTGTGCCCTGGCACTGCCCGTAATTCTTCTGCAGAGCTTCAAGGAACGAGCATTTGTCTTCTCCTCCACTTGGAGGAGCGGGAAGGGTCTCTTTGGGGTTATTTCAGCCCATGTGTGGGACAGATTATTTATGGGACAGTCATTTGAAGGGCAAGCAAACCAAAGCCATGATTTGGGCTCCACTGAAAGAGCAAAGCTGGGAAAGCTTCAAATCGTGGCTGCAGAGACGAGGGGAAACATGGCTGTGGCTTTCTGCTGGGGACCAGCGTTGTGTCCCTTGGGAGAGGCACAGAGAACATTGTTTGGAGTTTCTGCTTTTCCTCCTCATTTTTCAGACACGCAAGATTAATTGCTCTCTTTTATTGTCCGCAGCAATATTTATTTTGCTGCTCTACAGCAGCGGGGACTGGGTAGGTTTCACAAGCTGAATTTTCCCTGGACAAGCCCCTCCTCTGATTTCACACTTCCAGCTGCCAGGCTCGGTTTTAAAACAGTTTGCACCGAGGCTGAAAATATTTGTAGGGCAGAGCAATGCCTCGCAGGAAATGGCTTAAGCTTCCTGCTCCCAAGATGGTGTGAGTGTTAAAACAGAACCGGAGAAATATTAGGCATCCTACATCCGGCCTGGCTGGGGAGAGTGACCCTGGGGTGACGGGATGGAAAGCCTGGACACCCCCTCCCCCTGCTGCTTGTGCCTGGCAGCTTCCGGCAGGACGAGGGGCCCTGCGGGTCCCCCCGACCCCCTTCCCCCTGACTTTATGGGGGAAAACCAGGCAAATTGTTTCCTGCTCCTCTGGGCTTTGCTGTGTTTTGGTTTTGTGGGAAATGTGTGGGGAGAACTGGTCGAAGGTGTGGGGCAAAGTGTCGGCAGAGCGAGTTTTCAGCAGAAAATGGGAGTTGGGAAAGCACTGGTTCTGCTGAAATGTTTGTAGCAGTTCATCCACCAGCTCCCAGCCCGAAGTGAAAGGTGGAAGTCTGGGATAGCTGGATCTGAGTTGGCCCGGTTTGTTTGGGGCTGGAGCGGGACCTTCCTCATCCGTCAGTGAAAATCACTGGTGAATTATTGGCTTAATCAGAGGCCAGGGAATTCTTCCAGCGCGGGTGAATTCCCACTTGGTGCCGGCTGAGCACCATCTACCTGGCCAGGCAGGGAATAGCAGCGGCCGTGCGTCCAGGACAGACGGACAGGGCTGGCACAGAAATGGGAATGTGTGCGAGCAGGAGCGTGGGGAAGGGCAGGCGGCGATGGGGTCCAGTGGGCAGGGAGGACCTCGCTGGAGCTCTGGGGTGGCTGTCACATCTTCAGATGGAATTCAGCTCCCTGGGGATTACTGCCCTGGTATGGAAAGCTTCTCCAAACCCTGGTTTGCTGGCTGGAGCATGGAGATTTAGGGAATTTTGTTCAGAGTGTTTTCGGTTGGATAAAAAAAGTACGTGAGCCGTGTCTGGGAGTCTGCAGGTGCGGGAGGAACGAGGTGGAGGCTGTGGGCAGAGCGAGAGGAGGAGTATGGATCAAAGCTTGGGCTGGTCTGAGCCCTCACTCACACTCACTTCCTCCAGCAGTCACTGAGAATCCTAAAATTGCTCATAATGGAGGAAAAATTGCACCCGTGCTGGGAGCCGAGTCCCTTTGGGAGGCGCGTTCCAGCTGCAGGAGCAGCAGCAGAGCTTGTGGGTGCTTTTTGGGGCGGGTGCACCGTGAATGGAGCATTATGCTGTGCTCCAAGCACCGTCCTCCCGGGCTTTCCGCCCTGACCCCTTCCTTCCCTGCGCTGTTCCATGTGGGATGGTGGGAGCCCCGGCCGCTCTGCGAAGAGCACGGATCCGGAGGGGTGAGTCCTACCCCCAGAGGCAGCTCTGGGCCTGGAGAGGTCGGTGTCTGATGCCCACCTCTCCCCATGGCACATAACCCCCTAAACCCCGAGCAGCGCAGCCCTTGGGGCTCGGGATTTGGCGAGGCGCACCCTGTTTGTTTTCCCAGGTTTTTCCGTGGGGTGCTTTTCCTGGGAAAGCTTTGGCCGGCGGACCTGGGGGAGGGGAAGACGAGGCTGATTGAAATCCCAGAAGTAGTCACAGCTGGCTGAAAGCTGTGTCTGGAGCCTGCAGTGCGCCAGAGGTGCCCAGTGCTCTTGGATAACGTGCTGGGGCTGGTGAAGCTGAGGGAGTGGGAGCCAGTCCTGCAGGGTATGGGGGGCAGGAGAGGAGGGGTGGGCTGCACTAGGCAGCGTTGGGGCTGCAGGACTGGAGAGGGATATGCTGGGGCTCTTTGGGGGCAGAAATGCAGTTATTTGCCCTGGAGTCATCCCCACTGGCCTGTGGCTGCCACACTGTGCAGGGACCAGCAGGGTGGTCACGCACAATGTGGGGCAGGGGATGTGTGTAAAGAGGCTTTGCTGCCCCAAATGGTGCTCGGGTTGAAGGCTGCTTTGGCCCTCCCTGCCCCGTCAGCTGGTGAGGCAGATACTCACACACAGCAGCCTTGGGTCCACAGGGCTCTAGGTGGGGTGGGGGATCGGGGGGAATTCATCGGGAAAGGGAACATCCTTCCCCAGGAGTGTCCTGGAGCCCTTCAGGCAGTTCAGCAGCCCCAGGGTGTGCTGAGCAGCTGTGGTGAAGCTGTGGTGCTGCAGGAAGGAGCCGTGCCGCTGTGTAATCCCTGCACGGGGATTTATTTTTCTTCTCCTGGCTGGCTGACCCTCGGTCTGCCCCTGCCAGCCCTTCCCTCCGTGTCACTGCAGGTCAGGGTGTCCCTGCGTGGGACGTGCCCTCCTTCCCACGGCTCCCACAGAGGGACACGGAGCCCTGGGGCTGCAGCAGTGGGAGAGGCACAGGAAGCTTCGGGGAGAGGTTTGGGAAGGGCTCCTTGAAAGGCTCTGTCCAGGGCAGAGGGCAGTGCTCGACTTGCTGAACCACAGGTCTGCAGGGAGGCCAAAGTTCGTCCTAAATCTTTCTTAAAGCTTGTCTTAAATCTGAAATGAATGGGTAATCTGGAGCCCAGGGAGTGAGTTTCAGCCAGTCTCTGTGAGACTGGGGTTCTGCCTTGCCCTGATGTGCTCTGCAGGAGCATGGATTGTGATGGAAAGGGCAGGGATGTAGAGGGCGGCTGTGCTGGACCTGCCTGCATCCCTCAAGGGATGGATCCTCAAAAGCTGATTTTCTCTATTGCTCTTCATCTAAAAAGTAAGTTTCCACCACAACCTTTGCCTGAATGGTCCCAAACTCTGGATCTGGGGTCTTGGAGCCCTCAATAATGCTTTTTCTTCAGATTAAAAAATGTGCCTGATGGTTGATAGATCCCCAAGAGTGCTCCTGGCATTGTGGGGGGACCTGGGCCCCCAAGAATAGGCTGAAGTCAGCAGCACTCTCTGCTCTCAGCTTCAAGAGGGTGTCAGACATGACAGCTGTATCCTGCAGAACAGAAAACCTCAAACCCCATTGGGGCCCGTGACCTTTAAGTGGCAGCGAGCGTCACGGAGCGGAGACTCTGCCTTTACCTCACATCACGGCCGGGAGGAGGCTCTGAGCAGAGCTTGGGTGGTGGCAGGGCTGTCCTGGTTTCTCTGAGCTGGTGTTTGGGAGGCAACGGGGCTGCCCTGGTTTCATGGAGTGCTGGGGCTCAGCTTGGGGGCCCCTCTGTGCTGGCCAGGCTGAGATGAGGGTTTGGGGAGCTGGTGGGGAGCACAGCACCCAGCGCCTCGGAGCCAGGGACACCCACTGCTGTGGGGCGGCACATGCTGCTCCCTCCTCGGGTGCTCATGGGCGGCCCATGGGATTTGCAGTCTGGAGCATCCCCCTGACACTTTCTCTAGTCCTGTAGGAAATGCAGACAAGGCTGGGAGGATCCTTGGTGTCCTGCAGGTTTGTGTCCAGAAGAGCTGCCCTGTGTAAGATCTCCAGGAAGTATGACCTGCTGTTACCGTGCTAGGTTTCTGGGTGCTGTAAAGGTGGGGATTAGGTGTAACAGCCAAACAGGTACAAATGAACCCCAAAAACATGCACCAAGCATGCACGGCAGCTCTGAGGAAATGTTTCTTTCATTCACACCTGAAGCCAAGCTCTGCTTTCTTGGAGGTGGTTGCCCCCCAGCAACTCCTGTGCTGGTTCCTGATGATCCTCTGAGAGTTTATTCAGCAGCAGCAGCAGCTTCTAATTCAGGTCTCTCCACCTCCTCAGCAAATGCAGCTTCCCTGGCTTCTGTCACATGTGAGTGGACACCTGCCCTTGGTCTGAGTGCTGGTCCCAGTCCATGTAATGCTCTCTAGGATGGATGGTGATGGAGACCTGGGTGCAGCTGCTGAGTGCTTCATTCCCCACTTGGTGTGATTGTGGTGCAGGTCTGCCCCAAAACATCTCTCAAATATTGGTTCATCCATCCATCTATCCATCTATCTATCCATCCATCTATCTATCCATCTATCTCTCTATCTCTCTATGCCACATCCATGGATCTGCAATCTCTTGAGGAGCATTACAGCCTAACTAGAATTAGGTGCCCAAGTGCCTTTTAGGATGTATGTCCTGGCTCTCCTGTGCCTCTGAACACAGCACTGCCCCATCACCCTCATGCTAGAAGAGCATCAAACCCCAAGATGTGCTCTGTCATGGGGAGTGGGGATGATGGGGTGAGGGAGGAAGAGGCAGGATGTCCCTCTTAGACCTCCCAGGGAACACTAACACGGCTTCTTTCACGTCGTGGTGGAGCTCATTGCAGGCAGACACCGTGCTACAGCTCAGCACGACTGACTCGGTAGCTGATTTGCTGTAGACACCTTCTGTATTCAGTAGGATGAGGTGTTTCTCCAGAGAGCAGGTCAGGACATCGCAGCTCCAGGTCTGCCACCCCACCTTTCCTATTGCTCTCTCCAACCATTAGGCAGCTTGAATCCATCCAGCCCCTCATTTAAAATCCTCCTTGAGCTACAGGATGTCCTGTGAGATTACTGAGCACTTGAATGAGGGGCTTTCTTAGCTTGGCAGAGGCTGAGCAGACCCCAGAGAGCTCCCGTGCTGCGGGAAGAGTCTGTTGCCAAGTCGTAGGAGGAATTCCCACGTTCCTGTTCCTTCCTGCTGGCTGCCAAGCGCTTGTCCTGTCCACAAAAGCTGATGTATTTGGTAGGATTTAACCTTTGCTCATAGAAGTGAATAACGGAGATCTTTTACTTTTGGTTTCTGGGTGTAAATTCACAGCTCAGCGCTGGTTTTGTATGCACAGCACGGACCCATGGTGGGAAAAAACGGAGGAGGAACAGAGAGAGACTTCGCTTGGGTGAAGTCCTTTGTAGCCATAGCTGGGAGCCCGCAGAGAATTGCCGCTCCCTCCTGCCCTGATGAACTCCCAAACCAGGCTTTAGGTGCCAACCAGACCTCACCATTTCAGCAGAAGCACAAAGGCAGCCCTGTGGGATGCGGAACTTGGGATTTCTCACGCTCGGAGTCGCTGCAGGTCCTGTCTGGACAGATGGACAGGCTCCCACATTTTCCCTGTTGGCAGTGAGCACATCCATGGAGTTTCAGGGAGGAGAAATGCTCCTTTTTGTTGCTTCTTTTCATGCCTACAGCAGAAGACACAGCTAGCACTGTTTTACTCCGCCCTGGACCCTCTTTGTGTTCTCTGGTTTGTGTCCTGTGGGACAGCCCTGGTGACACCGGTGCTGGCAGCCTGGCCCCCTCTGTGTGGGGCTGACCTGGTTTGGGGGAGGTGAGAACGACCCAAACCTCGGCTCCCAAATCTGAGCAAAGAAAAGAGAAAACCACCAGGTCCAGGCGTGGCCTGAATTCATTTTCGGAGGACATCAGCCATGGCTGATGGGATCAGCAGGAGGGAACCCTGCACAGAGGAGAGAGGTCTCTGAAATCCCATGGTGAGGGTTCGGGGCATCACGCAGTTCTACCACGCCGAAGGTACTCCAGCAGATCCCCTCCTTACCTGGGCCTCGGTGTTTGCTGGCTGGGTCCTTCGGTGGTCACAGAGCTGCAGTGAGCTCCAGAGGGACTTTGCTGCTCCGTGGCTGCTTGGCACAACGAGGTGTCCCCATCCTGGAGCAAGTGTTGGGTTGTGTCACGCTGGACAGGGACAGGCCACTGTTCACTTGCCATGAGCCAAATCCCCCCCCTCAACCTGCACCCAGCAATGAGCCAGAAGTCGCCCTGATCGAGGTCAGCTGTCCGTCAGGGCAGTGTGTGGCCTCCAAAAAGCTGGAATGAGTCTCCAGTGCTGCTCCAGGATTTGGTTCTAATTAAAGGGACACCCATGGAGGTGACCCCGGGGCACTCCTCCCCATAGGGGTGAGGAGAAGCTGCTGATGGAGTGAGGCTCCTGGCTGGGGGATTTGCTTAAGACTGGGCTTGCAGTGGGACCCTGGAGAAGCAGCATAGAGAGGTCCAACCTTACCAGTGTTTGCTGCTCCCGTACCAGCAATTCCTTCCTGGAGCTAAAGTTCCGTGAGATCAGCAGAAGCAGGGGTAAAACTGAAGTGGTTTTTTGCTGTGAGCATGTGGAAATCAGACCCACAAAAGGACAGGAATTGGAGTAATTGCCCCCAAAATGACAAGGTGCTGATTATAAGCACAGCCCGTGGCATTGCAGCTGGCCCAGGGGTTATGACCAGTGCCATAACCCCACAGAATTCTCTTTTCTTGCCTATCTGTGTAAATCTCTGCTCTCCCATCAGTGCCTGCCCTCAGCACTCCCTGAAAATTGCCCAAAAATTCCATCTTGGTGCAATTTAGGATACGCTCCAGCCTGCCCCGAGCACATCTGGTATCTGTGCGTCGGGTGATATTAATCACAGCGTGAACGCGGCCAAGTGTTAAACGGCAGAGCCCTCCCACCTCCCCCCTGAAAACGAAGGTTGTTTCCATGCTCCAGCAATAAAATGAACCTAGCATTCCCGGGCAGGCGGTGATCTGGCAGGAACAACTGCTGTGTGGGATGAAGGGATGAGGAACGCTCTGAAACGGGCCAAGAAACCATGTGCTCCTAGGACTTTTTGAAATCCCTGCGGTGTTTGAAGCTATTTTCTAGTCCTCCTCGTTTTCTGAATCCGCGGCTGTTCCTGCTGCGTCTGCAACTGCTCCCTCTGCCCCGGAATTTTGTGCTGAGGCCTTGTTGTTTTGGGTGTAAATGCTGCTCCCTGTTTCCAGGAAGGTAAACACCCCTCCCTCTCCCCGCTCGGCCATGCAGATGTCAAAGTGCTTCGCAAAGCAGGGAGGAGATGTTGTTTCTGTTTTGCAGATGGGGGAGAGGAGTTGCAGAGGCTGCTGAGAAATCCATGGGAATCTGCTCGCTTGGAGGGTGCTTGTGGTTTTGCTTCAGGACACTTAGTGGCTCCTTTTAGTGCTGGGCAACGACAGGACTGGCACAAGGGATAATTTTGCTCCCCTTTTTCTGGGCTGACCACACAGCAGACAGTGAGCAAAACCCCACCAGTACCATGCTGGTCGTGTTGCCCCCAAAGGAGAGCCTGGCCCAGATTTGCCCCCAAGTTCCCCAGTTTGCGGCTGATTTAAAAAAAAAAAAAAAAAACAAAAAAAACCAACAAAAACCAAAGGAAAAAATACAGAAAAAAAATCAAAACTGTGTTTTCAGCACAGTTGGCGCCTCAACCACTGAGGTTTCTGCGCTTTCAAGGGAGGCAGCCTCAGCACTGGTGCCTGGGAGGAATGGGGGGGGCGAGAACTCTTGTGTGGTGCCTTTGATGTTGGAGGCTTTTACCCGCATTACCCGGGGAGAAACTCGAGTGCTTTTCATGTCTGGTGGTGAGGGAGGCAGAGAGCCAGGAGGGATCTGCTTTGTGAGACCTTTTCGAAGGGAATTGAGCAGAACTTTTCAGAAGTTGGGGGGAGGCTGTCTGGGGCAGCAGCTGAAATAGGTGCTGAAGCATCCTTGGCTCTCGCAGGCGCCGGGCAGCGTGCATTGTCCTCCTCGTCATCCTTGGCTCAGTAAGTCTCTGCTTGAGCTCTCCCCAGCCTCGGGGAGTAAAAAGCTGTGGCAAGGGCTGTGCTGGGGTCTCCACAGCCGTGCCAGTGGGGATTTGTGGAGTGGGGAAGCTGAGCGTGGCCCTGCGATGAGTACATGGGGATTTGAAGGGTAAGGAGGGGAAAAAGAGAGCAGTGGCTTAGCAGGGGAAAATACCAGAGACGTGATGCGGGCACTGTCACAGGGGAGTGATTTGTCAGAGCCTGTGCTGAGGGAGGAGGCAGAGCCGGCTCTGCCACCGCTCGGGCTCCCTGTGGGATGGGATGTGCTGGGCTGAGCCTCTGCACCACGGCCCGAGCAGGCAGAGAGCAGGACAGGGGAGTCACAGAGGCTGCTGTCATGTCCTGGAGGTGAAACGGGGTGGCAGCAGCCCTGCCACGATCCAGGACGTGGGGGCTCCCTAGGGTGTCAGCTCCCAGCAGGATGGGACCCCGAAGCACATGGGCTGTCCTAACCCAGATCCCGCTGCCCTGTGGTGAAAAGGGGCCCTGGCTGCTGGCAGTGCCAGGCAGGGAGGGAGGTGCTGCCTGTGGTGGGGTCCGTGCTGAGTCTGGGAGCCCTGCCCCAGCCGGAGGGGCCAGGTGTGGTTTGCATCTGCGCAGGGGCTGCCACAGCCTCACCAGCCTGGCAGATGTGCGGCAGTGAGGGCTCTGCGGGGTGCAGTGGAGATGCTCTCACGTTACTTTTGGCAAATGCATTCCTGTGACATCGTGGGGAGTGTGTCTGGTGACGTAAGGGAGCCCAGGGTAGTCCTTGGTTTCTGCTCTGGAAGCTGGCTGTGAGCTGATGTGGAAAAGGAACTTCCCGGTGTTTGATGGCCCCTTGTCCTGATGAACGCTGAGGAAAACCTGAGCATCCTCGTGTGTGCTGGTGGGTGCAGGGCTCCTGTCCCCAGCCCTTTTCCGTGGCTCTCAGTGCCTGTGTGGGAAGTGCTCTCCCTTCCTCTTGCCCATCCTGTCCCAGCACTCGCAGCAGCCCCCAAACCTGAGCTGCAGCCTGTGCCCAGGGCACACATCCCCTGTGCACTGTGGGGTGCACTGGGATCACTCAGAGCCCTGGGGACACCCCTGCTCCCCCAAAAATGGCAGGGGTGTGGAGATGCCACATGGATGGGGATACTGTCAGGGTGGGGATGCCACAAGGTTGGGGACACCAGAGGGATGATGACACTCCAGGGATGTGGATGCCATGGGGGAGGGGACAGCATGGGGGCGAGGGCTGTGTCGCAGCCCTGGAGCTCTGCAAACTGGCCCAGCTCCGAGCCTCACTTTTTTTTTGCCTCTTTCTTTTTCTTTTTCCTTTTTTTTTTTGTAATTTGAACGGCCCCTCTGCATCCTTGTCTCACCACTGTTGACGGCTGTTCACCCAGTGACTGTGACACGGATGTTTAGGTGACACGGTGGGACCCTCTGGACTTGCCAAGCACAGGGGTTTTCCCTCTTACCTTAGTCTGGCAGAGTTTGGGGGTGCTGGGCATGGCAGCCCAGGCTGTGTCAGTGTGAACCCCCAGGAATCGCTCTTTCCCTCTGTATCCCAATGTCTCCCTGTCAAACAGCTCTTGGAAGCAGCCGGGGCTGCAGGAAAGGCTTCACGCCAGAGGATTTCAGGCTAGGCTTTTTATATCCATCCCAGTGTGACCACGCTTCATTTAGGGAAGGAGCATCCAGGATGGATCTGGGCTGACGTATTCAGGGCTGAGACTATCTCAGCTCTGCCAGAGCAGATCGGGGCCAGGGGAGCAGCTGGGATCCAATGGGGCCGGTACTGCTGCCCTGGGCTGTGACTCCCAGCACACCCCGAGCTGTTTATGCAGGATTTCTTGGAGATTTCACAGGTGTCGTGTCCACCCTTCTGTAAATAGCAGGTCATTCCATCTCTCCCAAAACTCCCTCTTTGGAGCCACGGATGTCCAGCCGTCCATGAGCCGAGCAGCGGCGTGCCCTGCACGGCACACTGGGCTCGCTGCTGCTGCTTTCCAGGGTCAGCTTGCAGGAACACACGGAGCAGAGGAGTGCAGGAGCAGCCTCCCATAGCGCCAGGCAAGTTTTGGGTTAAAGCTGCTTAATTTTATTGAATTCCTGCTGCTGTGAATGGTGGGTGCGGCAGAAGGAGCAGGCTGGTGGTGCAGCTCTGGGGTAGGAGGGGATTTTATGCTGTTGTTGGACATGTGCTGGCTGAGAGTCCTGGGTTTCCTGGTGCTAATGACTGTTGGGTGGTTGGATTAAATTCCCCTGGGAGATGGGTGAGTCGGTCAATGGGGCATTTGTGTGTGCAGGCAACAGTGGGCTGAGCTTTGGTTTTGAGACAAGGTAAAAATGCAAAAAAGCAAGAATTGCGATTATGTGTGAACCCCTAAGCGCTGCTGCCTTGTCCAGATGGGATTCCAGATTGTAGGATACAGCATCCAGGAGGAGTACAGCTGTCCAGGGCGCGTGCCCTGCTGTAAGGGCATCCTGAGTGCAGATAAGGACATGCCACGACAGATAAAATAAGTTTGGAACACGCGGAGGACTGCGATAGAGCTGTGACCTCTCCCATGCTGTTGTAGTTGCCATCCATGATTTCCCGTGTTGAGATCAAAACCCCTGCGTGGCCGTGGGGCTCTGTGGGTAGCTCCGTGGTGGTGTTTGAACGTGTTTGACCCCACAGCCCCTCAGCACGTACCCTCTCACCGGGGTGTGCTGGCCACGGCTCGAGGTATGCACATGTGGCAGGGTCTAATGGCTTGGTGGCCAATAACCCGGCAGCAGCGGTTCCTGGACGCCTCTCCATGGGGAATCCAGACTTCCCTTCCCTGAGCACGGTGGAATTTTTATAGCCTGTGGTTTTAAATGCTGTGATTTCCGTATGGCCTCAACGCCGCATGCAGCCCTGTGGAAGCTGCGCTGGGGCTGGGTGAAACACGGGCTGGAGCTGCTGCTCCTTGGGTAATGTGGCTGAGCTTTGCTCCACTACAGGGGGAAGGCTGGGCTGGGAAAGGGAAGGCTGGCTCTCCTAGGGTCGAGCCTGCTGGGTGCTGTGATCTTATGGCTGAATTCAACTGCTCTTTATTTCATTTAGCCCCAAAATTTGTCAGGCTTTGTAGAGTGCAGTAAAGCGACCTCGTTTGTTAAAAAATAATCACCAAAATGGGAGTGAAAGAGTTCATCTTGCGCATACAGCTCAGTGGCATCCTGTCCAAAAATCGGGATGGGAGTGGGCACATAGCATTTCGAGGTAACAGGGTAGAGGGGCCAGGCTGGCAAACCCCACTTGCCACAGGGATGCAGCTGTGGCTCGGGCAGGGACGTGGCACTGTGGGATGTGTGCCCGGCTGGCAGCTGGGAGGCGAAGGCAGAGACGGTTCATCCACATCCAGCGGGTGTGAGCACTGTCTGCTTCCCAGCAGCATCCCTGGCTTTGTTCCCTGGGGTCCCTGTCCTTGCGGGGACGAGGCAGAGTTCTGCATTACTGCCCTGAAGAGATCTCTGCTGGCTCATCCTTACCATCCCCAGAACACCAGGCGGTGCTGGGGTGCTCAGAGGTCCCTCGCTGTGCCATTGGTGATCACTAGGAAGGGGTGCAGCCGGTGGGAAATCAGCTGTGGTGCTTTCTCCAGTCCCTGATACATCCCCTGAAAACCCCTGCCCAGGTCTGGCTGCTCTAGGGGTGCTTTGGGGCCATCAGGTTTTCCTAAAACATCCATGTCCCTGTGGTCCTGCTGCAGGGGTGCTGCCTGGGTGCACAAACTTGTGGAAAAGTGATTTCCCTTTCTATTTTCTGGCCCCTTCTCAAACTCAGGCTGGGTTAACTCTTGCTGTAGATGCAAAACTTGCTGGAGGGGCCTGGCCAGGCGGGGCTGTAAAAGCCACATTTTCTTTGGGAATCGGATTAAGGCCCCTTTTTCCTCGTGCTGGGCGGATGCGGGTGACATGAAGTCTCTCTTTGTCCTGGATGGTATTTCTGGCCCAGCTGCAGTGGGTTAACTCTTTGTCATCCCACACAGTCCTGGTGATGAATGGCCCTTTGCTAAGCAACAGGGACCTTTTCCTGGGGTGGAAGCGGGGGCACTGTGGGCTGTGTCCTCCCCCTGCACAGCTGGGGGATGAAGTGCAAAGCCTTGGTGCCTGGGTAGGGGACACGTCTGTGGGACAGGGACCTGCCCTAAGGCTGCTTCCCGCCGCCTTCCTTTACCATTTTTAGTCTCTCTTTATTCCCCAAGATAAATGGATGGGACTTTGCGCCCCAGTCCTGCACTGGGACCAGAGGCGTCTCCGTGCTGGGGCAACCCCGGGCTGCCCGGATGGCACAGAGGGACATGGGTGGGACAAGGAGGGGGCAAAAGTGACAGTGAGAGCAGAGGCCAGGCCAGCTGGCGGAGCGCAAGAGCTGCCTGAGTGCTCCTCGGAGGGCAGTGACCGTGTCAGTGGTGCTCCCTGGGCACCAGTGCCCAGCCCGGCGCTGGTACTGGGCTGGGGCAGGAGCATCCCTTTTCCAGGAGAGCTGAAGGGCTGGATAACCAGCCAGGAGCAGGGCAGTGGCAGGCAGAGAGCACCCAGGAGCCCTCGGCTCTGGTGCCCAGGATCCAAGGAGGTGTCTTGGTTCGGTGCTTGGTGCTGGGCTCTGTGGCCAAGCAGAAATGGAGGTGATTTCATGGCCGTGCCCTGGAGTCTGGCGGCTGTGGGTGTCTCACACCCAGGGCTTGGGTCTGTTTTACTTTGTTTCCCCTCTGTGCCGCATTGTTGCATCACCTCGGATTCATCTTGGATTCATCCACTGCTGCTCTGAGCCTTGGCCTGGCTTGTTTATTTCTGCAAAAGCCAAATGGTAGCAGGGAACGTCCCTTTCTGGTGGCCTGGAAAAGCTGCCAGGGGCACGCAGTGCTGGCTCCCTGCAGCGCTGATCCTGTGCTGTTATCAGGGAGCCTCCTGATAAGAGCAGAGCAGGGATTTCCCCGGAGGGGGTCCTGGACCATGTCAAAGTGGCATCAGGAGCTCCCCAGGCCTCCCAGCAGTGCAGGGAGTGCAGCCCACAGGCCTGAATTCTCCCCGTGTCCCTCTCCCTGCTGAGTTTTAGGACGTGATCACCCCAAGGCTGATGGACGGGTGCCACCATTTCCCAGATCTGACCCAGCAGCAGATGGGGACCGAGAGGGGCTCGCTCAAGGCGTCGGGAACTGCAGGGCAGCAACGCATTTCCCTCCCACCCGAGCTCCTCCTCCCCCCATCCTCCTGACCTTTTCCCATCAAAATACAAAGCACTATTATTCGGAGCAAGGCACCTTCATCCGAGGAGACAGCTGGCGCTGCAGCGGCTTGCTGGGGATGGGTTGTTATTAATTAAGCTGCAGGAGACAGCCCGGCAGTTTGAATGGAGTTTTCCTTCTTTTCAGGGTTAGGATGCCCTAAATTCTTTCTTCTTTACCTCCAAACGGCGTTTATAGGTTTAAAAGGGGCAGCAGACAAAGGGTGGAGAAGGGCCCATTATGTGAGGCTTGCAGGGACGTGTATCCCTGCACGTGGCCTGCAGGGACCATTAGGACACCCCAGCACCTTCTTGGCAGCTTGGTTTGTACCAGGGGGTTGCTGTGACCCCCAGGGATGTCACTGCCTGGGCAGCACTGGAGCATCCCAGTGCCACTGCCTGGGCATCTCCCCATCTAGAGAGGAGATGGCCACTTTGGGGTGAAACAGAGTTTAAAACTACTTGAGCAAATTTGGGGTGACTTGGGCGGTCAAATTTTTCACTCCCCGCTGTTCTCCCTTGCAAAGTTGATTTATTTTCACCAAACTCATCCTCTGCCCTTGCTGCTGCGTCTGCTGTGACCGTGCAGAGGAGCAGAGGTGGTGGAGGAGGATGCTGGGGCTCTGGGAGGTGCCCTTTGGTGTGTGAGCTCTGTGTAGGATCCATCTGCTCCCCTCTCTCTACAGGGCAGGATGCGGGGGTTTGGTGAAGTGGGGCTCTGGGATGCTGGTGGGGTGAGATGCAGAGAGTTTTGCTTTACCCCTTTTGGAGATAATTTGTCCTTTGTGACGGTCTGTGGAGGTGTCTGGGGAGCGGATCATGCCCCTGAGGAGGAGGGGTGAGGATGGCTCCTAAGCAGCCAAAGGAGCCAAGTGTGTTTCCTTGGGCATGGCTGGGCTGTGCCATCTGCAGAGCTGGCCCAGGGATTTGAGCAGCAGCGTTTCGGTGCCAGGGCAGACCTGTCCCCGCTGAGCAAAACCTGTGCTCAGAGCTGAGGCCGTGGCAGTGCCTAGGAGATGCTGAGTGTGCTTTGTGTCTGTCCAAACCAGCACATCAGTGCCCCAACCGGTGCCCTCTGCGAGGGAAAAGGAATTTGGGAGGAATGGGGTTCTTTCCTGCTTTTTCCAAATATTTGTGACTGCGGAGTGCCTTCCTAGCAAAGCCTATTCCCTGCTGGAAAATGGTGCATTGCTCAAGGGTGGCGAGGAGCCTCCTGCCTGCCCCGCTCAAGGGAGCAGCGGCTGCAGATCCTCCGCAGGAGGAATGTGCCAGAGGAAGGGAGGCTGCTGCAGGGACACTGCTGGGATGTGACACCGGGAACCGAGGCACGGCCTCCCCAGGGAGCAGGTGACTCACGCCAAGGACGCGGTGCCAGCTGCGCGTGATGGCTGGTGACAGCGTGTGAAATGATTCCTTCCTTCCTTCCTGGAGAGTGGGAGCGGTCTGGAGATGTCCAGCTGCAGGAGATTCATGGATTTTGGTGTGGTGGAAGCTGGGACAGTCCTGGGTGTGATGTGGGTTCAGCAGAACAGCCACGGTGCAGTGATGCTGGAGGGTCTGGATCCTGCTCCTGGCCAGGGCGTGGAGGGGTGGCTGGTGTTTGCTCCCTGTGCTGGCTCAGGATGTCCCTGAGCTCTGGAGAGCTCTGGAGGGCTCTGGGATGCTCCAGGCAGTGCCTGCACCCCACGTTACTGCTGCTCCACTGCCCTCCCTCTCTAGGGAGATTTAAGCCACCAAAGAGCTGCTTTTATGGAGGAACTGGTGGGATACCTGCAGAGGTGCGTCTCCTCTCAGCAGTCTGGCCTACAGCTACTACACATTGTTTCTGAAGGTTTCTCAACTTTACTAAGTGAGCCTATTTTAAAATATTACATAAAATTACCTTTTCCTACTTTCCCAAGCCCTCCTCTCAAACAAGAGAACAGCAGCAGCTCTTGGGGGCAGCTCTGCAGTTCATCCATATGAAAAATTAATTTGGATCATTTCAAAACCTGAGAAATTGCAGAAAACTCCAGGTTGTGTTAAGGCTGAGTATTGTTATAAATTAAAACCTTCAGTTAGGCAGCTGCACCAAGCACAGAGAGCTCAGAGGAGCTGTTCAATGCCAGAACTAAGGTAGCTTAAAAGGAAAAAACCAACATCATCTATCGACTTGGGAGTTCGGTACAGCCAGAGGAGAGGAAATGTCACTGATCTGTGGGTCTTAGAGATGTTCTGGGGAGTTAACCTGCACATGCTGCGGGGACCGTGGTGGCTGCCTGCCAGAGCCCTCCCTGGGTGGTAACACTTGCAGACCTGCGCTCAGGCTCTTAGAAAAGCTTTGGGGTTGGTTTTAGATGTTCCTGGCGTTGGGGGATCCTTTCTGTTCCTGCTAGAGGTGATGGTGTCTCTTTCAGTGCTAAAAAAAAATTAAATTTTGGTCTTGTGATCTGCAAGCTCTTGTCCTTTTTCTCGGTCATGCTACTTTCCACTGAATTTTCTGGTGTTCTACCACAGTCTCTGGATGTGCTTTTCATTCTGCTATTGATCTGAGATTATAAATATAGCTGGCAGAATTTTTATCTGTCTGTCAAAGTCACTGGAGACTGGCGGGTAGTCAGCATTGCAGCAATATTGAAAGACTAACAATTATTTCCTAAGCCCTAATGGTGCACTTTTAACTGGGGATTGCTGAGGTGCGGTAAAATTGGAAATGTCCCTTCAGCATTCCAGAGAGAGAACATGTCCTGCTTGTGCTGCCTGTGCCCGAAGGATCTGATGTTTTAAGAGTTGGGCAGCTTGGGATGAGGTGAGTTTGTTGGCAGGTCTGCCCACAGGCTGGATAGTGCTGGTGAAGCTGCCTTCACTTGCAGATCTTGGTTATTCCTCAAAGCTGGGGTGCTATGGTTGAAGCTGGCCAAGGGCAGAGCCTTGCCCGGCACGGGGGAGAGCTGCAGTGCTGCTGGGGGGCAGCCCCACTGCTGGGCAGTTCTCTGCTGCAAAGGACCGTGGTTGGGATTGTCCCCAAAACTCAGGGACTGTTGAAACCGTCATTGCTGTATCCCTGAGCATCAGTGCTGGACCATCTTCTCCAGAGAACCCTACCAGCCCTGCACAGTGTGGCTGTGACATGGGGACCTGCTTTCACCTGCAAGGATGTCCCATAAAGCAGTACAGATTGGATTGTGTAAGCCAGGCAGGAATCTTCCCTAACATTTCAGATTAGTTGCAAGACTAAAAGCTGGATCTGTAGTTAGTACAAATCCCTTGGTACAACTTACAACAGCAATAGGCCTCTTTAGAATTGCTCCTAACTCTGATTATTCGTTTTTTTCTAAGAGAAGAACAATGACTTTGTGATTTTAAAACCCTTAATTAGGGGATTTGGATCCAGTTCTTGGCTCTGCTGTGAGATTTCTGTGTGACCCTGGGCGAGTCACTTAATCCCTCTCCAGTTCATCTGCACTCTAGGGGTAAAGCTGCTTCCTTCCTCTGCCTGTCGGTCCTGCCTGTGCTCAGAGCCAGAAATGAGCAGTGGGAGAAGCACAGGCAGGGCCCTGTTCTCCTTGCAGGAATGGAGATGCTCCTGCAAGAGCAAATCCCAGAGGTGGCTGTTTGTCACTCTTCGAGCCCCTCCTCTGTGCAAACACCCCAAAGTCACCAAGAGCCGTCCTGGGGACCAGCAGTGCTACCAAAGCCCTGCTGCACTTGCTGCGAGGCCAAGGATGACACTTTGTTGTCCTTCTGAGCTGCTCGCTCACCACCTGTTGCTCCTGGGAAGGATAAGAGTTGAAACAAAATGTTTTCTATTAATTAATCTGGGGAAAAATACTTGTACACAGTGTTTGGTTCCCTTGTGCGCCAATTCTTTCCCTGAGGGTCCTGGCAGGGGCTGTCCAGGGAAGCTGTGGCTGCCACATCCATGGAAGTGTCCGAGGCCAGGTTAGACCTGGTCTAGGGGAAGGTGTCCCTGCCTGTGATTGGAATCAGATGGTCTTTAAGGTCCCTTCCAACCAAACCAGCCTGTGATTCTGTGAAATGTCTTTGCAGAGATTCAGTGACCATGGGGACAACTTTTCCACAGTTATTTTTGTTCCCTCACAGGCAAGACTAAAGTATGCCCATGACTTCAATCTGAAAAAATTAACTCCGAGGAGCGAGGAGTTGGTTCACGTGGCTGAGCGTGCCGTGTTCACCCCTTTGCTGATCTCGGTTTAGGCACTGTGCTGATGTGCTGATGTTTAACTCCTGCACAGCTCCAGATGCGGTCAACTCAATGGCAGGGACAGGAAGAGCACTTCGCATCTGCAGAGCCCACACGCACCTGAGATCCTCCCTTTACTCTCTGTGCAAGCACAGCACCTAAGTGAGCTGGGCACAGCCTTTTCCTGCATTTCTCCAGCTAAAACAAGGCTGGAGTGACTTGCAAACAGACCCAGCTGCTGCTCGGGCAAGCCCGGTTTGGCATCTAGCATTGGATTTTCCTGGAGATTAGAGAGATTAAAACACTAATGCCCACTGATAGGGGTTAAAGCTTTAATAAGTCATAAAAAGTGGTGTAATCCGGCAGAAAGCTGCGCGCAGCTGCAGCATAAGCAGATTGAGGCCGGGTTTCCTGCCTGGGTGCTGGGCGGAGGTTTCTCAGAAACTGGTGTTTGTGGTACTTGCTGAAGTGGGGGGATGTGGGTCTTGCCCTCCCCGAGCACCCATTTCAGAGCAGCCTATACCAGCCTTGCTGGGCATCACGGGAGGGGTGCTGCCAGCCCAGCAGGGTGGGGAGGGGCTGCTGCCAGCCTGGTGTGTGGTGGCTGCGCTAGGTGGAGGAAGATCTGCTGCTGCTGCTGGTCTGGAAGTGGAGAGGGAAGGTGACAGCCACGCTAGAGCCACAGGCAGGAGGCAGGGCAGGGGCGGCTGTGGTGCCACGGGCACAGGTGGCAGGGCACTCCTGCATCAAGTGCAGGAGCGTGGCAGAAGCTGGTGCTGCTGGTAACAGGTCAGAAAGGAAGTACAAGTACTAGCCCTGGGCTTGCAGGCTGTGCAGGGGCTGTTTGTGGGAAATGGAGTCCTCTGGGTGTTGAAGATTGCAGATGTGCACATCTGTCTTAACCCTTTCATCACCTGCAGGCCTTTCTCTGGGAATGCAAATCTGGGAATTGCAGGGAAAAAGTTCTGAGGTCATAGGGTAGGTCAAAGAAACGTGTCAGACCCAGGAGCCCAAAAGAGGGAGGTTGGCTTCATCCTGTCTGTGACAGGAGTCCCACCACCACTGCTGGACATCACAGAGGGGACTTCACCCCACACCAGGGTGTGTGTTGGAGGGAGCAGGGCCAAGTGGTGCAGCCCAATGTCCCTGGCCCCATGAGCGTGGAAGCTTCCCTCCTGTGGGTGGCCCTTCCCTCCGCTGGTGGGAAAGGGGTGGTGGGGACACTCTGGGATCAAGGTATGAGGCAGGAAGGACCTGTGGAGACAGCTAATATCTTCATTGAGCTTCACTGGCATCATTTGAGAGAGCAGCTGTGCCCCCGGGGGTAGGTTGACATCTTGTCCTGGCAGATGTGAGATGCAGCCCAGACATCTTCAACCAGCTGCAGAGCAAAGTCAGCCCACGCTCCCAGCGCTCACACCCACCCGCGGCTGCTTTGGGGCTCTGCCGGAGAATTTCGGGATGCTAGGAAGCAAAAGGCTTCCCTGGGCTCAGGAATGGGGGTGTGGATGAGACCCTGGCCCTTGTCCCTGGAGCACTGAGTGAACTGGGCTCCTCTTGGGTCGGGGCTGCCCCGTTTGCTCCAGCCTCTCTCCTTCCCGCGGAAGTTTCCCCGCACCTCCTGCGCGGACCCGGGGTGGGCCGTGCCCCCAATCTCTTCTTCCTCTCACCCTTTGCGGGCCCCCCTGGGCCGGGCC
>VZTA01018414.1:147268-173628 GCA_013398855.1 Mohoua ochrocephala
CTCCGGGGGGCAGCGGAGGGGGGATTATGGTGGGGGGAAGAGCTTTTTTGGGGTGAATTATTCCTGGGGAAGGGCCTGAGAGCGCGGGGGGTGGGTGCCGCGGTTCCCACGGAGGGCAGCGGGACGCGGTGTGGGAGTTCCCCGCCGAGGCAGAGGGTCCCCGGGCAGGGGCACCGGGTGCTGGGGGGGGCTCGGCCCCCGGCCCCCTTCTGCCGCCGCTGTGCCCTACAAGAGGGGCCGCTGCTCGGCACCGCCTGGCCGCCCTGCCGGCATTGTCCAGGATCAACAGAGATCAATAGAGATCAATAGATCAGCCCCTGCCCTGCCTGGGGGGCACCCCCTGGTCCCCTGCCCTGTCCCTGTGGGTACCCCCTTGTCCTCTGCCCTGCCCGCCCTGCTCCGGCTGCTGCCCCCGCTAAAGGACTCGCGGGGCGTCTGGGGCGCAGCTGCCTTTAGTAAAGAAAGAAAACAACAACAACAACAAAAAAAACCAAAGAAATGAAATAAAAATCCGTACCACCCTACCCTTCAAAGAACAAAACCAAGCGAAAAAATAATTTTTAAAAGGGAGAAAAAAAAATAGAGGGGGAAAAAAAGAAAGGAAAGCTGAACTGCAACCCCCAGGATGTGAATCCCTCTGGCTCGCTCCTTTTTTTGCCGTAGCTGCAGTCAGTGCCTCGTGGGACGGGGGCATCAGCCTCGGAGTGCGGCTCGGCAGCCCTGGGCACACTCAGCCGTGCCCGGTGCCCATTCCCGGGGCTTGGCCGGACTCATTCCTTCTGCAGCGTTATCTGGACAAGCTGAGTTTGGGGAGCGTTGCCTGGCTCTTTGTTTTCACAGCACAGAGCTCTGCAGAGCAGTGGTGACAGGAGTGAAGGGTGCTTTCTCTTGGCTGGGGAGGGTCCCCATGTCCCCCCTGTGCTGAGTACCACTGCCCAGGGTGGTGGGAGTGGATCCCATCCTCAGAGCCCCCATGGAATCAGTTTTGTGGGTGTCCTTGGACCCTCCTGGGCACGGGCACTCTGAGCCTGTCTGCGGGGAGCAAGGGCTGTGCTAGCCACTGGCGTGGGCTACATGGGGCCAGCTGATGGAGCAGCTTCTGCTGGGACCTGTGTGCGGGAAGGTTCCTCTCAATGGGGCGTTCCCAGTGAGGCAGGGCTGCTCTGGGGTCAGCCTTGCTCCAGCTCCGGGGGAAGCTCCTTACAGAGGGAAATCAGTGAGGCTGCATGGCCAGAGACCTCTGCATGCCCAAGCCAAGACTTGGAGTTGTTCGTGATCATGTCCTCCTTTTTAAGCATGGAGAACAGCCCAACAACTCTTTGCAGGTCTCTATAAGTGGTTTAGAGCTGCTGTCTCACGTGGTTGGAGAAATGAGAATGTCGGACTGTGGATTGTGCTGCCAGGGCTACACGTGTCCGACTGGGGCAGGGTGGTGGTCAGCCTGGTGGTCAGCCTCATGCCACATCCAGGCCAGCTCAGGAGCTGGCAGTGGAGCGAAGGGCAACAGTTTGAGGTTGTGGAGCTGGCACCACGGTTTGACCCCTGGGATGGGCTCCTGCATCCCAGCCCAGACACGCTGGTGACCAGAGCCTGCAGTAGCCGGAGGGTTTAAGATGGGAAGGGAAGCAGTGACGGGGAGCCCTGAAGCATCCATCTCTTGTAAATAAGAGCCACGAAGGTTGAGCTGCAGAGGGCAGGGGCTGCTGGGCTTCCGGAGCGGGAGGGGAAGCACACACAGTGAGTGAGGACGGAAGCGCACGTGGCTGGCGGGGACAGCTCGACCCGCACGTGATGTGTGCCCACGACTTGTGGCTCAGGGCTGTGGCCCCGACTGGTCATCTGTGGAAGCGCTCACTCCGAAGCAGGAATCGCTGCCTCCTTTTTTAGACTCTGCAAATGGGTTTATTCCTCACCTGAGTAACAGGCTTCAAGCCTGGAGCGTCTTGCGTGCTCAGGAGGCACCTGGCCACCTCTCTGACAGCTCTTGGGTGGATTTGGTCTAATGAAGCAGCATTAAGCGTACTCTGCTGTTTCTGGGTCGTGTTTGTTGGCACCCAGGTGGAAATGCAAGCTGAGAAGGAAACATAACTGGTTGGTAGGTGGGCCTGGGCTGGTGGCCAGCCTGAAACTGTAGCCCGATGCCCGGGGATGCGAGGGACAGACTCCAGCTCGGGCCTGGCAGTGCCAGCCAGGTGCTGGTGATTGGAGCTGAGTAATAGGAACATCCCTTAGTTACAGTTTGGTGCTGCAGGGTCTGTGGCGCTGGCTCTGTGCCAGGCTGAGCCATCCCAGCTTCGGAAGGAGCCGTGCCTCACATTCCCTGGCACCCACACACCCAGCAGGGACCTGCCACGTTCAGCACCAGGGGATCCCGTGGTGGCAGTGACCGGGCAGCTGAAAAAATCAGCACTGCCTGGGCCATGCTGGGATTGCATCCAGTCCTGGCTTTGCTGACTCCATCCCTCCTGACTCCTGCTGTCCCCTCGGAAGGGAGAGCTGTGGCTCTGCCACCTCCTCCGCAGGTTGGATCCGTTTCCATGGCCTGTGGTCGCTGGCTGAGTGTGCCGAAGGGAGAGGCCCTGGAGGCCGCGCGTGCCACAGCCCCAACAGCCAGCTATCCTTAACCAGGAGCTGGAGATTCACTCTTTGGAGCTAAAAATGTCTCTGTGACACCCTACAGGCACGATTCTCCAAGAGAGCTGCTCCCAAAAATCGAAAGGTTGGATGGTTCACACTTCTCCCTTGAAAACATCCGTGGATGCTCAGCTGCCCAGGCTGTGCTTTCACACCCTGATACACCATTGTGCACTGCTCTGAACCTGCTCTCGGTGTTTGCATGAGCCCATCCCACAAATCTGGGAGCCCGTGGTATTTCCAGCATCTGTTGTGTGGAGGGAAGGGGAGTTATCCACAGTGTCCTGGTCTTCTGGGTGCTTGTAGCTGTGCAGAACTGGTTGCAGCATCATCAAAAGGTGGCCAACGCTTGGTGTTCCTGGCATCCAAAGGGTGTTTCTTGGATTTACTACCCAAACATTGCCATTTTGCCCTTGATTGTGTGTGCATCCACAGAGTGTGCAATGGTTTGGATCTGTTGACAGGTGGCCATGGCAGAGGTGCAGCCTCCTGGCCTCTCTCCGGTTGCTCTGTGCAGCCACTGAGCACCGGGTCTGTGACCAACCCGGCTCCAGGGCCAGGTCTGCTCTCCCAGGTCACCAGCAGAGCATGGAGCTGCTGGGTCTAGCCAGGACCTGGGGTGGGTGAGACATTCCCAGTTCAGCCCCTGCGAGGGTTCTTTAACCTTTGTGTGTCTGCAGCGAAGCCTCAGTCTCCTGCAGATCCCAGATCCTCGGGGAGGATTACCAGCCCCTGGGTTCGGGTGTTTAGGGGAGCCCATGGCTGTCCTTGCATGCCCTGCCCGCAGTGTCCTGGGCTGTGGCAGCCTCGTGGCACCAGCGCAGCGGCTCCAGCAGCCCCTGGCCAAGCCCAGCACACGGTGTCCAGCTGGCTGGAGGAGCAGGAGGGTCCCCGGGGGGCTCCCAGGGGCTTCCCTCCCCGCGGGGTGCCTTTCATCTGCTGCTTCGCAGATGTTGGCTTTGGCTCGTGTCTGACATGCATCAATTACAGAGCAACAGCCCCGAGTCTTTGGCAAAATCAACTTCGGAGCAGCTGTCCTGAGTCAGCCGTGCCCGAGCCGGAGCTCTGGCTCTGTCCCCTCTCGGTGCAGCGCTGCCCTGACCATCTCCACATCTCCTGTGCCCACGTGGACAGGGTTTCCCTGGCAGAGGAGGTCTAAATATGGCACAAGCACTTGTTCCCATGTGCTCGATGTTTATCCAGGAGCACTTGAGTGGGAGAGAGCTGCAGGCTCTGAGCTCTCTGCCCCATCGCTGAAGTGATGTCCCCTCATGAGAGGGACAACAGCTGAGTTATGGTGACACTGCTGTAGTAATGGCATGTGAGGTCTGGTCCTGCTCGTGCCAGGGGTTCAGGGATTTCAGATAGTAATTGAGTCAGCTCGGTGACACTGGCTCTGACAGCACCACAGGTTTGACGCCGTCCCCTCAGAGAGCACAGCAGGTCAGACAAATGCAGGACGGGCCCACGATGCATCCCAGGCATCCACTGCTCTGCTCCAATTTATTTCTAGGATCTTTCTGTTTTAGACAAGTGACTCCTGGGAGTGCTCCCTGCCACCTGGCACAGCATCCCTGTGTGCCACCAAGTGCTCCTGTGGTTTGGCTGCACCCTCCTTCTGCTGGCACAAACCCCTTGGAGCCGAGCGTGACACTGGAGTTTTTGCTAAGGAAAGACCAGTTCAGTGCTGGGAAGCTGCAACAAAACTTGCATGTTTGAGTTGTGGCATTTCCCTTGGGAGTTTGCTGGTGCTGCTGGGACATCGAGGGCTTTGCATCCCTGCTGTGCTGCAGCCACTCCTAGCTGCAATATACTGACTTTTATCGTATTTTTCTCCAGTCAGGACCCAGGTGCTTTAAATCACCACTTCCCCACAGAGCAGCTGAAGCACATGGGCTGCCCTGCCAGGGGTGATGCTCTTCCTGTGGCTTTGGTCTGGCTGGAACCTGGGGAACCCTGAGCTCTCCTTCTCCCCCTGAGGGCCACAGAGCGTCTGCTCCCCGAGCTGGGGACAGTTTGCCTGCACATCCTGCTGCCCAGGGACAGGTCAGCCCCTCTGCACGCTGCCAACTGCTCCTTGAGGTGCTGGAGATGCTCTGGGCCTTTGTCAAGTGGAGAGTGGCTTTCTGCTTTATTTAATTTCTTAATTTCTCTGCACCTTACCTGCCCCAGTGTCCCAGTTTGCCTTCCCATCCTTGGGGCTGTCCCGTGCACACAAGTGGTGCCTGGAGGAGTTAAACTCATTGCATAACCCGGCGTTGCTGCTGGTGGCAGCATATTTTCCACATGATTTAGTCGTCGTTTTGTTGGGGGTTTTTTTGTGGGATGCAGGGATTTTTTTTTTCTACTTTTGGCCTTGCCATTTTGGAACGGGGCTAATTTGGGATTTGTGGTGGGGCCTCGGGCATGCCGGGCTGGTTGATTTTGTGAGGGGCGGCGTGGCAGTTGCAGTTCCAGCTGTGCAGTGTTCCTGCTCCCATGGCAGTGCAGTTCCAGCTGTGCAGTGTTCCCGGATGCTCCCATGTGTGTCAGGGACAGCGTGTTTGCTCTCCATCAGCTCTGTGAGTAACGCTCAGCTACACAGCCTGGGATGGAGGGTTGGAAAAAAGTGTCCAGACTGACCCAACAGTCTTTGGGATTAGTTCTAGCTTTGTTTTTTCTTTCTTTTTTTTATTTTTTTTTCCTGCTTGGCCTATGTTGAGCACGTGGAAGTGTGCTGTGCTTTCATGAAGAGAGTGGGTTCCACCTCACAGACCCCAGCAGGGTCCGGTCTGACACGGCCAGAGGAGAAGGGATGATGGGCTTGTGTTTGGAGGAGCCCCTTTGGCCCAGCCACACTCCTACAGAGAGAGGGAGGGAGATAAAAGCAGGCAGCACATCATCAAAGACCAGGAATAACTGGGGTGAGACGAGCTGAGAGCTCTGTTGCTGTCTGGAGGGGTGAGGACTTTGCAAATAATAATGTTTTTATTAATAATAATAAATGATTTAAAAATAATAAATAAGCATTGCAAAACACTGAGCAACAACAAAATGCTCACTTAGGTTGGTGGCTGCAGGGACCCAGGCTCTGAGCAGCAGCAGCCTGGGGTGGGGAGGGCTCTTAGAAGTGTGTTTTCCTAGAACCTCCTTCTCTGGATCAGAGGAGCGTGCTGCATGTGGCTGGTGCCTCCAGGAGCTTGCAGGGGACTGGGCTGACCTTGTGCATGCTCTGCCTTCGGGATATTTGCTGTATCCGCTGTGGGTGACGAGGAGCAGCTGGGGCTGGCAGGGGACAAGGCTGCATCGCCCCGGGGCACATGGGGCACTTTGTCCTTCCTGATGCTCCTGCCTGGTGCCTGGGGGAGTAGATAATCCCCTGTATTTTCTTACAAAGCTGTTGGCTGGGGCAGTAGTTTTACATTTGCTTCTTCTGAAGAACTTTGTTAGGCCGGAGCATCTTGCAGGGGAGACGGGCACCGGGCACCGTGTCTCTTGAGGAAGGCTGAAGGGTTTGGGTTTCTGAGCAGATATGGATGGAATTAGAGCGAGATCACAGAAGCTCCGTGGCTGCGTGGGTGTTGTCTGGCACAACCTGTCTTGATGCAAATGTGTTGAGTTTTCCACAAGCCAAGGCCGGCAGCCTCTGATCTGCGTCAGCTGGAGCTCAAGGAGGGCACGTGGCAGTGGATGCCAAGGACTCCCTGTGTCTGCAAAGCCATCCAGCTCCCCCCCAGAACGTGGCTGAGTTGTTCACACCAGCAGTCTGCACAGTGCTGTAATTCCAGTGGTGTGGAGGAGTGGGATGTGTAGGTCTGCCAGCCCCACAGCAGTGCCTGGGCACAGGGCTGTGGGGCTAAAAGCCTTTGTCACTCCCAGACATGGGCCGAGGACTTTCTGGGTGCTGGGTCCTGCTCTGTGGCAGCAGATCAGCTGCTGTGGGACCTGGTGTGCTCACACCCCCACAGCAGCATCCCTTTGCTGAGGCAGGTTTGGTGGAGTGGGCAAGGATCAGGGCGAACACAGTAAATGGAGAAAGGAAGTCCCAAATTTCATATGATTATTGTGGAGGAAGATCCCACACACACCTCCTCCCTCCCAGCCTGCTGGTGCTCCGAGTCTCTGCTCGTGCTTTACTCCTGCTTTGGATGCAGCAGGCAGCTCCTGTGATTCCCTGCCAGGAGCAGCACCTCTGACCACCCTGTGTTTGCCCCCGCAGGTCCAGAGGCTGTTCCCAGCCACGCTCCCGGCATGACGGACGCTCCGCGGGATGCCGGCCCCAAGCAGGCGGCGCCGGCGCGGCCGGACAAGCCGGCTGCGGACTTTGGCTACGTGGGCATCGATGCCATCCTGGAGCAGCTGAGGAGGAAAGCCATGAAACAGGGCTTCGAGTTTAACATCATGGTTGTGGGTGAGTGGTTCCCTCTGCCCGCAGCGTGCTCGGCTGGGTGTTGTCATTGTCCCGCCACGATGTTTGTCCTCTTTGGAGTCTCCTTGGGATCGGCGTTGAGGGCTCTGCCTTAGCGGTCAGCAAACCCTGCTCCCGAGGAGCTGGCCTGAGTTCAGCTGGAGTTAAAGCTGCTGATGCGAAGTGGTCCATAGTCCTCCTCACCCTCCTGCGTCTTGGGGTGCACTATCCACGGGCACATCCCAGAGGGAAGCACCTCAAGGGGTGTCCTGAGAGTCCTGCCCTGGTTTGAGCAGTCAGAGAGCAGATTAAGGGCTCAAGGGGCTGCACTGCTGCTGGTATTCCAGAGCCCTCATCCTTGCTAGTGCTTCCAGCACTTTGGGTAAAATTCCTGTTCGTGAGTTTTTTTGTATTCAGGCAGCCCTGCTACAAGCACCAGGGAAGAAATGCCAAAAGCAGTGATTTACTGGTGGGAATAAAGACCAGCAGGAGGGGTTTGCATAGCTCAGTCATTTGGCTTGGGTGGCTCCTTTGGGGACCTGCAGGGTGGCACAGCAGGGATGAGCGTGTCCCAGGGGTGTCCACATGCAAGGAGGGAGGGCTGGAGGGTTGAGGGCCCAAATCCTGCTGCCCACAAGCTCCTGTTCATTAGCTCTCCTGGGCTAATGACCACTGGCTGCATCGCTGCTGCTCTGCCTGCAGCTTTAGCTGGGGGAGGGGGGGGGTCTGTGCTCCTGCAGCCCCCGGGCCCCCAAAGCCAGGGATGGCACAGCCACTGACCTGCAAAATGCTGGGTGTACTGGAGAGCTGGGCAGACACTGTGGGACACCGGCCAAGGAGGAAAAGGGAAAACAAATGAGGCTTTTCTGCTCTTTTCCAGCTATTAATGTCTGACCTGGTCCCGTGGAGCCCCTTGTGTGAGCTGGGCTGTGCTCCCTGGGGCTAGGCTGGTCAGGCAGCAGCTCTCCCTACCTGTGTCTCCCAGGGGAGCTCCAGGGGGATGAGGAAGGTAAATCCCAGGCAATGACCAGTGGTGATTGGGAATCCCAGGCATGATGATGGGGCCTCGGCATCCTTATCCTGCTGGGAGGAGCTGTGTAAGGCAACAGGTGATGCCTGTGGGATGTCCCACAGGGTATCCTGGGGGTCTGCCTGGGGTTGTGGAAGGGCCTGATCCAGAGTTTGCTACTTCTGTTAAAGATATCCGTGTGCTGTAGCTTTCCAGCAAGCTCTGTGGATGCTCTGCCTTTCCCATTTTGATGATTTCATTCCCTCTGTGGGGAAGGTTCCCCAGGCTGGGTGATCACAGCAAGGCTGGGCAGTGCAGAACCAGTTCTTGGGAGGTGTTTTAACAACTCCAGCTCTTTGCTGCTAACAGAAGAATCGCTGCACTGGTCCTGGGAGCCTGCAAGTGAGATTGCCTGTGCTGAGCTCCCATTTCCCTGCCGGAGCAGGCTCCCATCCCTCCAGGAGCAGGCTGTGCTGCCTCAGCACCTCAGCTGTGCGCTGTGCAGGCGGGGAGGGATGTTGAGGAACGGCTGTGCCTTGGCAGCACTGTGTGTGGTATGAAGGCCCGTGCTGCGACGTGCCTGGAAAACATTGTTCTCCCCTTGGCAGGCGCTGGGCTGGCTGTTTGCAGGCTGGGAATTCGGGGCAGCATAAACAAGTCGAGCTCTGGCCCTCCCGGAAGACGCGGGAGGGATGCGGGAGGGATGCGGGAGGAGCGGCACCTCGGGCAAGGGGCGGCAGGCAGCCCTCATCCTGCTGTGCTTCCCTAGGGATGGGTTCAGCTCCGTTATTCCCATCCAGCCTAAGCGGAGAGTCCTTGAGCTGAAATTGTTCCAATCTCTGTCTTACAGGCGGGAGATGAGGGCAGGGAGGAGGGAGGTGACTTGTCCTGCAGGGGAGGTGGGAAATGAGCATCACTGCCATGCAGGGGTCACCCCACACCGTGTCCCTGTGATGGGGCTTTGTGAAAACCCTTTCCCCACTGTAGCAAGGTCCCTGTTCAAAAAGGTTTCACAATCCCAACCGGAGCTCTGAGAGGGGGCTGCAGGCTGAGGTCAGCTTAGTCCCTTGTCCTCTAAAGTTGCAGAGATGAAGAAAAATGTCTAAACTTTCAAAGATCCCAACCCCAAAGCACATCTTTTGCATTCAGTTTTTGGTGCAAAGCAGCTGGAAGGAGAGCAGAGGTGGCCAGGCTCAGCTGTGTTTTCTCTGCTGGATTTCAGTTCTGGGAAAGGCAATGGGCTGCAAACCAGGGCTGTTGGAAAGGACCCTGCCCTGTCCTCAGCTGCCTGTGCTACGGCCTTAGGGTCCCCAGGTGCACCCCACCATGGCTCGGCAAGGTCAGCCTGTGGCTGTGGTGCCAATGGGACATCACACCCTGGCTGCTGGTGGCTCTCACCTCTGGTCCTTTTCCAGGCAGTGAAGCTCCAGCAGCTTGGACAGACATGAATGCAGAGAGCCACTGCCCGGAGCTCTGGCAGTGTGTCACCCTGATTTCACCTGTCCCCATGTGTCACCCCACCTTCCCCTCTCCCCAGTGTGTCACCCTGATTTCACCTGTCCCCAGTGTGTCACCCCACCTTCTCCTCTCCCCAGTGTGTCACCCTGATTTCACCTGTCCCCAGTGTGTCACCTCACCTTCTCCTCTCCCCAGTGTGTCACCCTGATTTCACCTGTCCCCAGTGTGTCACCTCACCTTCCCCTCTCCCCAGTGTGTCACCCTGATTTCACCTGTCCCCATGTGTCACCCCACCTTCCCCTCTCCCCAGTGTGTCACCCTGATTTCACCTGTCCCCAGTGTGTCACCCCACCTTCCCCTCTCCCCAGGTGCTCCATTTCATGGTGAGCAGTGGTGCAGTGAGAGCTCTGGTTTGGCTCTGCATGCCCAGCTCCGGACCTGTTTGTGCCTGGCCCTGCGTTTTCAGGCAGCAGAGGACTGGGGGCACTCACCCCCAGCCTGGTCCATGTGTTTCTTAGAGCCCAGCAGTGACAGTGGCTGTCAGAGAGTTTTCCTGGGCTGGATTGCAGCCATTGGTGATGTTGCAAACTCAGCTCTAAGATTGCTGTAATCAGGGAGTGGGGTGACGCCAGGAGGTGATGCCCAGTGCTGGTTGGCCCTACTGTTGGCTTTGACGGCCTGGATGGGCCAGGACCCTGAAGGATGTGGGTGAAACCCTTGCTGACTTTGCTTAGGGACACTGTGGGACAAGGGACATGCTGGTGGCAATGCCATGATCACTGTCTGCAATATGTCTTGGCAGAACGGGGCCAGTGGGGTCCCCACGGTGTGTGCAGGATCTCTGCAGTGTTTGCAGGGGGCACAGAACATCTCCTCCCTGGGTTTTGAGGAGTTAATTCTCTGTTTTCTTTGCTGTGGAAAAATTGTTCTCCAAGCTCATGGGACAGCTGTTCCTGGAGAGTCAAGAGCTGCTGGTGTCCTTTCCGCACAGATCAGCATCAGCTCTGGGATATGAAGCATGAAAGTGCTTCTCTAAAAGCTGTTTTTCTAAAGTTGTGGAATCTCATGTGCTTCCTGGGGTGTTGTTTGTGGGATTCAGAGACGCTCCTGGCGTGGACCTGCGTGTGTGCAGCCAGCTGGGCCGATTGCAGCAGCAAGTCTGTCAGGGAAGCAGCAGCAGATGCAGCAGGGCTGAGGTTTGTAGGATTGTTGCTGCTGTTAGTCCTGTCCAGATAAAGGCTTGGCAAGCTGCTCCAAAGCCTTCCCTGTGGAGCTGGACAGAGGAGACTGAAGGCACAGTTGGGATGCTTCTTGCCGGGGTTCCGTGGTCCCCGTGCCCTGCTGAGCATCACCACAGCCCTTAAAACATCCCCAGCACGGTCTGCCTGTCCTCGGGGTTGCTGGGATTTTGCCTGGATGCAGGGAACCAGCTCTTGACCTGCTCCTTTGCAGCCAGGGAGGGGCTTTGCTACCTGCAGCATCCTCCTGGCTGGGCTGGACTCGAGCTCCTTGGCTCAGGGGAGCTGCAGGGGAGCAGCTGCTCCTCGTCCCTTCGACAGATCCGGTGCAGGCTGAGTCTGTCAGCAGCCCCATCCCCTGGCCCCTGACAGCACAGCCCGGAAACGAGGGAGTGCTGACTCTGGGTTATCCTGCTCTCTTCCAGGTCAGAGCGGCTTGGGGAAATCCACGTTAATCAACACCCTCTTCAAATCCAAGATCAGCCGGAAATCTGTGCAGCCAACTTCTGAGGAGCGGATCCCCAAGACCATTGAAATCAAATCCATCACTCACGGTGAGGCTCTGCAGGTCCCACCTGCTGCTTCGGCTTTAGGTCCTGCTCTGCCTTGTGTCTCTGGAGACTCACAGGGGTTGTGGACCTCCATAAACCTCCAGTCTCATCTCTCTGAACGGGCTTTTACCATCCAGAGATGCTTGCAGGGCTGAGAAAACATCTATTTTTTATTTATTCATCGGCATTGAGTTAATTTTGTTGGAAGGGACCAGTGAGGTGGCCGTGGGGGCGGCATTTCAGGGTGGATATGGGGCTGGATCCCTTTGAAGGGCTAATTTGTGCCTCGGAGGAGCTGTGAAGGTGCATTTCTCCCCTGGGAGCAAGCTCCAGCCCTGCAGCTGATTTTGGGAGGATGGGCTTGGCTGGAGCACCCATCAACACTCGCCTCACACACCAGCTTTCCTCTCTTTCAGAGATTGAGGAGAAGGGGGTTCGCATGAAGCTGACAGTCATCGACACCCCGGGCTTTGGGGACCACATCAACAACGAGAACTGGTGAGCTGCCACTCTGCCCGGGGTGCAGGGGGAGGGCGGGACCGCCCCAGCACATCCTGACCCCGTGCCCAGGGCTGTAGCCTGGCGCTGTGCCCTCCTGCTCCGTGGGCAGCAGGAAGGAGGTTGTTGTGGTGGCAGCGCAGTGCCATGCTCCCTGGGAGAGCCACAAACATCCTGCTGTTCCAGGCATGAGACAACCTTTGTTTGTGGCTGAGAGCAGCTGTGTGCCAGCAGGGCCAATCCCCAGACCCCGCTCATGTGGCTCTGGAGGCTGAACTCTGCCCAGGATCCCTGGCACAGTGTCTGGCTCTGCGGGATGGCCCCCTGGCCCATGGCAGGTACCTTGTCCCCACCACCAGCTGGGCCGGGCTTGTGGGCCTTGATTCTGCTCGTGCTCCTGTGCCATGACACCGTGCAAGGGGCCAGGGCATGGTCCCAGCCCTGTCCTGCTCCACAAACGGGTCCAGGAGGAGAGAAGGGAGCACTTTTTAGGCACTTGCTTGTCTAAACCAGCCAGTCAGTGCCCTCCTGCAGCAGTGCGTGGAGTTGCTAAGCAGTGTTCAGTGTGAGGTTTGTGATTTATGAGATGCTGAGCATCCCCGGCTCCGCAGGCTCTGCTTCATGCAGCCAGCCCAGGTGGGAGGGTCAGGGTGGTCCAGCTCCCTCACAGGACCCCACCACGCCATGTTCCTCTCTCCCTGCAGCTGGCAGCCCATCATGAAGTTCATCAACGACCAGTACGAGAAGTACCTGCAGGAGGAGATCAACATTAACCGGAAGAAGCGGATCCCCGACACGCGGGTGCACTGCTGTATTTATTTCATCCCAGCCACGGGCCACTCGTACGTACCCCGCTGTCCCTGCCGCCCCTCAGCCTCCCCTCTCCATGTCCCATCAGGGCAGTTCTGCCTGGGATCCTCCCGTGCTTTTTGGCACTTGAGGAAGCTGTCCTTAGGGCTGCATCATCTGGAGCCCTTGCAATAACACAGCAGAGCTGCTGTACCCCAGAGAAATGCAGTGTTTCCTCTTCTGAAGGGCCATGAAATCCTCTCTGAGCTCCAGGGAGCTGCTGGCTTTGCTGTGGTTGCCTGGCTTGCTCAACCAAGGATGGACCAGGTCTCAAATTGGATGGAGAGGCTATTTTTGCAAGCAGAACATTAATTTTTTTCTTCTTTGCCCCTGACGTTGTAAAGGGAGAAGCCAGTTTTCCTTGTGCTTCCAAGGCAGCGAACACCCTCACCCTGTAAGGGTATTTTGTAGGTTGTTTGACTAGTCTGCAAGTGGGATGCTGTTTATTCAGCCCAGAGTTCTCCTGGCTCTGGCACTTCTCAAGTGACAACATCAAAAGGCCCAGATCTCGCTTTATTTTTTTTCTTTTTCTGTTTTTTTTTCCCCCCCTCCTAGGCACACAGCCCACCCTGAAAATCCGGGGCACTTAAAATGTCTTGAAAAATGTGACTTAAAGTATCACAACGTAAAACGAGGCCCAAGTTTCCTTTTGATTTGTGTCAATTCCTTCCACTTCTGGCTCTGTCTGCTTTGGGGATGTTTTTGGGTCTGTTTTCAAAAGTAAACTTAAGCCTCCAGCGCTGTATTCATGTCAGCCTTTTCCACTTCCCCATGTGGAGATTTATTCCAATAGAAAAGACTTTGTTTTCCTTCTGTCAGTGGGTAGACCAAAAATGCATCCTTCACTGCAATAAAATGACTGCATGGGCCAGTTATGCCCCTCTTGTGTAACTGATCAGGAGCAGAGGGGCTGACGAAACATTTACGGCTGAATACAATAAAGCAGAGAAGGTTTCAAAGGGAGATGACATTTTTAGGCCAGTCTAACGTGTTGGTCTCGCTTATCTCAGCCCAGATCTTCAGCCCCTGCCTTGGCAGGTCTGACTTGCAGCATTAGCTGTGCTCCAGCTTTTCCTCACCGCTCTGGCTGTTTAACTCCTACAGAACACATCTGATGCTCGGAGGCTGCAGGAGGCTGGGAGCGTTGGGTGCGTGGCAGGGCAGGCAGGGATGTGGAGCCCCGCTGCCGTGTCCCCCGGCGGAGCCTCTCCAGCCGCGCTCTGGTTTCTCTCACCCGCCGGCCAACAGCAATTGTGTGGATTTTCAGCTGCTTTTTTTCCTTCTCTCCAGCGAACATGTGTTTCCAATATCCGAGCGAGCCCGGCAGTTGGGGGCCGTTGTTGCTGAGCCCTGTGCTGATCTTCTTCCCCCGCAGCCTGATAGCCCGGCTGGGGCTGTCACCGGCTCACCCGTCCCCTCCTGCCACCTGAGGCACGAGTGAAGGGGACAAACCCCGCTGGGAGGGGGAAGTCGATGGGAAATTTTGCCTCTCTGAGAGCTCCACCATGCTCCACTCACCATCCTGGATGCTTGGTGCTGCCCTCCTGGGATGTGCTTGCACAGGGGGTTTGTGTTGCCTGGAGAGCTGCTGCCTTCACGGTGTGGCAGCCAAAGCAGAGGTGACTCGTGTCCACCTGTCCCTCCCTGGTGGTGTGGGTGGGTGTGACACAGGACACCCTGGCACATGGATGTGGCAGGCAGCTGGGTTAAGCCTGACAGGTCACTTAAATAAAAAGGAGTGAGGGATAAAAAAACCCCCAAAGTTGACCAGGTGCAGAGATTCAGAGGCCGGAGCAGAGGATTGCTTGGCTCTGTTTCAGTCTGGCCCTCCCATCCAGGCAGCTCCAGGGTTAATCAGCAGAGAAATTTCTGCTGCACAAGGGAGTTCACGAGGGAGTTCAGGACAGGCGTTGCAGCCCATCCAGTTCACACACAGCCTGTAACACTCCCGTGTAACCGTGCCTGTGAAGGCTGAGGATGGTGCTGGCAGGGGCTTGCAGCTGCAGCTACACAAGCCTGGCTCTGCCACCCCATAAATATCCCTGCTCTGACCCCTGCACAGTTCTGTTCAGCTTGGAAATGGCTCTGGAACTCTGTCTGGTCTCATCAGCGCCTCATCTGGCCTCTACCAGGGCTGGTGGCTGAGGGACTGCCACCCACTCCCTCTTTTCCCTCTGGCTGCCCCTCTCAGGTGCCCAGCAGCTCCCTGGAGCAGGTGATGGGGCTGGGCGGCTGCTGGGTCCTCACTGGTGTTTGCTTAACACACAGCTCCGATTCCTGCTGTTCGTTTGATCTGGGGCACAACCAAAAGGAAATAACTCTGCAGCTCACTGTGGATTTTCATTCCTGTAACAGCGTTTCAGGGGAACCAGCAGGAACGAACCTTTGCTTAGAGCCTGTCTGTGCACAGTGGCAGAAATAATGTGTGTCCTGGCCACCATAATGTGTGTCCTGGCTTCCATAACATGTGCCCAGCCCTGGCAAGGAGTGCCCAGCCCTGGCAAGGAGTGCCCAGCTGCACAGTCTCCCCCAGGCCCTCAGCAGCAGTGGCTGGAGTGGCTGGAGCCCATCCTGCATCTCCTACTCCAGCCCATCCATTCCTCTTAGAGCTCCTCCACCCCTCCCAGCAAAGCCCAAAGTGTGTATGTTATAAGTTAATAATATCAGGGACCATTTGGGAAAGGGGAAGAAAATAGATCAGTTTTCTTCTTGAGCCTTCCCTTCTCTTCTGTGATGTGTTTGGAGCAAATGGCACTTGTCATCACCTTAATCCAGGTATTTTCCTTTGGTGTCTTCACATGAATGCGATGTGTAGCTACAGGCAGGCATTGTTCTTAGTGAAAAGGTGATCTTTCTTTCACATAATTGAGGTTTGGGAGGGGCTACCTAGAAGGAGTTGGTAGAATATCTAGAAACTTGCAGAATACCCTAAAAACACACGGTTTGCTCTGCTGGGGAGTCCCTTTGTGTTCTCAGGGTGGTGCAGGGAGGTGACCTCCGTGGATGAGGCACTTGCAGGAGCCCATGGGAGCAGAAAGTTGTGTCAGAGGTGCCTGGGTGGGTGCTGCTTGGACACGGTCACTGTGCCTGGGGAGTGCTGCTGGACACAGCAGAGGTGTGGGCAGGCTCTGGCTCTGCCTCCTCCTCTCTGGCTCACTGTGGCATCCTCGGCATCCTCCGGATATGTGAGGGATCTGAGGGATCGGAACTGAGCTTTTAGCGTGTAGATTGAGCTGAAACTCAAACGTCTGCCTGATTGTGGATTCATCTGCGTTCGCTCAGTACGCATCCTGGTCTTTAAAGAAAAAGCTGATGAAAGAGGCAGGGACACAGGCTCAGTGGGGAAGGAGCTTTTAAGAGGAGAAAAATTGTTTGGAAAATAGCAAGGAGAGAGGAGGGGAAGGAATTCTGCTGGGAAAGGAGCATAACTGCATTACTTCCTTGGAGGTCTGGGAAATACATTATGCAGAGCTCCAAACAATGTTTGCCAGCAGCAAGTCAGCTTAGATGTGTCCATGGGGGGTTCCTTGTGCTTTTTTCTATTCTTTTTTTCCCTTTAATAGCCAAAATCTTTCTTTCCTGGGGCCCAGGGTGATCTGTGACCCCGTGTTTGTGTTAGGACCTCGTTTGTCCGTGCGCTAATGATGTGCTCGGGGCTGTGTGTGTTGTTGGTGTGTGGGGACAAGAACCACCTGGCGCAGTCCAGCTCCATCCCTGGGAGAGCAGTGGGTTTGACCGGAGGAGGGTTCAGCTGGGTCACCAGTGCTGGCTGCTCTGGGGCAGCCTCGAGCTGCTGTTTTCAGATCAGCTGGAGCTGAGTGGGTCTTTCTGGGGCTGAATGTCCCTCCCTCGGCACTGGAGCCAGGCAGATGGGATGGGGAGCCCGTGGGATGGGGACACTGCCTGGTGGCTGCTGAGGAGCAGGATCTGTCCCTTCCCCTCTGCATTCCTGTGGCTGGGTCTGCAGGGGTCTCTGAGCCCTCTGTAGGGCCCGAGGAGACCATGGTGGGGTTTGGCTTGAGAGTGTTGGCAGTGGGTGCTCTCTTGGCCCTTCAGTGAGGGCTCATTTCAAACAGGCTCCTGCCCCAAAGGTGTTCCTGGACCCTGGGAGCTCTAGGTTTTCTTTTCAAGGCAGCATCTACTCAACTGTGCTACATGTGCATGTCCCCATCACCTCCAGAGCCACTGAGGGGGAACTGCAGTAATTGAAGGTGTCCCAAGGAGGATTTTCTCCCCCAGCAGTTAAAACACCTTCATGGAGGACTGAGGGGCAGGGAGGGATCATGGCCAGGTACCTTCATCACTGTCTGCAGGGCTGGGATGTGGAGCAGTGTGGCACTGGAGCCGTGTCCGTGCTGTCAGCGGGAGCGTCCAGCAGGGAGGGATTTCCCGAGGCGCTGATCACTGGGTTATGCAATTTCTGCAGCTTTCCTCTGCTGAGACTTTTGTTGTAGAGATTTTCTGACATTCTCGCCCTCTGGAACAAGCAGCGTCTCTTCTGTGCTCTGAGAGCCCCTGGAGAATTTCCAGAGCTTTTTTTAATCCCAGTTGATGAATGTGAGAGGCAGTCCCAGCTTGTGCGTTACCACGGACTGGTGCTCAGCACAGTGAGGAGCGTGAGCAGGAACGGTCACCTGTGGCCATTTCCATGCTGTGCTGTCCCTGGATGGTCGGTGACAGCTTGGATAGAGCTGGAGCAGGCTTTGATTTGGCCCTGCAGCCAGCATCACCCTGCTCTCATCCCAGCCCCACCAAGGACACGAGTAGCTCTGGGCAAGTTCCCGCAGTCCTCTGTGGCCGTGCAGAGATAAAAGCCCTCTGCCACTTCACGGGGCTTTGTGAGGGTTCACAGGCGATAGCAGGAGCTTTGAAAGGGAAATGTTTTAAGTGTTTTCAAACCCTCTCTGCGCTGTTGTGCTTTTAAGAAAATGTCTTTACTTGTCCTATCTGAAAGGAAATGATTCCCTCTCTGCTCTTTGAATGCCCCTCTCTGCCGGGGTAGGGGGGATTGCAGCAGCCTTGGAGTGCAAATCCCCTTTTTCCTGCTGTTTTCCAGGCTCCGGCCGCTGGACATCGAGTTCATGAAGCGCCTGAGCAAAGTGGTCAACATCGTCCCGGTGATCGCCAAAGCCGACACGTTAACGCTGGAGGAGAGGGACTACTTCAAACAACGGGTGAGGGGCTGCCGCCTCTTCCCTGGGCTCCCATCCCTGGTACCCCATCCCCTGGTGCCCCCATCCCCCTCGTGGCTCCCCCGGCAGGGCTGTGCAGGCAGTACCTGGCCGGGAGCCCAGCGCATTCCTCCGGCTGCAGCTCGGAGCGATCCCGCGTGGCCGCAGGGTAGGCCTGCTCTCCAAGCACTTCCTTATGTTTCTCTTGGATCTCTGTCAGTGCAGGATAAGTTTGGAGCTCTATGTCTCCGGGCCTGCTTCTCCTGCCTCCTTTGTTATTGTTGTTGTTGTTATTTTCAGGCTGGTTTCTGTTATTTTGGGAATGATGGTGCTGCACGTAGGGGCTGGAAAATGCTCCCTCTGCAGCATCGTGCACTGACACAGGGACCAGGCAAAAACATGTGGGTTTGCTGAGCCCAGCAGGGCAAGATTTAAAAGGGAAGCGAGGTATGAAAATCCCGTGGTTGGGAGCTGAGGAGGGGCTGTCTGAATCCACAGCAAGGCATGGGCTGTGCTCCGAGAGGGGGAGATGGCCCATTCGGGGGTTTGGTAAGGGACTGTAAATCCGTTTGTGTGGCCGATGGATGCGGCTGCAGGCGTGGTGGCCTCAGCATTCCCTGCAGAAGTAAAAACCACCAAGCTCCTTGATCCATGAGTCTGAATTGGGGGAAGTGAAGGGAGAGGGGGTTTTGCCAAAGGGCGGTTTTAGGGGCCATTTCTTTGGTTATGGAGAGGATGGCAGCTTAGCCAGGGGGGGTTCCACGCCTCCTTGCAGAAGAGGGTGAGCCGCTCCTTCCCACGCCAGTGTCTTCCCGGGTCTTGATGAGCAGCATCAGGCACTGAAATACCTGGTCTGGTTTTGGGGGCTGAATCCAAGCTCTGCAAGCAATTTCCTTGGCTAGAGGCTGGCTGGGAATGCAGCTGAGGGCTGATCCAGGCTGGGCTCGCTCGGCTTGTCAGGCTGTTTGCACAGAGCTCTGTGAGGAGCTGGTGAGGGGACACGGAGGGGCGAGTCCACGGTGCCACATCTGCTCTCTGCGGTGGCTTCTGCAGACTGCTGGCCCCATTCAGAGGTTACCAGTGCACATATCCCTGTGTCTGCGGGTGACTGGCTGGCTCTGGCACGACAAAGTCAGTCTGGGACCTCAAATGTCACCTGGGCACCCTCGGCTGCTGATACCACGGAAGACCATGGGGTCAGTGCCTGGCTCTGCTGCTCTGCGCTGGCTCAGCACAGGATGAGCTCACCCTGATTGCTTCTTGATTATAACTAGAGCCCCCAAATCCTTTCAGATGGAGGGAGAACACGTAGCCACGTGATGTGTTTGCTCATTCTCCTCATGCTCCCAGCTCCAGATGCGCTGGTGCAGATGAGAGGGCAGGTGGGCACAGGCTGGGACCTTTTCCACTCATTCCAGCGTGCCTGCATGTGTGCTTCCAAAAGCAGAGCCCTGTCTGCATCTGGGGGTGTAGCTGGTTCAGAGAGGTGATGGGTTTGGGGTTTGGATGGGATGGGCAGGGGATGTGAAGCACCAGCCTGGCTGCAGGTTGATGCCATTGCTGTGCTGAGTGAGTGGGATGTGCTCCCTAGAGCTTGGCTTTGTTGGGTTGTTCCCCTAAACCCGGCGTGGGGGTTTGGCGGGGGGTGAGAGGCCAGCTGGGGGCATTCCCTGGGCTGGATCCACTCCTTTGCCAGCCTGCACTGTGCGTTGATGTGGGGTTATTGCCGTAGGAAGTGGTGGGAGCGGGTGCCAGGCTGGGTTGGGGTTTGCAGCCTTGTAGGAGAAGGCTGATCCTCCACCCAGGAATCAGATTTCAGCCTTGCACAGAGGCAAAGTCCTTAGAGTCTGCCCTTCCAATCTGTGTCCTTGTCCCTTCAGATCAAGATCCTTTTCCAAGGAGTCTAAACAAACACCAGACAGCAGCTTTTTGCCTTTGTGTTACAAGCCTGGCAGCTGTGTTCCCCTTTGCTTGGGCAGCTTGGGTTGTCTTGTTGTGTTTTCCAATCCCTAAACAACATCCAGCTCATGTAACTTCATCTCACTCTCTGCCTGAGCTGTGCCTTGGCACCAGGTTCTTGCAGAGGTTCCAGGGCAAGCACTTGGTGGGGGGATGTGAGCACAGGTCTCTGTCCCCCAGGTGGGCAGTGTTTAGGATGGAGAGGGAGATGCTGCTGCTGCTGCTGGACATTGCCCAGAGACACTTTTGGGAGCAGCTGCCGTGGCGGGAGTGCAGCTCCTGTGCCTGCCTGTCCTTCACCTGTCCCTCTGCTCTCCCCTCCTAGATAATGGCTGATCTCCTGGCCAACGGGATCGACGTGTATCCCCAGAAGGAGTTTGATGAGGACTCTGAAGATCGGCTGGTGAACGAGAAATTCCGGGTGAGTGCAGGAGCTGTGCAGGACGGGCCCTGCAGCTCCAGGGGCTGGGGGTATCCTGGAGGGTCCCTTCCAAAAGGCCTCTGTTTTCTTCCCAAAGCTGCTGTGCCCTGTCCATGGGGTCTGCCCAGCACCAGGGATCCTACCAGAGCTCAGAGCAGGGGTGGAAAGAGGGTGAGAAAGCCTCGTGGAAAAGGTGTCCTGGCCATACTCCTTCCCCATCTCCATCCCTGCAAGGTACCCTCAGCAGCCAGCAAGCAGGGGGTCCATGGCCCCTTCCCCTGCCCCAGGCACAGGGAACAGAGGTGCCTGCCCATCCCTGGCTAGGGCAGCAGCTTTCCCAGCACTGGGATGGAATTCTACCTGTGGGCTGCCTGCAGCTGGCAATTCCGTGCTACAGGAGGCAGCCAGCAATTTCTTGGCACAGTAAAGTGGATTGGACAAATTCAAGGAAGAAAAAAACTTTTAGGGACTCTGAAGTTCAAAGACACCAACTTGGATCAGGAAATGAGTTGGCCACAGGTTGCCAGATGCTGGGGGCAGTGCCCAGGGAAGCTTTGGGATAGCTTTGCTCCAGCTGTACCTGGTGCCTGCCAGTGAGGGACTGGGCTAGGCTGGGTTTGGGCTGGTTTTAGGCTTGGGTACACGTGCAAGAGATGCTGGTACCCAGTCCTGTGCTGCCTGTGGATCCTGGCACGCAGCACTGCTCAGGAACATCAGCTCATCCCATGAAACCCTCCTGGAAACAGCTCAACACAGGACTTTGCTCACCGGTTTGGTTTCCTGGCCAGTTCTCAGGCAGAAATCGTAACCTGGTTTTTCTCTTTCCACAGGAAATGATCCCGTTTGCAGTGGTGGGCAGTGACCAGGAGTACCAGGTGAATGGAAGACGAATCCTTGGGAGGAAGACCAAGTGGGGCACCATTGAAGGTACCTTGTCCTTGCTTCCCCACCCAAGCCCATCTCCCTGCCCTGGCAGAAGGCAGTGAGGTCCAAAACCAGCAGTAGAAGTTGAGGTGTATGTGGTGCTTCCCTGCCCCTCCAAAAAAGATCATTTTCCTGCTGTTTGAGGACTGGAAACGCCTTGGCCAATCATCCTGTGCTGGGTTCCTGGGCCTTTGTGTCAGGGAAACTGTTGAGTGCTGGAGGGGACATTTCTGGGGGTCTCGTGGCCTCCTTGTGCTTCTTGCACAGTTAAATGCCTGGTGGCAGGATTTGAGGGCACACCAGTGACATCCCAATGTCTCCAGCCCCTGTTAGAACCTTCCCCTGGCATCTGTGCCCTCCACCATGCCTTTGGTTGGTGTCCTTGTGGGATCTCTTCCCTCTTCCATTTCCCATCGGCGTCTCCCGTTTTTTTCTCCCCCATTTTACAATCGTGGTTTAAAGGCTGGATGAAAGCTCCTGGCTCCAGCACATCTACACATTTCCCTGTTCATGGTTTCTGGCAGCCAGCTGGCTCATCTCCAGTGCCACCCCTCTCATCTTCCTCCCCTTCACTTCACAGGTTCCTCTCATTTATGAGTCTTTTTAATAGGAATCCTGTGTTGAGGGATGGTTTAACAAAGCTGCCAGGAAAATCAGCGTATTTTGAAGCTCTGCTGCCCTCTCGTGCTGTGTCCCTGAACATTCTGAGTTCAATGGGATTCATTAAACCCTCACCTCCTGCTTGTGGCAGCTGCCTTCAGCACAGGGAGACCCCCAGGACACAGCCATGGCCACGGGCAGCCTTTGCACAGCAGTGTTGTTTTTGTTTTGCCATTCCTGCATGGTGTTTAATGGTTGGACTCAATGATCTTAGAGCTCTTCTCCAACATAAAGGTTTCTGTTATTCTATGTCCAGGATCGTTTGGGTAAAAAAAAAAAAAAATTAAAAAAAGGAGTTCATCCTCTAAATCGAGTAAATTTAGGGGTAAAAGAGCAGCTGTCAGACTGATTGTGGTGGAGCAGCACCCCTTGATTTTTCCCTGTTGCAAGCACTCCTCCTGCCAGCATCAGCCTGTGACAGCAGGAGTCCCTGTCCTTGCAGAGCCCTGGCAGCCCTCCCCAGCGTGCCTGGGGTGCTGCAGGATGCTCATGGCCGAGCTACAGACGAAACTTCTATGGGGACACCCCTGGTGCTCACTGCAAACCTCACCATGGCCCTTCCCTGCCTTGTTTGGGGCTCTGGGGGTCCCAGCATTGTGCTGGGGGTGCTGCTGGGAGCTCCCTTTTGTTGGTGGGACACACTGGGGAGGGGCTGTGGATGCTCAGTCAGACCCTGGGGAGGGGCTGTGGGTGCTCAGTAGGGCCTCACCAGGGCTGAGCTGGGGCAGGGAGCTGGCGGCAGCTTCACAGCAGCAAAGAGGACTCCTGAGTCCTGCACCTGTACCCTGGGGGTGAGTGCCCATCTGAGCCCTCCAGGCGCTGGGGAAGCCCCCAGGCCCTGCTCGCCCCGGGTGGTGGCCGTGGGTGCACACTGATGGGTTTCTCTCTCTCTTGCCAGTGGAGAACACAACACACTGTGAGTTCGCCTACCTGCGGGACCTCCTCATCAGGTCAGTGCCCTGTCCCCAGAGCCTTTGGTCACCAGGTGGCATCCAGGGAGAGGGGACAGCCCTTGAAGCAGCTGCTGCTTCGCTCTGCTACTCCGTCCCTCCACCCTTTCACCCCTCCATCCCTGCCAGCCCGCTGCTGCTCTGCAGCCCCTCTGCAAGGGGTGGCCCCACTCAATGGGATGAGGCTTCAGGGGGCTTTTCTTGTGCCGAGGTAGAGGAGGAGAGGAGCAGTGGAGGGGTCAGGACACACTCCAAGATTGCTGGCAGGGCGCAGTGTGGCTCCAGCTCACCTGCGAGCAGCTTTTGGCCTTAGTGGTCCCTCACCAGTGCCAGGTCTCACCCCCAGTTCAAAGACATCACCCTCCACTGGGGTGTTGTTGTGGGGTCTGGACGAGGGCTGTTCCCTCTTGGCTGTGGGGCAGTGGGAGGCTGAGCCCCCTGGGCTTGCTGGAGAGGGGGCATTGGGCTCCTCCCCAATTTGGCTGCAAGGTGAGCTCTGCACACGTGATCTTTTGCTGGCAGATTGTTGTGTGGGGCTACAGAGCCTCACCCCAGGACTGGCAGGGTCGGGATCTCCCTGGGTGGGTGTTCTGCAGCCACAGCCCCTGTGAAGGGGCATCAGTGAAGGTTTCTGCTCCTGCTGCCCAATAACGCTGCCTGTTATTGCCTTCACTTCCCTCCTGTGCCCTAAAGACACCATTAACCAGTGGGGCAGGAGGGGACATTGGGGCTGGGGGCTGGTTGGGGTGCAGAGGGTTGGGGTGCAGAGGCTGGGCCAGCCGAGCCGTGCCCAGCAAGGCGTGATTCCTCCATCTCCCTTTCCTGCAGGACACACATGCAGAACATCAAGGATATTACCAGCAACATCCACTTCGAAGCCTACAGGGTGAAGAGGCTGAACGAGGGCCAGAGCTCTCTGTCCAACGGCGTGGCCGACAAAGAGCTGGTGGCCAACGAAATGTAACCGCCCCGCGCCGCAGCCAGGACCTCGCTCGCTCACGCTCGCTGTTTCTCCCCTCTTCCCCCTTTATTTTTATATAAATCCTCTGCCACTGTCCCTCTTGCCCTGGTCCCCGACCCCCTGCCATGTTAACTGACCAAATAACCAGACGTGGAGCGGGGTGGCCGCTCTCCCCCCGCTTTGTGCCATGAATTTTGTCCTCGGCCCCCAGAGCAGCGTCCCTGGGCCAGGGACCGTCCCTCTGTGGAGGTCGGGCTCTCGCTTGCGCCCAGCTCTGGCCCCACAGGCGAACCCAGGGGAGCAGATCTGTGGGGCCGGCGGGGTTGGGGTGCCCCGGGAGCCCTTCCAGCCCCTCCATGCAGGGGCTCTTCTCCGTCCATTGAAGGCGAGGGCTCCTCCGTGTGAACGTAGCCTTGGGAAGCAAGGTATGGTGGGATGAAGAGAGCAAGACAGTGCCATCCTTGTCTCCTGCTGCCTCCTCAGAGCCCTCTGCAGCCCTCTGGGACCCGCCAGCCCCCAACCTGGCCCCTGTACCCTGTCTACATGCAATAAACTGGGAACGTTTAGGTGTCACCTCGCCTGTCACCGACCCCTGGCCAGGCAGAGCGACCTGCTTTGGGAGAAGTGCCTTTTCAGACTGCGACCTTGCAATAGCGCGGGAGAGGGGAGGGAGGGTCTGCCTTTGTCTGTCTTTGCAGCCTGGAAAAGGCTGTGAACCTCCGTAGAGACTCTCCTTTTCTCTCCCGTGGGCCAGAGCTGTGGCTGATGTCCTGGGAACATTGTGTATTTATTCTGTCATTCAGTTGGGTGGGTCTTTGTCCGCTGAAGGCTCGGAGTGCATTTGTCCGGAGGGGGCCGAGCGTGGAACCGTGTCTCTGCAAAGCAGTGGTGGGAGGCAGAGGGTTGTCCTGTCTGACCCTTGTGGTTCTTGGGCTTTTCCCTACGTCAGAGGAGGCTCTTGGGTATCTGTTAATTCCTGTTCATTCCCTGGGTCCCTTGTGTGATGTGTGTTCAGGGAACATCCTCCTCTGTGTTGCTGGTCCTTGTGCAGGGGGTCTGTGCATGTGCTGACCGAACCCTGCAGCTGTGGGGGGGGCTGTGGAGTGTTGTGGGTGCTGCTCCCCCTGCTCTGCCCCCTGACCCTCCTCTTTCTGTGTGTCTCCGGTAAATAAGACCCTGCAAGCATTAGGTAGCACTGTGACACAGGAGCAGGGGGGTCTGGAGCAGAGCTCTGCAGTCCTGCCCCCCTCTCCCCAGCTCCCCTGGCCTTTCTGTTGTCCACCAGTCTCCAGATCCTCTCTAAGAGAAAAAACTTCCTGCAAATCACCCCTTTTGGGGGGCACACGCTGACGTGGCAGCATGTCCCATCCCCTAGCACTGCAGAGCCCACAGGGGACAGAGCCTGGCTCAGCACAGGTGACCAGGGGGAGGGAGGAGGTTGCTCTCCCCCTGCTGGGGATGCCCAGGTTTTCAGGGGCTTCCCACACGTCCCCCCCAGCAGCCAAAAGGGTGTGGGAAGGAGGGTGCATTGTGAGAATCCCTTCTCCCCTTCGCTCACATTTCCCCTCCGCAACAGCCCCACGGAGCTGTTGGGGAACAGCAACTCTCTACTTGCTGACTTGCTATATTTTAGCAAAAACAACAACAGCAACAATGTGTATTAACTGATAAAATATATATTTCGAGTGTTAAAAAAAGACTGAAAGGGGAGAAAAATCTCTTGTGTGAGGCACTTCTGCAAATGCCATCTTAAACTTCTTTTTTCCCTCTAGCTGATATCTCAAGCTGGGCCAAGCAAGACACGCCGCTTTCTCCTTTGTAACCTGACTTTTTTTTTTTTTTTTTTTGAAGGAAAAAAAAAAAAGAAAATAATACAATAAAAAAACCCTTTGTCCAGATCTATTAAAATGGCCTTTTGGGGGTTATAAGCATTATGAAAATTTAGTCCATTTTTGTATAAATAATAGTGTTTAATATGTATTTCCCAAAATAAATGTTTCGAATGCAAATAGAAGGAGGCTTGTTCGGAAATGTCTGTTCCCAGCCGTGGTGTAATCGTTGCTGCATGGATCCCATGGGGCTGGGGATGGTGGGAGAGCCCAGCCCTAGAACCTGTTTAGGGTGAAAAATAATTCCTGACCTCCTTGATTCATCTCACCTCAGATACCTGCCCCAGTGTCTTGGTTTGAAAGACAGGTGTCTGCCAAAAAGGCAGGAGCCTCCCTTGGAATGGAAAGATGTAGCCCCCTTCCCTCCAAATTACTATAATTCTGAAATTAAGGGGCTTTCAGGCAAAGATATGAGAAATAGGAACAACAGTTCTTTACTGATATATGTCTATCAAGGCAAACAAACACCAATAACGGTGCCAGTAACACCAAACAGAACCAGAACCCGGTGTCAGTAACACCAAACAGAACCAGAACCCGGTGCCAGTAACACCAAACAGAACCAGAACCCGGTGCCGGTGACACCAAACAGAACCAGAACCCGGTGCCGGTAACACCAAACAGAACCAGAACCCGGTGCCGGTGACACCAAACAGAACCAGAACCTGGTGTCAGTGACACCAAACAGAACCAGAACCCGGTGTCGGTAACACCAAACTGAACCAGAACCCGGTGTCGGTAACACCAAACAGACCCAGAACCCGGTGCCGGTGACACCAAACAGAACCAGAACCCGGTGTC
>VZTA01018414.1:190400-213899 GCA_013398855.1 Mohoua ochrocephala
TTTCCGTTTCCTGTCACTCTTTTATTTTTTCCCCACTGCCTGGCCTATGGTGTTGAAACTTGGCCGCCTTGTTGGTGGTGGCTTCGGGAGGGCCGGGGGTGCGGGAGTCAGTTGGCACAGCAACTGCTGCTCGGGGGACAAAAGGAGGCGCTTTTTTTTCTTTCTTTCTTTTTTTTTTTTTGCAGCGACAGTAGCAGCTGCCAGCCAGAATAGCAAATCCGTGCGACTTGGCACCACTCCAGCTTCCTTGAGGGTTGCAGAGGGATGGTATGTTGGAGGGTAAGACTAGCTAATTAATCTTCTGGCAGGGAACAATGTAATATCAGACAATTACAAAGACAGAATGAAATTGCTATAGTGGGAAGGCTGGCATATGAATTTCTCAAAGGGTCCATCCCTCAGTCCGCTGCCGTGGTACTTTGTATGCGGGAAAAGCACCCACTGTACATGTGCTTTTCTGTTGTGTGGGGGTTTTTTGTGTGAATTACATTATGGGCTTGGAGGAGGGGAGGGGGGAGGCGGGCTTGCTCACAGGAGAAGCTTTTTGAGGAGCAAAAGAGAGAAAGAAAGAGTCATTCCGAGCAGACGCGTTCCGAGAGGACAGACCGGGTGCATCGCTGATCCTTCGGGCTCACGGGGTTAGGGATTTTTTTTTCCCAGTTATTTTTCGTGGTTGCACTGTGGTGTCAGATGGCTACGGCTTTTGGAAGGAAGATCTGGCTACTGGGCGGAGGGGGAGGGATTTCCTTCAGCCGTTCCTCACAGAGAAGCCTTCAAAGAGCTTTGGAGCTGCTGAAAGTTCTTGGGGGAAAACACCTACGAGCTCCGCGGTGGTAATTGCCGATAATGAGCTGTAATCACCGCTACCTGCAGTCGGGACACGGTGATGGATAGGGCAGTGCGAGCCGCGTGGTGCAGGCTCCCCGTCTGTTTATTTGCAGCGGGGAAAGAATTAGGGAAGTCTCATTTATCCTGGAGCACAGGAAAGCATCGGTGGGAGATCAGCCTGGGCAGGATTAGCATAGGAAACCACTCCTCCCTTCTCCTTGCCCTTGCCAGGCATTAGGGATAAGCTAATGACTCTCCTCCCTCTGCATCTCCCTCCCAGGATGGAACTTAAAGCGGTGGGATCTCTAGAAGTGTCACTAAAAACCAAAACAAAACCAACCCCACAGTACCAAACATGGAAACGGCATCAGACAAATTCTCTTTGGGATGCTGGGTTCGCGTCTGCGCGCCGGGAGCTGCTTCCAGCCAGGACGGGAATTGGAGCAGCTCCAGCTTCGTTGTTCTTTCTCCTAAGGAATTCGAGTAGGTTTTTGTGTGGTGCCTGCACAGATCAGATGGTGCAGAGACAGTGTTTAGAAACCACTGCAAGCCCCCCTGGCTGCTGGGCTGGGCTGCCAGTTGTCACTGGGGCTGTTGGAAGGCTTAGGCTGAATAAGTGGCTTCTTTCAAAGCAGTAGCAATGTCAAGAGCTGGATTGGCAGGCTGGGGCCCTTTTCCAAGATGCAGATGAGGAGGAGCTGCACACAGCTTAGCCCTTGACCGGTGCCTTGAAAGGCTCCCTGGTGGGTGCCCATCTGTGGGTGTTTGCCTGAATATTTTCCAGGGCTGGCTGGATAGCAGGAACATTTTCCATGGGGTTTTGTTAGGGGTGAGGGTCCCAGGGCTGGGTCCCATCAGAAGTCTCTCAATGTGGCATGCAGAGCTCCTTCTCTGGCTATACATGCCCCTTGTGAGTCACCAAAAAATTCCCTGCACACCCAAAAGAGATGGATCCCAAAAACCAAGCCTCTGTTCCCACCATCTGCTGTACCCTCCCTGTGTTTGCTTTGAGCATCCCAAGCACTCAGGTGCACAGTGGCTGCTCCTTCCCGGGATGCAGAATGGATGCACCACCTCTCTCTGGAGGATGCAGAGCTCAGCCCAGCCATCCCTTTTGTTCTCATCCTCATCCACCTACCCACAGCCAGCCAGATCTCCAGAGCTGGAGGGAAACTCTCTCAAGATCAGCCCAGCTAATATGCCTGCAGGAGAAGGCCTTGGAGACTTCCTATCCAGCTGATCATGGCTCTAGTAATGGATGCTTATGAGCAGGAGTGAAGAAACTGAAGTTATCCCAATTATTTCATAAATGATTTGTTAGAAATGATCACATTTAGTCCCTGTCTGAAGTCTTGCTGAGGACTCTCCCTGTTTGGTCTCGTGCCCAAGCCCAGCCTTGCTCTCGGCTCTGTGCATAGTCTGAGCCAGCAGCACTGCTCCTGCATGGAAGGGGAAGAGACAATCTGAACCTCTTCATAGTCAATAATTGACACCAGGGATGTTTTCGTAAATTAATGAGTGTATCTTCTTGACTAAACTTCAAAGTTTTCACTTTATGAATCTTTTATGGAATTCTCTACACTGGGAAAAAAAAAAAAAAGAAAACAACAAACCCTTGTAGTACTGAAATTTTACCTTTGTAAATGAGACAATAAAAAAAATAAATTAAACCCCACCCTTTCACAATCAGTTGACTTGAGAAAAATCATCCACTGGGTCGTTGTCTACACACTGTGGGGCTGAATTTGCCCATGAAGGTGGGCCCATCCAAACAGGCATATGTGCTGAAGGGTCAGTAATGGTCTGGGCACTCTGACCTGAACCTTAATGCTGCCAAAATTCCCCCCTTGCAGCAGGGTATGTCCCCCCTCAGGTCCTGCTGAGCCTCTCCAAGGAAACTTCTGGAGTTAGAGAAATTTAATTTGTAATAAATCAGCATTACAGTGCAAGTAAATCTGCTTCAGTGGCTATAAAAATTAATTCCTTATCCTAAACATTATTATATAGCTTTCAAAATGAATTGACTGTGGTTGGTAGTCTAGTATGTGCCATTATTGGTAATTAGTGTAACAAAATAACGTTGCTGTAATATTTCCTGTCTACCCCTCCCCCAGTTGGGAGCTGTTTCCTATTAGAGAATCAGAATTGCAAATGCAAGGCTTGTGTGCAAGCTGCTGGCTTTGATTTTTTTTTTCTTTTTTTTTTTTTTTTTTTTATAATTTTGTGTGTGTTGGCAGTCAATCTGTTCCTGTCTGGGGTTTTCCGGGAGCACTTCCTTTTGCAAAAGCTTTGGAATGCCACAGGGCGCCATCAGAGCCTGATGCTGGAGGGGCTGGGTGCTACCTGGAGCAGCCCAATGCTCTCGGATCCCCTTTTGAGCTTTTCCTTGGGTGCAGTTGCTGCCGAGATCCGAACCCCGGGATGGGTCAGGTTGGAAGGGACCCCAGGTGGGATCATCCGGTCCCACCTCCCTGCTCCAGCAGGGTCATCCCAGGCCACAGGATTGTGTCCAGATGGTTCTGGAATATCTCCAGTGGTCATTCCCATCTCCCAGGATGTGACGCTATCTTGCTACCAACTTGTGTCTCGATAGTTTTTTCCAGTGATCCACCACATCCTTGTCTCTATCCAGAAGCTTGGCTCGTCCTAAAACACCTGATGATCTCCCCATGGGGACACCGGGGCCGCTCTGACCCCGCCGGGAGGTGGAGGGAAGCAGAGATTCCCGTTTCTGAAGCAGATGGCAGGTGAAGGATGGGCTGGGGCAGCTGGAGCTGTGTGCAGCAGGAGGATCCCCACATGTGGAAGGCAGAAAGGTCCTGAGGAGCTCTCCTGGGCTTTTGCAGCTGGACAAAGCTGCTTTTCACACTTTGTTGGCCTGACTAGGAAACCTGAACAGGGTGAAAAAGGGGATGGAGGCACAGGAGGAGCAAATAAAAATGAGTTTATAGATTTCTCCCCCTTTGTGTGCGATGGACGCTGTTGGAGCTTTCTCCACAGCCCCATTTTCAGCACGTCCAGTGCCATCCTGCCTTGGGTTGTTCCTTCCCTCTGCGTGCCCAAGAGTTATCAAACCCCAGTGCCCATCCCAAATGTCCTGGATAATCCCTCAGGAACACCTATACTAAACACTTCAGTGGTGCTGACCAAAACAACTCCTGGCATTTAATTTGTGGGGTGTCCTTTTGGATTTTTTTTCCCTCTACCATCATAGGTCTGTTTTCCTTTTTTTCTCCTCAGTTTTCAGCTTTTAGTGTTGCCTTTTGAAATAATCCTCAGCAGCCATGGTTAGAAACTTGATTCTCCATGGAATCACAGAAAGGTTTGGGCTGGGAGGAACCCTGAAGGTCGTTTATTTCCAACCTTCTGCTGTGGCCAGGGCTCTTTCCACTAAACCGGGTCACTCCAAGCCCTGTCCGGCCTGGCTTTAGGGAAGGAAAGTTCAAATTCTCCTGTAATTTTCTGGCTCTGGGATTTTTTTTTCTATGAAATGACCAAATTAAAATTTAACAGCTCAGTAATGAGAACCTGGGAGTGGAGAAATGGGGAGCTGTGGGGCGACTGGATTCCTTGTGCTGTCCCCAGCGTGGAGTTATTTCTTGAGTTCTGATGACACAACGGCTGCAGAAGTCTGGAGATGTGCCCTGCACTCGGCCACCCCATCTATCACAGCTGAAAAATGCAGAAACTAAGCAGTAACGTTGAGCAGGAGATATATTTGCCATCCTGGAAAACATTTAAGATGCAGATACAGACATAATAATAATAATAATAATAATAATATCAGTATCATTGTTGGCCCAGGCGAGACTGGTAAATCATAATTCCAAACATCAGCAAGTTCCAGAGCGAACAGGCTGCGCCATCTGAACCCTTTGATTTGGTCCAGGCTGGGTTTGGGAGCTGAGCCTGGCGTTTGTGCTTTGGCTGGAGTTGGAGAGATGCAGCCAGCTTAAGCTTCGGGATACAAATTCGCTCCAAGCTGAGGGAGGAAAATAAATTGCATGTTGGAAGCGATATAAACATGATTTCAGGACTTTCTCCAACTCTTTTCCCCCTTAGGGCAAAGGATATTGAAACGATTCAAAACAGGACTTTGCTGGGAATGAACTGATGGATTTTTTTCCAATACAAACCCCCACACTGGTACCAGTAGGGCTTGAAGCCTCTGCCCCATCGCTCTTGCAGGATGAGAGCAATGCTTTGGGTGCTTTTGGGACTGGCCAGAAGAATCAGGATATTTTCTTCTAATTTCCTCACCGAAAGGTCTATATCTCAGGAGTTTGCCTGGAATTAAATGTTTTTAATCCCTTAGACCACTTCCTCCCATTCCCTTGCATCTGAAAGTTACTTTTCTGTGCTGCCAAACAGCTCTTTCTAACTGGGAGTTTGTGGGGAGTTTATTTGCTTCCCTGTCTCACGTCACTGGCAGTCAACTTTGCTGAAGCCTTTGTGCACAGACTTCAAAATGTTCAGGTTTTTCATCAAAGTGGGAAGTACCTGTTTTTCTTCACATGCATATTTCTGAATTTCTTCTCCGTTTTCTTCCTCCCAACCCCAAATCTCTCCCTCACCGTTGCTCAGCTGTTTCAAAGGACCCCATCAAAGTTATTTCAGCTTCAGCCTTGGTGTGAGACCAATATTTCTGTAGCTTTTTAATGAGCCATATAACTGTGGTGGAGAAAAATTAAGTGAACGAGTCCTTACTGGAGATAGCAGAAAGCAGATCTCCTGTTTGCATGAAAACCTCTGCAAGTCTTGATTTCTCAAATGAGACCACTCTCAAAGGTTAAAAAAAAAATCTGAAACAATATTTTGAGCCAAATTAAATATTTAATTTCAATAAAATCAAAGTATTTCAAACAGATTTCTTTGTTCATTTAATATTTTATGAGAGAAGCCTAAAATTAAACACAGAGTTGTTTCTCTGGGGAAAAAACAGAGGTTGTTTTTGTATGTTTTAAAGAAAAAATAAATCCATCTAGTAAAAGTTGGTTTTTTTTTTTTCCAGAATACTTTTTTATTTTAACAATGTGAGGATTTCAATGTGAGGTTGTCACTGCACCCTTTGCAGAAAGATGGTGCCTCTGTGGGTAGCAGATCTCCTGGTGCTTCAGGGACAGAGATGAGTCTTGGTGCCGCAGAGGAGTTTGGAGAAATAGATTTTCTATAGAATTATTCTTTCACATGTGAGGATTTGCTGCAGTACATTTGGGTAACAGGAAGAATTAAGGTGTGAGAGGGGCTGTGGCTGTTGTAGGCTCTTGGAGGTTTTCATTTGCTGCTTGGAGGGTTGGGTACAACCCTCTCAGAAACAGCAAGAAACTTCCCAATTTGTCCCATTTTCAACTGTGCAAGTGTTTTTCTTTATTTTCTTCATGTGCACAAAGGAAGAAAGGCTTCTGATCAACTCCAAAACCCAGCAAGGCGTGTTTGGGCCGTAACATCAAAATTTGTGTGTGCTTCCAAGGGAGACACCTCTGCCTGGCCTGGGTTTATGGATACCTAGTTAGGGTTAGGTTTGTGTCCCGCTTTGAGACAAAATTGGGAGGAAGGCTCTGGGAGGAACGTCTTCCTCTACAGAAGGCAGGTTACAGCCACCCCTCCCCCACCAGCTTCGGGAAAAAATTCCTCGAAGGAAAGTGAAAGAAGGGAAAAAAACCCTATTTATTTAACAAACACACGGGTAAAGAATAATGCTAAATAATAAAACCTCTCGCTGTGGAGAGAAAACCTGGGAAGATTTGAGAGTCCTTTCCGTGGGTGTGGGCTCGCTCACTCTCTCTCTCCTCTTGGGAGCTGGGTCGGCTCGGGCCCCTCCGGGCCGAGGTGTGAGGGCTCCCAGTGAGGTTCTGGTGTTCTGAACAGTCCAGAAGAGAAGGAAAAACCCAAAGTCCCAGGGAAACAAAGGAGTTGAACTCTCCATCTCTCTCTCCCGAGAAAAGGAGCCAAGAGCTGGGGAAAGCAGGAAGGTGCCTCTGCTCTGCAGCAGCAGCAGCAGCAGCTCTCTCCCCCCGTGTCCTTGAGCACAAAAACTGCTTTTGAAAAGTTCCTCTGGCTTTTTTTCTTTCTCTCGCACCCAGTTTCAAAAACACAGAAAGGCACAGGAATCATGTCTGGGCATAGAGCGGCCATAGGGGATACACAGCATAAAGTCACCCCAAGACAGTTTGTTTGCTTGAATATTTGATATTTGAATATTTAAAACAAGGCGGTTGTGCTTTATTGTCATTATGTAGACTGCTGCCTAAAATCATCCTAATTGATGGCACAGTTCTTAGTCTCTTGTCTAGAATTTCACTAAAATGGTGACTAAAAATCCTGAGGTTTTTTTGAGCAGTAATAATGGGGCAGTGCAAAGAAACGCAGGACGAAGGCAATGCAGAGCAGTTCTTTAATGTGGCTCATTTATGCGTGTGCTGGTCTGGTGCTGTTTCTCCTCTGCTGTTTGGCATATGTGCTATTTATCTGTTTTCTGTGACCCTAAATCACTCTGTCTGCTCTCAGCTTCCACTTCTGCTGGGAGATTTGTGGGGGGAAAGCAGCTACACTTAACCTTTTGTTTTCTTCATCGGGTTTCTGACAGTATAAATAGTTTGCTTCTCGCCAGCAAGATTGTTGCACTGGCAGAAATAATTTTGTTTCTATCAGCTGTGAATCCTCAGGCTTTTATTGCTGTTTTCCCCTGGTCGTCACTAAAATGGGCGCAGGTCTCCCAGACTCAGCAAGGATGGGAGTCCGTGGAACTGTTCCCATTGCCAAGCTGAGCTTAACCGAGACAGGCACAAGGGAATGAGGGTGAAATTATCGCGTGGTGTGGGAGTGCTCTGGCATCTGCGGCGGCTGCACCGGAAAATTCAGATTTAGGGGGGGACAAACGTGAGGCTCAACTCGTCTGTCACTCCAGACAGGGCGCTCTGGGTGATGCTGCCTCTGCTCCCCACGTGCAAGGGAGTGCTCGAGCTTCCAAAGGGAAGCGATTTCCCAGGATTTTCTGTGCCATGGAGCCACCCACCGTCACCTCGGGCAGCGGCAGAGCGGATAACAGCCCCACAAGCAATACAAACAATTTACAGTGCTGCTGCAAGGATGCTGCAGCGAGGCCCGTAAATGGCCACATAAAGGGAATCCGGGTGGGAGCTGGGAGTGCCCTGACAAACACAATTCTCCCTTAATTTAATAGAACGGTCCATTCAGCAGAGAATATATTGTAAAGCGCTCTCAGGTTGGATGGCCTCCTATTGTGTCTGGCCTTTGAAGTGCTGATTAGCTGGGCTGGGAACACGCTGATAAAAAGTTAATTTCTATTTGCTGTTGCTTTGTAATTGGATGAACACGAAAGCAATTAAATATTAAAACATACAAACAAATAACGAAGTCACTGTAATTAGCCAAAGTTTGATCACTGTCATATTTATTTAGGAGGAGATGATACGTCTCAGCAGGTGACATTTTAAATACCCTTGGCTGCTTTGGTGTTGTCTTCAGAGAATGCTGAATAATGTACGGAGGATTTAATTAAACCCCATTGTAAATCAGCTGTGATGACAGGGAAGTGACAGCCACATGTTGAAAAGAGAATTCGGCCGCAGCAAGAGAGATTAATTAACTATTTTCTACAGAGTTCAACCTAGGGGTTGTGCAGGGAGTTGGTCCGAGAAGGAGAACTCGATTTTTAAGTTGTTCCACTTGAGGCCGGAGCTTGGTGTGGAGAAGGATTCTCTGTACCCAGAGACGTCGCAGTCCCTCACAGGGGTGGCAGGGATCATTCCTAGGTGGAAAAGTGAGGCACACGTGGAGTGCCGCAGCCTGCGGCTCTCCCTTCCCTCTGGGACCATCCCTTAATGCAGAAAAGTTCTTCCGCCTCTGTGGTGAATCACAGAAATCCTGAAACATCCTGGAAAGCTTCTTCCAGCTTTGGAGCAGGAGGGGAAGGGAGGCTCTGGGTTATTTGCTCAGGGTTGGCTGCACCAGAAAACCCCAAAGTTTCTCAGCCAGGGTTATCTGAGCTCCCTGGGCAGTGCTTTTGCAGGACACGCTTCCTGGAGCTCCGTTTGGCACTCATGAGTGTCAGTAACCAGAAATGAAGTTAACCATGGTGGGAGTCCCCTGTGTGCAGCCTGGTGGGTTTTGGGTTAATAGTTCTTGCTGGCCCTTGCCTTTGGCAGCTCTTCTCTGCAGCTTGGTGGACGTGCTGCTGCTGGCTGTGGTGGTGGGAAAAGCTTTCAGTGCCCAGGAAGGCACAGAACGAAGGTGTTGGTGTCTCTGGCAAAGGACAGGACTGGGAGAGGAGCTGTTCAGGTGGAAGGGAACCTGAAAACCCTCAAAAACCCTCCACGGCTGCTGGAGAAAAGTAAGGAAAATGGGGAAAGCAGTGTGAGATGGAAAAGAGAGAGCACAGGGAGGAGGGAATGAGAGGAACTAAAAAGTCAGGATGGGGGGGGAAAGGGACAATAAGTGTGATTAATCAGCAGCATTTGCATTTGGAGATTATCAAGGCTGTAGTGTAACACCCTTAACTAATTTGGACATTTCTAAAAGCACTTTTGCCTTTGCGTGGGCTGTAGGGCAAGGAGGTGGCTCAGCTGTCATGCAAGGCAAGACCTGGAAAAGCATTTTATCTATGGCACCCCCAAGAAGCTTTTTGGGGTCCATAAAGCACTAGTTGCCGCTTGCAGGAGGTATTAGATCACACCAGGCTTTTCTTCCTCTCTTCTCCTATCAAGCAACAATATTTCCAGCATGAGGTGAGAGAAAACCTATTCCCAGCTGCCATCTCAGGATGGAATTCAGCCACGTTTATGCACTCAAGGAAAAAAAGAACACAAACCTAAATGTAATAATACAGGAGAAAGTTGAGCTGAAGAATCTTAGACCAGCAAATTGGGCTGAAAACCCCCAGACAGTCCCCCTGCCGGGTTTTCCTACTGCTGTGCTTCATGTTGGGGATGTGGTTAAGAGCCTCGTGGGCTCGAGCTCTGAGGTGGAAGTTTAACATAATAAAAAGTGGAGTTAAGGGGGGGTAAATTGGAGAGAGCCTTGCAAGGGCAACGTGAGCCACGTGCCCGTTTTTGTGGGATGCTGCTGTGTTTTGGGAAGGCACGGGGTGGTTTGGTCCCTTACTGAAGGATCCCATTCATCTCCTCTGGCAGAGCCATCGCTGATCCCCAGGGACCCAGGGCAAGGATGAGCCTGGATGGCTCCGTGTGGGCAGGTCAGGGCAGAAGAGGCAGAGCTCCTTCCCTCACAGGTAAGATGCTGCCTCACCTGGGATCGCAGCACGAGGGGGAAGCTTTTGCTGCTGGAGATGATGATTTGCACAGACAACTTTGCATTTCAAAGCCTCGGCCTCCCCTTCTCTTATCAATGAAAACTGGGAGTAATTGTACACATTGCCAGGAAAAATCCATTTTATTCCCAGGGGTGTAAATTAATTGATTCAGCCCAGGAAAAGGACCTGGGCACTGTTGCAACCAGCTCCCTGAGGGCTTTCTCTTGGTGTATGGGTCTGATCAAAAATGCAAATAAGATCTTAGGAGGGGTAAGAGACTGGAAAGGATGAAAAGTAAAAAAAAATATAATACTGTCATGATGTAAATGAGTAGTTCCTCCTTCTTGAAATACAACACAAAGCATTGACTTCTAGTCCCCAAAATGGTCTTGTGATTCTTCCGGGTGAAATGAAAATAGATCGGGGCTGGAAAATCCCCTGTCCGGGCAGAGTGAATGGCTGGTTTGGCCACGATGAGATTCACCAGCCCTGGAGCAGAGGAACCAAAGCTCTGCCTCTACCAAAAGTGTGGGGATGTGAAGCAGCCGGGTCTGAGCTCCATACTCGAGGGCAGTCACTGCCTGAGCTCCTCCTCTCCTGGGTGGCTGTGGAGGCTGCAGCCTGATTGATGTCAGGGCTGCATGGGGAGCGATAGGTGTTAAAAAGGGACTTACTCTTTCCCCTGCCCTCACCTGTGACTTGCTGACTCTGTCTTGAGTGTCTTTTGCATCTTCTGAAGCTTGGAGAGCTGCTGTGACAGTCTGACCACATGCCCTGGAACCATTGTCTTGGTCTGGGGTTGGTGTAACTGCTCCCATGGGCTGGATCATGCTGCTCACTGGATTTAGAGGTGGGATAGCATCTTCTTCCCGTTGGACAGGGAATATGGATGAGCTTTTTGCTGTCTCCCTTAGTCCTCTACTTATGGATTCGTCCGAATCCACAAGCACTGTTAGTCTTTGGTGGCAGGGCCCCAGCCTGCCTGTGCTGCTCCTGCTCTCTCCTCCTTTGTCCCATTTTTGCTGTGATTTCTGGTCTTCTAACCCAAATCTTCCTCTTGCCAGAGGCATGTGAGGAAATGCTCTGTGGTGGGTTGTGTTACGGGGAAGAGATGGTCTTTGGGAAGATCCACAGTAAATTTGGCTGCCCCGGGTTTGAAGTGATTCTTTAGACTGTAGTCAGAGGCGACCGTCTCAGAGGGATGTGCTGCTCCTGGGGGACTGGGTCTCTCTCTGGAGCTCGTGGGGCAGCCTGGAGGATTGCAGCAGTCTCAGACAAAATGTGGAGAAACCTCATCTCAGCTGAACCCCAGAGCTGCTGGGCTCCCAGCTGCGGTGCCAGACGAGCTGGGGAAAGCTGGGGACTCGCAGCCAAAGGTGGAGGTTGTGGATGTGGTGCCCTAAAAATCTTTGACTTGTACAGCTCTGAGAAATGGGTCCTTTCTGCATCTCAATTCAAGCACCCAACCCCAGGGCACCCTTCTGGTTTTAAACGCTGTGCCTCAGTTCTCCATCTGCCCAAGAATAATTCCACTCTCTTGCAGGGCTGCTCTCAGGCAAATTAATGTTTGCAAACCGCTCGGATACTGTGATAATAAATGCTGTGAAAGCCCAGGAGAAAATTAATAGCTCATTATTTAGCCCAGGACTTCAATAGCACGCCATGCCCGGGACACAGGACTACGTATTGAAGGATGAGGATAAAGAAAAATATTGAATAGCTGCTCATTAAGAGAGCACTATCCATCTGCTGTACGAGAGGGGCTTTTTCCTGCAGGAGAAAAGTGCTCCATGATCTTATTATTCCACTGTGTGTTGTGATGCACCTGTACAAGGGGACTATAGCCCGGGGTTATCTGGATTCTGGCATTTTTCAAGTGCTTGACTGCAACCTGACCGCTCTTCTAACACCGGGGCTGGCTTTAATTTACAGCAAAGAGATCAAAATGCCGGTAGATGGCACTCCAGAATATGGACCGTCATTCCCGGCTCCGAGAGACCAACGAAATGTGGTGCTGCGTGCCACAAATGGCTTCCCCTGCACAGCTCTTCATCTTGCCTCTTCTACCTTTTTCTGGCTCAAGTTTGGCGCACGGAGCAAAGGAAAAACAAGTGGGCGAGGCAGCAGACGCTGTTTAGGTGGTCTCTGTACTCTCTTTTGATCTCAATTTTGATTCTACCCTTTGGGTTTAAATTACTTGTCTGGAAACCCTGGGCTCTGCTCTCCTCAGCTGACCCTTTTTTTACGCTTTGCTTACAGCTTGTCTGTAAAATGAGATGAGAACTTAATTTGAAAGCTGTAGTTAATTGACCTAAATAAGCTAAGAACCTTCTGTTGGCTTTAATGCACAAAAAACCTGCACAACCCTGGCTCTCCTTAAATGTACCGAGGAGCAGAGTGGTTTTCCTGGTGCATTTTCAAGCTGCTGCTGTTTACTAACAGCGGTTTGTGGTGCGGAGTTGTCTGGAGAGCCCTGCCCTGGGGAAGTTGTCGTGCTCAGTGCTGATGTGCAGAGATGGGGAGGCAGCACCAGCCTGGAACAGCTCGGTTTGACTGGGAAAGATGGACCAGGGCAATGAGTCTAAATCAGGGAAGGGTCTGGCTACAGACTGCTTGTGGAAAGCAAATCCTAGAGCTGCGGGAAGGTCTCTTCACATCTGCTTTGGTACTTGGTCTGGCCACAGAGTCCTGTGCAGGCAGATTTCTTCATCCCATGTGTGGTTGCAGGGCTGTCAGAAGTGAGGGAGGAGCAGACCCATTGCTAGAGCGGGCAGGTGCTGGAAAAGCACCTGGTTTCCCAAACACGACCTAAGGCTGGCCTTTAAGATCCATGATAACCTTTCTGGTCTGATACCACCTCCCTGCTGGCAGTGCAAGCCCAGGCTGCCACCTCCTCTGCCCTCCCCAGCCACAGTTGCCGCCCAGCTCTCCCTCCGTGCCTCACCAGTCTGGCTGAGCCCTGCTTTGGGGAAACCAGGCCCAGTGCGACCACACAACTCCACCCTGAGCAAGCAGGTGCTCTTGTGCTGGTGTAGCTTGATTCAGCACTACCTGCAATAGCTGAAGCCAGAAGGAGGAGGGCTGTGTCCATACCTGTATCAGTGCAGTGATCCAAAATGCTTTTTGGCTGCGTTTACAACATTTTTCTAATCCAGACAAGTTCCTGGGCTAGGCTAGGGAAGTGCAGAGAAGAGCACGGGAAGATAAAGGGCACAGCATCAGCCTCCAGCTCAGCTGCCTGGAGCACTGTGGAGCTGGGCTCTGGGCAGTGGCCGGGGGTGGGAGACCTTGGTCTCACCTCTGAGGCTGCTGGAAACCCGCTGGGTGAGCTTGGCCAGACAGGAGCCAGCCACTTCCCTTCTCTGGGCTGCAGTTTTCCTCTTGGAAGACAGGTCAGACAACAGGCTGGCTCCTTTGTGAAAGCTCTGGCAGCTCTGGGACTGAGATTTCCCTGCTTTACACGTTCCTCGGGGGGAACACTTGGGGCAGGCGGGGAGGATGGACTGGGAATGAGACAGCAAAACGAGATTGTGGATTTAGATCCACAATACAGACCTGGCTGGGGATGGCTTTCCAGAAATGTGTTTTTCAGCAGAGCCTCTACAGATATTTGCAGGCTCGGGGATGGAAGGGGCAGCTGGAGGCCGGTGGTGCTGGTGGGGGAGTCCTCTTGTGGCACAGGCTGGGTGTGCTCAAGGTGCTGGTAGCATTGGCTTGGGTGCAGGGTCAGAATGGATTAAATGATTTGAAAAAAGAGATAAATGTTCCCAGGAATAACCAATTCAGCGGCGATTTGCTGTCTCAAAGCCCCTCCTTCAGCGCAGTGCAATGGCTGCTGATGGCACTGCTCATCGGAGGGGAGTCGTGTACCGTCAAAGAATTGCCAATGCACTTCTAAGCTGGGTGGGAGCAGAGAATTCTGGAATATCCCAAGTTTGAAAGGGCCCTCTGAGGATCAGAGTCCAACCCCTGGCTCCACACAGGGCAACCTTGAAGCTGAACCACATGTCAAAGAGCGTTGTACAAGCTGTGTTGGAACTCTGGCAGGCTGGGGGCCGTGACCCCCTCCCTGGGGAGCAGTTCCAGGGCTTGATCACCCTCTCAGTGAAAAGTTTTTTCATCACAGCCAATATGATCTTCCCCTGATGCATCTTTAAGCCAGCTTTTCCAGCATCTTGTCCCTCATCCTGTATGTACATCCAGATTTACACAGTCCCAGGTGCCGAATGTGGAACTTGTTAGATTTGATTCAACTGCTGATTGCCCAGAGCTCTGCTGCAGCAAGGTCTCTCCATGAGGCCTCTCTACCTTCAGGGGAATCAACTGGACCTCCTAACATAACACTGTTGGCAAGTTTGCTTGGTTTGTGTTCAACTCCCCTGTCCAGGAAACTGATCAAGCACAAGAGCACGGGCTCTAAAATTGAGAACAGTCTTGGCTGGCCACCAGCTAGATGTTACCCCATTTGCTGTTGGAGCCTGGCCCTTCACCAGCTGTTTTGTCCGTGTCTAGCTGCCTGCTTGACACTTTGTCCAGAAGGTTACTGTGAGAGACAGCATCAGGAGCTTTGCTAAAATCTCCGAAGCCCACAGCCACTGCCTCCCTCTGCCCATTGGGTGGGTAATTTTGTTGTAAAAGGATGTTCAGGAAGTGTCAGGCCTGACTGTCCCTTCATCAACCTTGGTTTTGTCCGCTGACTTGCATTGTCTCCCAAGTGTTTTTCAATAACTCCTGGAATGATCTTCTCCATAATTTCACCAGGCACTGATGTGAGACTGACAGGCCTATAATTACCAGGGTTTTCATTCTTGCCCTTTTTGAAAATTGGAATGACATTTGCCAGCTTCCAGTTGACTGGGAATGCTCTGGGTTCCCAGGACCATTGGTGGAAAACTGTGAGAGGGCTCACAACAACATCAGCCAACTCCTTCTGTCCCCTGGGACAGAATCCTATCAGCTCCCATTGTCTTAAATGCATTCAGCTGCAGCAGCAAATGCTGTACAATTTCAAAGCTAACTGGGACCTTATCACTCTCTGAGTCAGGATCCTCCAGCCTGGGCCTCCAGGCATCCCAGGGGGGATAAAGAGAGAAGTGAAGGAGTTAAATGTCTCTGCTTTATCTTCATCCCTTTTTGTGAGGTGACCGAACCCATGAGTAACACACCAATGGTTGGGGTTTGGAGGGAAAGGGAGCGCAGACCCCCGGCTGAGAGGGGTCCTGGGGGTGCCTTGAGCTAAATGCCAGTGGCGTCACCTCAAACCTCCACTCTGCTCTCAGGAATCTGGCCTAGGACTGGCGCCTGTTGCTGCAGGGAGACATCCCTGCCGTGGTAATTGAAGTAATGGCAGCCCACGGCAGCAGAGGGGAAATCGCTGGCCGGGGACGTCGCCTGAGCCAGCAGCAGGAAACAGATGTTCCCCACTACATTTACTCTCTAAGTGAGAGTACAACAGATGCAAAACAGCATTAAAATGGTAGCAAGGCTGTAAATACAGCTTCTAATTACTGCACCAGGTAACGTCAGTCACAACAATCCAGATTTCTCCCGGGGATGCTCCGCGAGCAGGTGGGATGCATGAAGTCTTTTAAAAAATGGATTTGTTGGGTTTTTCCTCTCCCTTTAATGGCACAGAGATAAACTTGCTCACTTAGGGCAGCAGAGTGGAGCGTCACAGCCTCTCTGCTGGGTGTATCTTTGGTACACGGTGCTGAGAATAACCGAGGAGATGGGAACAGATCATCAAATACAGAGATTTGGGGACGGGGAGAGGTGGGTGGAGGAAGCTGCCTAGAATGGGAATAGTGTGAGCAGGAAGGGAAAGGAAGGAGCAGCAGTGAAGAGCTCTAAGAGACAGCATGAGTGATGGAGGCAGAAAATAGCTCTGAGCTGGGTGGCCCCAGCTGACTTCTTGGAAGTTACAGTGCTTGCTGTGGAGAGGAGCAATTTGGGATTCTCTGGGCTCTGTCAATGCCTGAGTCACCTTGGTGGGGATGTAGTAAAAGGTAATTGATGGAAATATTCCCCCTGGTTCTCTGCTAACCACTCTGCTCACCAGTCTGATCTGGGCTTTATAGGTGCTGAGCACAGACTCAGCATCTCTGCCACCTTCACAGCACTGGAGTTTCCCCCGCACATTCTGGGGTCCCCTCCTCTACAATTTGAGATGTGCAAGTCCGAAGGAGTTTGGTTTGTGCTTCATTTTCCTTCTCAAACAGGAATCACTCTTTTTCTCAGACCTGACTTGGTTTGGAGGGGTTGGTAAAGATCCGTTGTGTCACAGCAGTGTCGTTTTTAAGGCGGAAAGGCCTTTCCAAAGTGGCTGACACAGCTCTTCCTGAAGCTGGGAGGGTTGTGGCTGCCCAGGTCCCTGTGAGCCTCGGAGTCACAGCTGTTGGGTGCTTTGCAGCTTCAGATTGGGATTTCCTGAGGCTGGGTGTTGTCTCTTTGATATTCAGCATGAGCATCGTCCTGCTGGGACTTCGGGCTTGCGGAGGGACCCGAGCCATGGAGCCAGCCTTGGTTTGGAATACCAGCAAGGCCGTGGGATACCCTGGAGAGGAGATGTGCATTAGCATGGACACACCTGTGCCTGCTTCTAACAGAGCTGATTGGTGACTCCTGCATTGCTTTAACAGGTTGGGCAGGTTCCATGGAAAAATACGGATTATAGCAAGGTATTTGGAGTCTGGATAGATCATGAAAGGGAGAGGAAAATGAATTTCCTTCTCTTCCTTCCTGTAAATGCTCCTCCAGCTTTGTTACTCTCTCTGCTGTTGGTGGGAATAATGTGTAGGCACTGAAGTGAGAACCTTCAGGATAGTCATGTATTACAGGCAAGCGCGAAGATCGGTGCCTGCCTGGAGTTTATTTTGGATATTATCGTGTATTACAGCTCTTTCTGGAGCTGATGCTCAGCTTTCCTTTGTGCTCCAGAGCTGCCTTGCCCACCCCCCTGCCCGCAGCCCTTTGTGTGGAGCTGGGGAGGCACAAAGCACTGGCCGAGCCCGAGGTGGGTGTGGGGAGGGGTGATCCTTCTGGCTGTCTGGACAAGGCAGGGGACACCCAGCCTGTCCTGTACCTGGCTGGGACATGCCACAGCCCCACGGGACCAGAGAGGAGCAGGGATGTGTCACCACAGGCGGGAACCAGCACTGTCACAAACCAGGAAACAAAATCCCCTCTCTCTCCTCCCAATCAAATTAAGAGCAGAGAGCAGCAGAAAGTGCATTAACTAATCAAACTGCGGTTTCAAATTGATTATTGCAAATTGCCAACCATAACAATTCTTCTAATGGCAGTGATTTAAAAATAAAAAATAATAAAAATAGAGCCTGCCTTAGGCACTGGGCTAACCCTGTCCTTGCTGGTGGGCGAGGGCTGGCTGTGCATCCTGACCCTTGGGCAGGGCTCACTCCCTGGCTCTGGGGGCTTAGATCAGCCCCTAATTTGGGCAGTGCGGGAGCAGATGTTTGGCTGGCTGCTCTTTCTGCTCCTTCCACCCCAGCCTGGCACGGTGGGGCTGGAGGCAGCGGGATTCTCGCTGGCAGCCGTGGTTTTGGTGCCCAGATGCGGGCAGCAGCCCTGTGCACTTTCCCAGCGGTTTCCCTGGCAACCGAGTCATCCTGCCAGCAGCCTGCAGTGCCAGGAAATAAAACAAGATGACACTACAGCTCCTCAAAAAGAAGAAAAAATAAAAACAACATGCCAGAAGAACACCAACAACCTGTGTCCTCTTTTCCAACAGCCCAAGCTGTTGGCCTCCTCTTCCTGGCTCCCAGCCTCTGTTGGCTACGTCTTTGCCCAGGGAGGAGCAGAAAGTCCTGGACTTGGAAGGATTCCAGTCAACTCAGGAAGATGCTGGAGGGCTGGGAAACCACTCCTATGTGAGCTGGGGTCAGGGCCCTGGTCAAATTTTGGACAATTTCCTCTGTGATTATTCCCTGGCCAGCTGAGAGATTTGGCTCTGTGTGTTGGGAGCACCATGGGGAAAGGGGTTTGAAGGCACCTGAGCTGCCTCAGATCCTGATCTGGGTACGGGAACAGCAGCAACATTCCATCTCTGCCACAAATATGGTGTGTCCATCACTTTCTGGGCTCCCCACTCTCCTGTTGTCATGGCCAGCCTCGTGTGGTCTTTGTGCTGCCTCCGGTGGACGTGAGACCTGGAGAAAGGGCTGCTTTGACCTTTGGTTCACTCATCGGTGAATTGGCTGTGTGCTTCGTGGGGTTACCCCTTTTTGGGGGTGGCACGATCAGGAGCACCCCCTGAAGGCGTGTGAGGTAGGTCCGTGTATCGGACATCCACCTGTGGGTATTTTGGACTGAACCCTCCTTGCTGCCCATAACAGTAGGCCCCAGTTCTTTCTTTTGGATGAAGTGAGTTGATCTTGTTGGACAAAACAGATGATCCTCTCACTTTGCCCCTCTCCTGCTTTCCAGCTCTTTCCAGCTCTTGCCTCAGCAAAGTGTTTTGCTCCCAAGAGCGTTGGTACAAAACCCAGAGCAGGCGTTTCCCACCCTGCATTTCTTTCCAGCCTTGTGAAAGCTCTTCCAAGGACATGAGCTCCCACAGGTCATGAAAAGTGACTCTGGAGACTGAACATGACTGATAACAAAAAAATTCAATAATTTATGTCTGTTCTCCTGTTTTGAACAATATACAGGTAAGTCCTTGAGTAACACGCGTGGCCTTCCTGCTCTGAGCAATGCAAAGGTAAGGCAGGGGTGTTTTTAGACCCACATGTGGACTTCTGGGTACAACTGAGTATGTAGGGACTGGAAATATTAGAAAGTGGGTTAGAGATCTCCAGGGTGGAATCTGTTTTTCCAAATAACACCTTCAGGGCTGGGGAGGTGTGTGTGGGGGCGCTTGCAGAGATGCTTTTTACAGGTTAAAACAAATCGGTTTGGGGATTGTTTTGTTTCTTAGGCCACATTGTCTTGGGGGATTTTTTTTTCTCCTTTTTTTTTTTTTTCTTTTTTCTGCCTGTTAATACAAAACATTTGTCTGCAGGCCTGTTTGTCTGACTTTTCCCAGCCCTGTGTTCCTTTTCTGAACTGCTGGACAATTCCTGCAGATTTTACAGGACAGTTTGCTTGTGTACCTCATGGTGAAGCAAGACAAGACTTCCCTTACGTTATAAACTACTACTTCGTGTAACATAAAACTTCTAATCACTCTGAGGGTCTCCTCCAAGGCAGTTACACTTGCAAGAGTAAAACCTCCTAACTCCTCCTTTCTCTGGGAGACGTGAGGTAAAACCGGAGATCTCCTCAGTCGCACACGTTGAGTAAAACATGTGCTCATCAAATTTGTTTATCTGAAACAGTTTTGCTTGGAAAGATCAAAACACTCCCCTGGCAGAGGTGTGTTTGGGAACAGAGGTCCTACTTCCATTTGCTGCTGATGCCTCTGTTTATATCTAATTGGCTTTATTAGTCCAGGAGCTCATAATCATGAGTACTTGTGCCCAGGTTGCCTGATACTCGTGCTCACCCACTGGGGTCAAATATAATCACCATCTCCCTTTGATTACCATAAACATTTGATAACCTGGCCGCTGCCGGCAGTTGGAGAGGTTTTATCACCGTTCTCCAGGGAGTTTGTTCCTCTGGCTCAGGAACACCCAGCTAATGTCAAGGAGATAATTTCTATGGAGAAGCTTATCCTGTTTGTGCAGGACAAGTCTTGGGACTATAGAGTTACCAGGTGGATTCTGTTTGTCTCTGGGTGAGCAAAATATTTCTAAGATGGGCAAACCATTGCTGCCCTTGTGTGCTTATGTCGAGGGGCACTTGGAGGGTCCCATCCTCCTTTCTTTGTCTCTTTCCTTCACCAAGGCCTGGAGATCCCCCCTCAACCAGCAAGAGAGAATGGCATTTCTTCAGGGAAGGCAAATGAACCGGTCTGGTGACCCTCTTCCAGTAGGAGTCCAGCTTTGGAAAGACTAGATGATTCTCCCAATCATGTCCCATCAAATGTTGTCACTTCCTTGTCACGCAGCTCATGAACTCTGTCCTGCTCCCTGCCCAGGGCTGGTGCATGCTGTCTCCTCCAGCTCCCTGCCCCTGGGAGAGAGAAAAAGGCCAGACTTGTGAGGAGCAGCTAATCCTAGGGGAATGGCGATGGGGTCATCACCGCTTCTTTTTCCTATTTCTTGCATTCTTTTTCTTCTATGGCTGTAGGAAGAAGGAAGAAAAAGTGAAGGAAAAGAGAAAAGATGCAGTGAAAAATCTGAAATAATAAATACAAACTTCTCTGAGTATACAGCGAAGTATAGAAAATATTGACTAAAAAAATTCAAAATAGTGGTTTATTCTGAATACAGAAAACAAAACCAGCATCTTCACATAGTCTGCAGTATTTTTTCTGGTTTTTCTCCTAGGCCCATTAAAACCTCAATAATATACAGGAGCTTATTAAAGATTTCCAAGATGAAACCAAGTTTTGTCATTATCACAAATGGCTCTTTGGTGGGCTGTATCAGAGGAGTGAACGGTCTCGCTGTGGTTCTTAGCGGAAACATGCCCGAATTACAAACCCAGGATCTCTGCTGGCCTTACAGCAGGACTGACAGATGCTGCAGGGAGTGAGGGGTGTTCCTGACTCTCCTGCTGGCCTGAGCTAACACCCTGTTTCAGGACTAACTCTGCCCCAGGCCCCGAGAAGGCAGCACCTCTGGAGTCCTTTTCTGGGGTAATCCTTTGAATTTCATTTCTGGGAATCCTCAGGGAAGTCTGAACCGTGGCCACTCCTGCTGCTCCTGCAGAGCTCTCCTGGGAGCTGGGGCCCAGCAGCTTTCCTCTGCGCTTAAGTCAGACCATTACCATGTATTTTTTAAGCCTGCACATCTCTTCCCCACACAGAGAGAGGATGAGGAATGCAGCGTTTCTGGCAGCCTTGTGCCTGTGCTAGGACTCTCTCACCTGTGGAGTGGATCAAGTGCTAAACCTTCCCTTCAAGGTGGGTGCAGCCATCAGGATTCCCACGTGCTGGTGGTGGGACCTCCCAGCAGAACCTCAGCAGTCCTTAACTGTGCTCCCCAGGGCCAGGATGCAAAGCCCACTTGTCTTTCTACTGACTGAGAAGACCCTAAATGCATCTATGGGACTGACCGACTCTCCTTTTTAATCTATGAGACCAATCCCTCTGTCACTTTGCCTATTGAGAAAATGGGAGAGCCAAATTTAGACCTGAGAATGAGGCTTCTCTATGGGATAGCAACAAAACCAACTCTGCCTCTTGGAAGTGAAAAACAGAGGCAGCAAAAGAAGAGATTTGCTGGGATCTGGCAGTTTATACTGTCATTTTCTTTGGTCTATTGCCAAACAGCCACAGTCTGTGCTTGGGGAAAACACGGCGATGAGTCAGTCTTCTGCTCTCAGGTTGTTACAGGCACTTCTTGCACGCTCTAATTTAGACTCTGCTCAGTGGATTTGAGTGCTCAGCTCCACAATGTCCCACTGCCTGTGGGAGGACAGGTCTTTGGCCACAGGGTCTGGCCACCTCCACACAGCCAAGGCTCATCGGAGAGGGGGAGTGAAACTCTCACTTGGCTGACGTCGGGAAGAGCTGCCCATTGCCGAGTCAAAGGAGCAGCCAAATTCCCCTGCTGAGGGCAATCCCTCAGGAGGGATTTGGGTCAGTGGCAGGGGGATGCCGTGCCCGTGTGGCTCTTGGCGTGCCTGGTTCTGGTGTAAGAAGCAGGGGATGAGGATGCTCAAGGGTCAGTGCTGCTGTCCCAGGGCTCGGCCACCCGGCACCATTGACAGCTTTGGTGTGTGCGGGATCCAAAATCCTCCTAATGGGGCAGCCAGCCCTGCCCAGGGCCTCTCTGCAACCCTGCTGCCTACTGCTGTCCCTTTTAGGAACAATGTCAATAGGAGTACAATCCAGGAGGGATTTCTTAGGGCTTTTTGTGCAAGCCCCTAAGCCAGCAAGGCTGCCTAAGAAATGCAGCCTCACGGCTGGGTCACCGTGCTGCATTCAGGTCATGTTGGGCACAGCTGCTGCTCTTCTGAATTGTCACCTCCATGGGCTCTGGAGGGGTCAGTGCCCACCCTTTTGTGGAGGGACGTGCTGTCCAGGCCTTGTTCTGACAGCTGCTGCAGAGTCTTTTGTTGTGTAGGTGATTCTTTTCTTGCTAAGAAAGAAGAAAATTAATTTTTTTTACTACTGTCCCTGTTACATTTTAATGGTAACCAGCTGGTAGAGGGGATAATGGGGACCTGTTAGGATGCTGGTTGTTTGCACCATCTGAGCCTGTCTAGAAATCCTTATGAAAAGCTCCCTGAGTAAATGTCCTTGTAAATTTGGGGAGCATGAGTAGGTCTGTGTGCTCTGTGCCCCCCAAAAGCCATGGCAATGAGTGTGCTTGGACTGCAGGTCTCTGCACGTCTGCAGCTGTGCTGGTTGCTCTGAACAAGGGAGCCAAACCTGAGCCTGGGTGGAAATTTTCCAGACCTTTTCATCTATTACTCATAAAGTTTTGATGAACAGATTGTGATCCAGAGAGCTGCTGTTCTCTGCATCACGCAGTAAGTCAATGGACAAGGACAAAGTTCCTGCCTGGCCAACCTGCTCAGAAAATGTACCCGTTCCTTTTGTGCTTTCTCTGGGCTTTTCTTTTCTGTGTGTACAATTGTAGCTGCTGTGGGTAGAAATAGGAAATTATCTCATACAGTGTATGATGAAAAATAAAAATAAAAGGAAGGGGGAAAAAAGTTTCATTTCTCTGTTCCCAGCAGAGAACTTCATCTGGCATATTTTACTGCAGATAGCAATTCCAGTGGTCTTACAAAAAATAATTTTCTGAGCTTAGTTTCTGCTAAAAAGCAGGTCTGAATGCAAGCTGGTTTTTTTAATTAACTGGGTGGTTTGTAATCAATTCTATCCTGCCAGGGACGAAAGTGGCTGATTCAGTGTCATGATTGTGAAAACACTAGCAGGAAAATGTCTCTATACCCAGACAAAAGAATTCTCCACAAACAAGTACTTGTGTCCAAAGCTAATTTGAATGTTAAACACAAAAGATATTAAGAGGGTTTTTTTTGATGTTTTACTCTTATTTGGATACTCATGCTGTTTAACTCTGCAACTACCTGTTTGTTATTGGGCTGAATTAAGCCCTGCTGCATTCGTTAGCATATACAAGAGCTTAGTAATACAATCAGGCACTAATGTATTCATTTTCTACTTGACTGCTCATTCATTGAGATGTTAGTACATAGGAAGAATATGATCAGGGTGACTGTGGGATGAACTAATCAATTCATAATGAATAATCCAAAAATACAGATGTCCTAGGCACAGACTGAATTCAGCAGAGCTGGAGGAGAGCAGTTGGAGGAGAGCCCAGCAAGGGAGGGATGCTCAGCCCTGAGCTGCCACCACCTCA
>VZTA01018414.1:213961-240744 GCA_013398855.1 Mohoua ochrocephala
TTGGGCTGCGCAGACCTGGCGACCTTCACTGGAGCTGCAGAGATCTTTATTTGCAAGGCTGGTAGGGGAGACCTGCCAGAGTTTCCTCAATGACAACTTCTCCTCCTTTCTGTTTGCCTCTCCTCATCCCAGCCCCTGCCAGGAATTTGTCATCTGTTGTTTTGTTGGGGTTTTTTTCTGGTTCTGAGCCGCTTGCTCTTACTGTTTTCACTTTAACTTCTCTCTCGGGAGTTAATTATTACAGATAGTTCTGTGTAATCCTCCTGACTGCAAATAAGAAAGCTGAGCTGTGGCCAGATTCCATTTTAAGCTGGGGCAGCACAAACACTTGTACAGCAATCAGAGTGGGTGCAGGCTGTGGTATCTGTGTGTCTCAAGTGACAGCAGAGCTTTTGAAAGCCACTTTTTTAACTGCTTTAGCAACTCTCATCCAGCTACCTGAAAATGCTGTTGTGATAGGGACTGAGCATTGCCCCTTTATCATCACTTTTCAGCAGGAGGTGTGGAGCACAGAAAGGGCTGGATGATTTCCTGAAGGCTGCCTGGATGCGTGCTACAGCTCATCCAGGAATAAGGGGCTTATGTTCCCTGCAGTGCCCCTGAACCCTGGCTGCCTCTTGTAGGAGTCTCCTGCTCTTGCAGGCGAGTTGAAGGCAACTTTTAGAGTAAGGCTGGACAAATTATTTGCCCGTTTGCCGATTTTCATCCCTCTGCTTTGTAAGCCTTGGACTTCCCCTCCGCACTCAGCCCTGTCAGTACTGCTGGTGGCTGTTTTCTCACCCTTGCACCAGAAAATGCTCCTTTTCACTTCAGCACCTCTGGTTCCTATGGACAAGAAGGTCACCTGGGTTACTCGGACTCGAAAGTGGATGTGACTGGAAGCATTTCCCTTCTTGAGTCTTGGCATGTCCTGGATTTCTTGGGAACAACCAAGACTGGGACCTGTGTCTCACGGACAGCTCCCATTTCTTATGCACAGCGGTGCTGCACCCCGGTCTGTTTGTGCAGTGCCAGAGAAGGGCACTTCTGCCTTTTTTTTTTCAAAACAAAACAAGATTCAGTCTGGGAATGGGGCTTTTGATGCCCAGGAGTAGTTCAGTGATGATGGTGTGGAATGATTCCTGCTGGCAGGGATTGCTGTGGGTGGTGGTGAGGTGATTAATGTCTCTGTGATTAACCCCAAAGCGATGTGGAGGGCTGCCCTGCCCACCCCCTTGTGTGTTACACCTAGAGCAGTGTGAGCACTGCACTCCTGGGTTGCTTTCCTAGAGGAATGGGATTGTGTGGATGGGATTATCCACCTGGGGAGTGAACCCGCTCCCGTATGAGGCTTCATTCACCTTAAACCAAAAGATCTGCAAGTAAATTCCGATCAAACTGAGATGCAGGGGTGCATCTGTCCTGTAGGGTGGAGCCTGCAAGGTCAGGGGAATTGAGGGCTCAAGGAGAGAGAGAGACTCAGTGAAAACAGGGGAAGTTCAGCTGGAGCTGTGTGTGCATCTGAGCGTTCCCCGCGCCTGCGCCGCTCTGTGTGTGGGATTTTTCCTTCCCGTTCTTTCACCGCCCAGTGTTCTTTATTGTCTCTTGCAGGTAGATCACTCATTGCCATAAATTTTCTTATCTCTAGTGCTTTTCCAATTATGGATAACAACAGGAAAGCAGTCATTGGTTTCTAAAAGGTCATCAAGATATAGGGCCCGATTGGGAAGGGGATGACTTATGGAGTTGGCTTGTATAAATCTGGGGAAGTTTTATGCACAAGTCAGGCACAAAATGTAAGTGAGATTCATAAAAAACAGAGATTTACACTGGCTTCAGTTAGCAGAAATCAAAATGGTTATGAAAATTTGCCATTCTCTCTCTGCCTGGAAGCCTTAAATGTGTTTTTTGAGTGCCCCTGGTGCTGGGGAAGGGCTGTCCTGCCCCTCTGGGCAATGGACCAATGCCTGGCCAGAGGATGCTCAGGGTGCAGAGAAATGGTAAATAGGATCTTCTCCCACACCTTGCCTTGCCAGTCATCCAGAGCTGACCTCCTCCATGCAGGAGAGGGAATTTGGTCCCACCCGAGTGTTGGCAGCACCTGGTGACAGTGACAGCTGGGGCAGAGCCACTTCTCAGGTGACATCAGGATTATTGCTGCCGTCTCTCTTTGCACCCACGGAGTCACCGCACATCTGTGGGGCTTCAGCCATTGAGTTTGTCAGGTTTGTGTGGGGTCACAGCTGGAGACTCCTGGTTTTCCATCAGGTGTCAGGCACTGGAGAGTGTTGGAGCCCTGGGGGCTGTGAGCAGAGGAGACACTTTAATCCCTGTGGCACAGGCAGCAGTGACATCCCAAAGCGTTGTTTGCCTTACACGTGTGCTGACAGTGTCCATCACCTCTACAGCACGGCCACCACCGCTCTCAGGGACACAAGGTGACAGCCTGGCTCCCACTGCTGTGGCAGTGGCTTCTGTGCAATCACAGCAGTGTGGTGCTGCAGGGCCTGGCTTGCCTCGAGTGGTGCAGCCCACGAGAACAAGAGTGAAATGTCTCTCCTGTTTTGTGTCCTGACTTGTACCATGGCATCCCCAGAAACCTCCTGCTTCCCTCTGCTGCTGACCTGCCTCTCCCTGGCTTTTCTTCTAGTTGCAGGAGACCAAAGGGTGCCAAAGTGTGAATATTTCCGTGGAAGATCTCGTGCAAACAATGCACTTCCAAGCTGTAAAATTGTGCGCTTTGTGCAAAATGCAATAAATAACAGGCAACAGCTCATGGGAGAAGGGGGAGGGCTGCTGACAACTGGTCCATTTAGGCTCTTAGCTGAGGAACTGAAGTTAGAGAACCTCGTCAGCCCAGCTACTGGAGAGTCAGAGGAAGTTGTTCTGCCCAAGAACAAATCATCCTGTCTAGAGACCTGGATGTCTGTCTGTCTGCAGATGGTTCTTGCTCTGTTTCCCATGGAGGGACCTGGGTCACGGTCACCTCAAGTCACGTGGGAGGAACCCGGGCTGCAGGGGTGAGGTGATAGGTGAAGAGCACGTCCAGCAGAGCAGGACATGGGCACTCACAGCCTTGCTGCGAGGTTTTGAGGTCTGCAAGACAGGCCAAGTTCAGCCACTGCATGCGAGATAAAGACCAGGCAGAGTTGTTGACTGCAGGTGCCTTTTCCAGACGTGCAGTTTCCCTCTTTTCAACAAAAATGCTGTGTAGGCACAACTTCCAAAGCAGCTGACGTGGCAAGGCAAGGAACCAGAGGTTTGGGCATCTCTGACCGCGTGGCCAAATGTGATGTACAACACAGCAGATCTGTCTGCCCCCTCAAACTGCTTCCAAACCCAGCAACTAGGAGTCAGTACAGGGGAGTTGGAAGCAAAAAAAGGTGTTGGGAGCTGCCATGAGCCACTTAACCTCCTGACTAATGCACAAAGTCGTTTCTGTCACAGCTGTCTGAACAATACATTTGCCAATTAAGTTAATTCAATCAAATCCCTTGTATCCAACAGGAAGGGCAGAGCAAATCCAGGTGAGGGAGAGAGAACAGAGCCAAAATTCCCCTCTGTGTCACACAAAAGCGGAACAAAGGGCGTGTGTGTGTGTGTGTATAAATATTATGAATAATTGCACTGCGGAGCCACAGCGTAATTGACAACTCGAAAGCCGGTTCCTGGGATGTGTCCTCCCCACCTGGGAAGTGTTGGAGTGACCTGGGGCACCAGCAGGTGCTGTGCTGAGGGCATCACTCCCACTTCAGTGGTTCAAATGCAAAAAGGATGTGTTGGAGGTTTGTTGGCCCAGCAGAGGCTCCGCTCACCCTGTGCTCAGGGATGTGATGCCGCTCCCGAGTTTCCGAAGCAAATCCGTGTGGAGATGACAGTGTCCATCCCTAGCTTGGAGGGCAGAGGGGTGGTTACGAACAGGGGTGGCCATCAGCACTGCTGAGTTCCTGTATTTTTCAGTGTTGAGGTTCAGCAGGTACCTCCAGGTGTGTTTTTGGGCCGGACATCTGCACAGGGATGTGCAGGGTAGAGCCCATGTGGTGTAGCACGAGTTTCAACGGGCACTGACAGATCCAAGCACCAAAAGCAGTCCCAAGAGGAAGGATGAAGGCCTGTGGCAAGACTGGAATGTGCAGAACGTCAGAGCTGTGCCTGTTCCAGGGGGGAATGTTCAATGTTGCAGCCACTCTTTCGGAAGCGGGATATGGGCACAGCCCGCTCTGATGGGACAAGGAAAAAGCAAATGAGGCTCTTCTTCCTGGACCTGTTCAACCCTGCTGGGATGGCCCAAGGTCTGCCTAAATGAGGACGTGATGCAGTCCCGAGGTGGGAAAGATCAACAATCAGGGGCTGCCCGTCACTGGTGCACCGATGATTAAATTGGGCTCTGCCAGGTTGGGTTGCAATTTGGCTCTCTGCCTGTCTGTCCTGCCAGGGTAAATATATCCAGAGCCACGTGGGGGTCACGGCCAAACCCAGGAGGTCCAACCTCGTGCAAATTATGCTCCTTGCCCTCCAGTCTCACGAGAGTTTGTAAGAGTGGTGCCGATTGTAGCATCCCCGCTCGGACCCCGGGGTTCCCGTAACATCCTGGCAGCGGCTCTCCCCTCCAAGGAGAGAAAATTTGTCAGTTCCTTCCTTTTTTTGCCTTTCTCTCCCACTTTTAGGGCTTGTTGGCAGGACAAAGAATGGCAACTGAGCGGAGATGCCTGTTCCAGATTGACACCCGGTGAATAAGGCCACTCGTAATCACCGCCGACGAGCATTTATCACCTCCTCAGACTGTAATGTGGGGAGCAGGTGTCTGACCTGCGATGACAAAAGCACGGAGTGGCGGCAGGAAGGAAGGAAATAGATAAGATGTCATTTTTCAGCACGATTTTTCTCTCTTTAATGTTCCCCTAGATTATGAGAAACAATCATGGTATGGGGGACGCCGGTGTTTTATGGTGTCAGAAGGGTTTAAGGTTTCAGGTGAAAAAAAAAAAAAAAAAAAAAAAGTGATGTTGGATCCCTCTGTATTATGGGGTATTTATAGGACACACTAAGTTGGTTTTTTTCCAATTTATTTACTTGAGTCAAGAAAGATAAATGGGCGTCTGGATCCGAGCACTTGTATCCAAAAGAAATTAAAAGAAACACAGTTCTCTTGAACTCGGCCTCCACTTGGGGCCGAAAAATGACACAGAAATGACCCTTCTTAGATTAAAGCACTGCTCACGCCTCAAAGGAGGTGGTAGAAATTAGTTTGTAAAAATCTCTCCTTCTCGTATTACACATTTTCTGCTTTTCTTCACCTCTGCTTTAAAAGATACAAAAATCCACCAACTTTGCTGTGCTCTCTTGCAGTGCCATTTCCGAGCACACTCCTCTGTGTGACCCATGAGCGCTGCTTTAATGCTGACTTCACTCTTCCAGCGCTGAACGTATTTCAAGATGGAAAATGGTTTTAACTTTCCTGATCTGCAGTTTTGGGTTTAAAACCTCATCTCTCATTTTAATAATAGTAATAATCCTGTTCTGAGCTGCTTTCATGTTTTCCATCTGAAGAGCTGGCAAATGTCCTACGCATTTAAGCATCACAACATCCTAAGGGCCAGTGGGTGCAAGCTGCCAGGATTCAGATCCAGTTCACTGCACAAATCAGCTGTTTGTGCTTGAAACCTTGTTCTAGACTCATTATTGCAATATACTGCTGGGAAAGGGGGAACTGAGAGGCAATGGGATCCTACACTGGATACAGTCAGAGTCACAGAATCATTAAAGTTGGCCAAAACCTTTAAAATCATCAAGTCCAGCTGTCAACCCAGTACCACCACCACGTTCACCACTAACCCGCGGCCTCTAGTGCCACATCCATGTGGGTTTTGAACGCTTCCGAGGAAGGCGAGTCCATCACTTTCCTGCACAGTCCATTCAAATGCTTTGCCACCCTTACTGTGATGAAAAAAAAAACCAAATCCATGCAAAAGATGAAGGAGCATTTCCATATCTCTGTGCTCCTGGGCAGGGAGAGCTGTTTGCAAGTCAGCCTGGCTGTGAGAAATGCTCCCTTCAGCCTTTGTGTTGTCTCCACAGGCACGTGAGTTACTCCGGGGCTCTCTGGGAGGGTTTGGGAGCAGTTGGTGCTGCTGTTGAGCACTGAGAGAACGGCTTCTGCAAGGAACAGTTTCCTCCTCTGTGGTTTATTTGATTGATGGAGATTGATTAGCGTTAACTAATCCTAGAGATAATTCGGAGCCAGAGGCTGCACAACACGTACGATGGGGCTCTCTCTTCTCTTTGCTAAATGGGAATAAACCACATTTTCTTTCGCTTCACATTTCCAAGCAGAGAGGTCTCTGTGCACCCCTGACACGCCTTGAGTCCTCCTCTTCTCCCTACAATTGCAGTGTCTGGGATCAGTGCCAAGGTCTCCGTCAAAGAACGACCCCATCCTTGCCAGCACTGCTCCAGGCACACCTCCCATGAAGAGGAAGAGCTCCTGTGGGATGCCACGAGGGGGAGGAAGGCAGGAACAATGGCTCAGAGACAGGCACCAGAACCTTCACACTCAGGGGTGAAGAAGAATTCCATAAAGCCCTGTTAGTACAGGAGAGGGTTGGCAGAGGACAGAAAGGAGAGGTGAATGTGGGAGAGAAACCCTGCATGGGGAGCTGTCTCTGCACCCAGAGATGTTCTCTCTCCCGTGAGCAGGAGCAGCCAGGTCCATCAGCACGGTTCCTCTGTGCAGGTCCTTGCCCTGCTGTGTCACACGTTGGCACCACGACGTCACATGGTGCTCCCTGCACATCCACATCAGCCTCCAAAGCAGATCTCCACACCCTTGAAAGTGAACCCATCAGAACTGACAGGAGTGAGGGAGAATTTACAAGCCCATCTCTTTTTGTCCTTGATGGGGTGTTCTTTGATGGGATTGCTGCGGGACAGAGGCTTTTTGTCTCGTTCTACCAAAACTAAATAAAAACAAGGACAAAATTTTGGAGCTGGTGGTAATGAAATTAAGGGGCCTGCTTGTCTCTATCAGTAACAACCTTCTGGCTCGTAATCTGAACAGAAATAATAATTTGAAAGGGAAGATAATTGAATTAAACAGGCAACCAAACTGGAGGAATGAGACTTTTGATGAAGAAGGGCAGCTGGGGGAAAAGTAGAGGAGGTGGCGGGGAAAAGAAGCACATCTCTTTAAATTGTCAATCTCTCAGGGCAAGGTTGCTGCAGACATAATGAGTGTCCTAGTGAATTATCTCCCACTTTTATTGTCTGTTGCTACCATGGAAAGATGGGGAGGTGGGGAAACTAACTTTTTTTTTTTTTTGTTTGAATTTGGACAGACTTAAAGAAGTGGCATCAAATTTGAAGGGCACCCAATCAATCTGTTGTCCTAGCTGCATGAAATTGTATTTCCTTGCCACTTCATATCTTATTTGCAGCAGCTGGGCTGTAAGTCATTGGTGATAACATTCTTTATTATGCAGCCGTGTTTATGAACTGTGCCTGGAAAGAGATGATAGAAATATGCAGCAATATGCAAAGGGGGGGGATGCTGGGGGGAGGGGGAATAAATGCTTGTTGCTAGGGCAACCATGGGGCTATTTTGGGCATCAAATTTTGCAGATGATGAAAAGCATTTTCATGTGATGGTTGGTCTCTCTGGGAAGGGAAGGGGAGAGAGGGCACACAATAAACAGGGAGATAATATTCAAGAAGGCAGTCATTTAATTTTTTCATATATAAATACATCTATAGTTTCAGCTGCACTGGAAATGCATTAAAACCAAAGGAGTCGCTACCTCATAGTTAGGGGGAAGGAGAGATGTTTTAAATAACTAAATAGGAGATGGGATGGTGGTGATTCGGGAGGCTTTCCTACGTCACTTGGCACAGCCTAAATCCAGCCGGTGCTCTCAGGAAGTTCCTCATGAGCCAGGCTGGTGTCTGCAGCCACCCCTGCTTGCCCCTGGTCCCTCTGGCCACAGGCAGCTAAGGGCTCCTTCTCCCAAAGCTTTATCTATCTCCATCCCGATGGAAATTGAGCCAATTAATTCACAACCCCTTCTGTCACAGGTTAAAAACCACCAAATTTTCAAAGACTGCTCTTGACTCCTGCAAGTATCTAATGATACCCATTAAAATGCTAAATTCATAAAAAATGGGAATTGCTCTCAGGCAGTTGCCCTCAATCAGAGATCTCCGGTCTGGAGGATGTGAGCTGCTCCCACCAGCTGACATGGGGGCACAGAGGGAAGGGCTGGATGTCCCCTCCGTGCACCCAGGCTGTTGAGAAGATCCTGGGGACTACCAGGACTGAGGTTTAGGCACAGAAGTCAGTCTGGACACTTGATGCTTTGAGCCCAAGGTAGTCCTGAGGAGCTGTCGGGGCCACGGGCACTTCTACAGAGCAATCACAAGTGTCCCACCATTGTCCTGTAACGGAGAGACACCAGCAAGCACGGGGGGGTCACACCGTGGGGGACGGGGTCACATCACCGGCATTTACCCCAGCTGGGATCAGGGCAGGTCCTTCTCTGCTGGAGAGGATGGAGAGGGTGGCCCCAGCCAGGGTTTTGCACCTTCACCTATGGAGCTCTTGCAGCACTAAGAGGGCAGGAGAGCACAGTGGGGGTGCCTGGGAATGTAACCGGATCTGGAAAAACAAAAACTCTCCAGCAACATTTATTAGTGTTAGAGAATCAAGGCATTACTTTATTCTGTCCAGGATGTTGTTCTGGCCAGGACGTGCAACAGAAATCATTTCATCCACACGTAGCCCGGGCTGTGCAGAGAAAATCATTCCGTCACACACGGTTCTTTACTAGATTTCCCACATACTTACACAGCCAAAACCCAGAGAAATTCATCGATTCAATGTTCATTGGTCCCAAGTTACACAATTTTTAGTATTTGGTTTCCTATTGGTTATTGATCCCTTCGCCTTCGATGCTAATTAGGTCCTCATTCTTGGTTCTCTTATCGATCTTTTCCCAGACCAGGTGTCTCCGACCCACCAGGGGGGATGTTCGAGCGTTGATGTTCGTTAATGGTCGCTTATCTCTTGTGTATCTTCTGTGATACCCCCAATCTGTAGATGTTAAACTCATCAGGCCTCGTCCAGGAAACGGAGTCTTTTAAAAAGAAATCTCCACTCCCTTCCCTCATGGCGAAGACAAACAAAACCCCTGACTAAAGTTAGTTAAAAAAAAAAATGAAAAAAAAAAAAATAAAAGTTGTATCATTTCCAACAGGAACAGTGGAGCAGGATGGGAATTTGTCCTCATTTCTCAGCTTCTGACTTTTCCGAGCATCAAGTTTCATGCTCTACACCATCTCTGTCGCAGCGCTGCTTTTCTTAATTTGATCTTAGCGGAATTGCTCCAAGCAAGAACAAGCTCATGAGCGCTGTTTGCAGCCCCTGGATGATGACTGGTGTTCGAGCCATTCTTAAAATCCTCGGGACTCCAAATATATTGGCACATTAAGCTGGTTAAAACGAACTGCGCATGTTTACAGCAAGAAATCTATTTCAAATGCAATATAATGTGACTCTCTTATTGCTCTAAAGTTGTGTTTTTAATTAAGTAGTTATCAGTGGCAGCGAGATTCTTCTTGAATAATTAAATCAAGGTAGTTTAGTGAGTAATTGTAAAGCGAATTGCTGAGACCATCAGGCTGCTGTTGAGACAGTCTGTTTTCTTTCAGAAAATTAATTCAAGTGACGCGTGTTGCTAAGAAAGTAGTGGCACATTGTGCTGGGTAATGGGCATTTGTCTGGGAATGTTCTGTGTCTCGGCGCTGCTTCTTTCTCATTCTGCCTTCCCAGCTTTCAGTTGTCTTCTCCAGAAACAAATGCTGATGACTTTCCGCTTTGCATCTTCTCTTTCCCGTAATCCGCCGCCCTGGGTAGCTCAGCAGAGAAGGATGAAAAGGGAGTAGGCGATAATCGAGTTACTAAAGAACATAAGCACAGACCGGTTCTTGTGCGAACGAAGCGGGACATTCTGGACTGAATTTCCGAGCTTTCGGCCCAGCGACAACAGAGCCAGCCCCATCTCCCAACATCAGATTCAGAGTTTGTGCTGCTTGTGTCTTAATGTGGTATTTGAGGTGTCTCACTTGGCACGGAGTAATTCTCTCGCTGTTGGGTATTCCGAATGCAAACAGCCGGCAGATATCTTCCGTCGTGTTAAACTTTATTTGCCAGGAGATCAAGGGGAAAACTCCTGTGCAAACCCCAGCATGTGCAGGTGCCTAGGGCAGGATGTCCAAACGTAGCCGCAGTGAAGAAAAATTAGCGCACACTGCAGAAACAATATTTTTGATGCATTTTTTGAAATTATTTTTTTAAAGCCTGCCTCGTGTTCTCTTAGCAGCTTCCCTTTGAAAGGAATGAGGAGGTGTCTTTACAAACAAACTGTGGGTCTGCGGTAGATAAAGCCAGATACTGAGAGGTGAAAGAAGCAATGGGAGGAACCGTAAATTCCATATGAATTCCGCTAAATTGACACAGACTGTTACTCACTCAAGACTGTGCTAATCTCTGGATTTAGAGAAAAAGAACAGAGACACGAGGAAAAGGATGGGGCCGGAGGTTTACACATTAGAAAGGGGTTTTGTATTAAGTGATTCGAGAAGTCTGTATCCCTTAGCCAATGGGGAAAGAGAGAGGGAAATGTGGCCGGGAAATTAGGATAAATAAGAGGCTGAGTCCTCCAAAAATTTGAGAGACCCCATGGGAAATGCCCATGACCTCTCCCTTTATTCAAATAAAGTTACAGGACTCCTCTGTCTCCTTTTTTGGACATAAACCACTGATGTTTGTGCATCAATTTTCCTGACACCTTGCTCTGCCTGAAGAGTATGTCTAACAAATAACACCAGCATTACACAAATTCTGAGGAAGCTGGGCTCACTCCGGAGCAGCTTGTTGATATTTTCCAAGGCAAAAGGAAGAATTAAACGAGGACAGTCTGGCCACTGTCCTGACATTATCCTCAGGCATCAGCAATCATACAATAATGTACTGGCTGATGCTTTTTTAGGGTGTTTATTCTGTCACCACGAAGTCCAAGAGGGGGATTGTCCCGGTCTGAGACAAAATTGGGAGGAAGGCTCTGGGAGGAACGTCTTCCTCTACAGAAGGCAGGTTACAGCCACCCCTCCCCCACCAGCCTCAGGAAAAAATTCCTCGAAGGAAAGTGAAAGAAGGGAAAAAAACCCCCCAATTTATGTAAGAAACACACGGGAACAGAACAATGCTAAATAATAAAACCTCTCGCTGTGGAGAGAAAACCTGGGAAGATTTGAGAGTCCTTTCCGTGGGTGTGGGCTCTCTCTCTCTCTCTCCTCTTTGGAGCTGGGTCGGCTCGGGCCCCTCCGGGCCGAGGTGTGAGGGCTCCCAGTGAGGTTCTGATGTTCTGGCGTTCTGAACAGTCCAGGAGAGAAGAAGAGAAAACCAAAGTCCCAGGGAAACAAAGGAGTTGAACTCTCCATCTCTCTCTCCCGAGAAAAGGAGCCAAGAGCCGGGGAAAGCAGGAAGGTGCCTCTGCTCTGCAGCAGCAGCAGCAGCAGCTCTCTCCCTCTGTGTCCTTGAGCACAAAAACTGCTTTGAAAAGTTCCTCTGGCTTTTTTTCTTTCTCTCGCACCCAGTTTTAAAGACACAGAAAGGCACAGGAATCATGTCTGGGCATGGAGCGGCCATGGGGGTACACAGCATAAAGTCACCCCAAGACAGGGATGCTGATATCTTGTGGGAGTTACTTCTGTGAAGTGGGATCTTTCCCAAGCACCTCAGTATTTTAGGAGTTCAGCCTTATTGCAAAGCATTCGGGTGCCTTTGGCAATCCCTTTCACGACTCTCCGCTATGCTCTGCGAACCTGCTGCCTTCCACGGGGACGTTATTTCATGCTCCAGGTAGCAATGTAAAACTCGGGTTTTTAGCACCACGCTGGCTTTCCATCAGGAGAGCGATTTGTGGAGCTATTCCTGCCACAGCCGGCTCCATTCCCTGGGACTTTTCTGGAGCCTTCCTGCTGTCACCTCCGGCTATTCCTCAAAAGATTCAAGGATTTTCTGGGGCGGCTTTTCTGCAGCTCCGAGATCTGCTCTCCAGGCAGTCCTTACCTGCCAAGGGGGGTATTTGGAGAAAACAGCTCATTCTCTCTGTGTTTGCAGCTCTGAAATAAGAAATTGGCACAACAGGGGTGAGGAGGAAGCTTTTGGGGAGAACAGAGGCTGCAGAACTGCAGAGCATCCTCAGCTGTTAATGGCTGCTCAAGTTCTGATGAAATGTCAGACTTGAAAAGATTTTGGAAAAATCGTCTCACTTCTTGCTGCAGAAAGTGGCAGATATCTCACATTTTTCAGTATATTTTTTTTTAAGAGAAAGTTTAGACAGGAAAATGTTTTTATTTTATTCTGGTTTTTTAAGGCTTTTTCTGTGTGTTTCCAACCACTTAGTCCCCCAAGAATGGGCTGACTGTCTTTTGTTGTATACTCATATCAATGCTGAGAAACTGGAAACTTTTATTGAATCATTTCTGGTCTCACCCACACTTGAGTTACCAGAAACTCTGAGAACAAAGCTGAAACCCTCTTTGTTCCAACAATATTTACACTACACAGGCACACAAACAGGTATCAAATTTAGGAGTAACACAAATTCAGGCTCTTTTAATATGTTTTTTCCAGGACATGGAAGATTCTGACTGTGAATTCAATACCAAAGACAGTCAAGATCTTGGTGAGAGACAGAAGGTCAGTCTTTTAGCTTTGTTTATTCCAAGGCTAAATCTTGCCTCTTAACGATTGCGCTGATGCCTCCTGCTTTACAAACAAAGCTTTGTGCCCTGCTTGACAAAAATGAGCCTTTACCTCTGCCGGGATGATCTGGAGGCAGCCAGACCGAGGTGATGTTTTTGTTGTGTGTCCAAAACAGGTTTCAGCTTTACTTGAAACTCAGGTTTAAGGTCATACCTTGTGACAGGCTCTTTGTGCAGCTCTTGGGTGCAATATCTGGAAATGGATACAGGTATCTTGGTCTGGTTTTTGCATCTGGGAGTGTAAATCTTTCCTGTTCTCCTTGACTCACCCAGATCTCCTTTGGTAAGACACATTTTTGCTCCCTTTTTTTGGAGAGGGAGAAAAGAAACGGTGTTTTATGACACTCTGTGTGGTCTGTGGGTCCTGCCTGGAGTAGGACAAGCATTTAAAAACAAATAAACCCCCCTTGCCAATATTTGTTTAAATGTTCTGGTTTTACTGTTTCTGTTCCGTGTGGGATGTGGAAAGACACATTTTAATCCAAACAGGGACAGAGGGGATGGCTTTGCCATCTAACATTTCAACGTGACAACTTGAACTTTTCTTTTTCTTGAAATAACCTTATTTATAACAGAGGAGTGTAAATGAGAGTAAGAAAGAAAATGCATTTTCATGTGCCAGTTTCTATCACCTCGCTTCCAAATTTAGTTTGCTGCTTTAAATCAGTCCTTCTTCCCTAGAAGGCCCTTTAGCTCTCCTGTCAAAGTTGGTCTCTACCCATGCATCTGTGTCTGACCAGCCTCCAACTTAAGTAGGCTGCACTCTAGAGCTTCTCAGAGCATCACTTGGGGAGATTTTAGGGGTTTTGAGAAGATTTTATGTGCATAGATATGTTTGATGTACTTATACATATAAAATACAAAATACAGATGTGTATTATTTCAATGTGTATTTTGTAGTAACCTAAATGTCAGTCCCTAAACTGTCAGCCCTCCATCCCATCTATTGCATTCCCACCCTGGACAGGAACAGTGTGGTTACCCCTCAGCAGATGCTGTTAATTGTTGGTACCGAAGCCCACAGGAGTCCGTGGAAGTTTGGAGAAGAGGTTTTGATTTGATGACAAATGAAGCAGAAAAATCAAACAAGATATCTGAAGGCTGTCCCTAGGCAACAGCAGCACAGCCAGAGCATCTGGTGTTCCCTACAGCAACAAGATGGTTCAAAAGGAAATGCAGCGAATATCAGAAATCATTACTGGAATAAGGGGCAGCTACAGGGTTTTGGTTAAAAAACAAAACAAAGCAAACAACAAAACACAGAAACACAACTTCCCACCATTCTTGCTCAGAGAAGGTTTCCTTTGCTCCAGTGACCCACCAGTCTCTACTGGGCAGGGGATTCTGCCATTCATGGTCCTTCCTGCCGTGGGCTGAGCCAAACCCTCTGGTTTGGCAGCGCTGCAAGGCGGAAATGGGGGGTTAATGGCTCTTGATTTAAATTTGGAAGAGTTGAGGTGAGTCAGTGCTGCTGCAGGACTGTTTTCCTAAAGGTCTTGGAGAGAGACGTTGTTCATTGAAGCTTTGGCCCCTGTCCTGTGTGTGTCAAACGCAGTTTGTTGATGAGGGTACCTGTGGGGTGTGCCTTTTTGCACAGGCAGGTGCAGACCCAGAGACACCAGAAAAACAGAAAAGCAGAAAAAGTGGAAAACCAGCATCACAGCTAAGAGAAGCTTTAGAAGGCAAGTATGACTCAAGTCACATCAGCACGAGGGAAAACCTCAATGCCCAGGGGTGAAATGGGAGGGTGGCTGCTCTGCGAAGGGAGGGCAGGCGTCTAAAGCAGGACACAGCCCTGCAAAAACTAAGCAAACCCCAGCTTTAGGCCCTCGTGGATGCTCAAACCTAAAGGATATTGCAGTGTGTGCTTGATTTTTACCTAAGCCTCAGCTGCACAGGGTTGGAAGGAGCCTCAAGCATTTCCAGAGCTCCCCTCCCTCCTCCAGCCCTGGACCAGCTGTGCCTTTCCCTATAATTTCAGCTCCTAATGCCTTGTCCGGGTTCAAGGGGGCACAAACTTTTGCCTTTTCATTTTGAGCCTGAAACAATGGCTGAGCTCTCGGCCTCCCGTCGGGGTGAAGGAGGTAACCTCCCTCCTCATGGTGTCCTCATGAATAATTCCACCGCTTGCCCACTTGATTTCAGGTTTCCCAAAATAACTGACACTCTTCACACTGAGAGCAAGCGATCCTGGGGAAAATAAAATACATTAAACGGCTACACCACCTTGAGAGAGCCCTGAGCGAGTCGGTGATTAAAAAAAAAGGAAAAAAAAAATCAGGAGAGGTTCTGTAGGAGATTTTGAGACTTGATGGGAAAAATACCATATCCCTCCATGCATTTGCGGTGAATATCTGCCTTGGTTGCTTTTTCGGAGAACGTGACTGCCTTCTGTCTGCGAATCCACATTTATGGAGCTGGGTCCCCGGGAAGATGGGGAGGGATGGCATGGGTGATACTCACAGCACGGCTTGGTTTGCCATCGGGATCCGTCCCGCCTGCCTCAGCAGCCTTTCCCCTTCAGACAATTCAGAATTTCCCTTGCGAGTGTGACTCCCCTCTTCAGATGTGCTGTACAATGTCTCTCCACTGGATACCCACCGAATGCCTAATTTTTAACCACTCTGTCTGTCAGATCCACAAAAGCTGTTACTGGAGGTGTTTGCATAAAAGAGCTCCACTATAGGTATCTGAGAGCAGCTGGCGATGCTCTAGACAGTCTCCAGCCGTGCTGAGCGAGGCAGGATGCTTTAGTCTCCCTGGCTTAATGGCTACGTGCCGTTCCTTAATGTGCCCTCCCCCTCAATTGCCTCCCAAATTAGCATGCAGAATGTGTCCAGCCTCGGAAAGAAAAGAAGTTTGGAACCTCTTGGATTCAGGCAAGACAGGTTGCGGTATTATAGGAAATAAAACGTGACTCTGACAGGGAGAGGTCCGAGGATGATCGGCCCCGGGCTTGGGCAGCACAGATCAGGGCATGTGGGGAAAACAATGGGATAACCCTGATTGGCACTGTGAGCCCAGCCTGGGCTCTGCCTCTCCTGAGGTGAAGCATGTCCACCATGGTTTTATCTGGTTTGAACCCCATTAACAGCCTTCAGGGGTGGTTTAACCCGCTGGGCAGTGCTAGTGTGGGGCAGGACTCCTGTCATGCACAGTGGTGGTGAAAGGGAGAGCGCCTGGGGACACAGTTCAGTGATGGACTGGGCAGTTTTGGGCCAACAGTTGGACTCAGAGGTCTTAGAGGTCTTTGCCAACCAAGATGATTCTATTTCTCAGTTGGTTGTTGCAGCTGGACATGGGACGGTGGAGCTCAGAACACTGGATTGACTCCCGTGGGGGATAAAATCAGCAGCGTTCAGTGTCCACAACCTGCTAGAAGCTTTCAGGTGTCTGCTGTGACATGTGGCCTGTTGGATGTGAATGAGGCTCACTGAGAGTCCCGGCCACGGCTGAGGTCCTTCATGGCTGGATTAAAGCAGACCAAGAGATGTGAGTCTCCCAAGTAACTTTGTGGGAGAGGCAGAGTCAGTGTGTGCTGCCCCAACCTCTGTTCCTCATCTTTGGTGGTTGATGTGGCTCCCAGCTGTGTGATCTGGAGCTCACATAATTCTGTTCAGGGCTGGGTAATTTCTCCATCAAACTTCTCTGCGTGGTTGAAGACCCCGTGTAAAACTGTAGTAGCACTTGTGGCATTTGATGTTGTGTCTTCTTCTCGATCCCCTTTTCTCCTGTCCTTCACCTCTCCCGCCTTTCTGTGCTGCGCTTTTAAGTCTTAAATCAATTTGGCTTTAGGTTAAAGACGATCCATAACACGCAAGAGCAGAAATCACACGGGCGAGGCTGAGTTGGGCAGGAGAGCCCCAACCTGCTGCTGACACCTTCACCTTGTCCTGCTATGCTCACCTGCGATGCCCACCAGTAACACACGAGCTTTGTGTGAAACACTCCACTGCAAAATTCCAAATGTCTGAAATCACAGGGTTTTAGGGGTGTTGTGCCCTCAGGAGCCGGGGTGGTAGGGCAAGGAGCTGTGTTTCCCTGGCAATGCAAGTGTGCACAGCATTCAGCCTGCTGTGGGTTTTTTGCTTTGGTGGTAACCTCTGGCATTACTGGAAACTTCCAGATGAGATGGGATAACGATAACAACAGTGGAAAAATGCTAAGGGAAGGTTTGCTTTAATGAGTACAGCCACCCAGGGAAGCAGGAACTGTTTTGGTCCTGTGGCTTGCTGAAGAAGAACCACATAGGGAGCTGTCGGTGCTCGCAGGGCTTGTGGCGCGCTCGGAGGAGCAAATAACTCATTCCAAAGTTGATATAATCAGAGAATAAAAGAAGATTGGGTGTTATAGGTTAAGCTGTTGTAAATTAAAGCAGCTCGGCTGAGCTCATTGCAGTTGTTCTGGGTTATTGCAAATGTAAGTGAGAGGAGTTGACTCTGTTTTTCCAGCAGTGATTGGTCGGAAAATGCCATTTTCTGGTGGGTGAGTAAAAGTGAGTGGGGCAACTTGGTCTTCATAAAACAGAATATTTCCTGGTAGGGTCTTTCTCTGTGTACTGTAAGCCAGACAGACCTGTTGTCCTCTTAAAAGCTGCAAATTACACAGGCAAATGTAATTACCCATTCTCTTTGTTATTAGTGTGCAGTTGGAAGCTTCAAGCAATCGTCCCTTTCTTGGTATTTCAAAGCTTACTCGCAAGATGCTTCCTTGATATTGAACACAATGAGATGTCCTTTTTTTTTTTTTTAAATTCAATTAAACATTTGCCTACTGTGACTCTTTATTCACTGCAAATTGTCTCTGTAAATAATCTTCATCAAAAGTCAGAACCAATCCCCATTAGTTGTTTAGATTAATTAATGAGTCCCCCTGGAGCCACCCAAATGAATTCAATTTAAACGTCAACAACTTGGCTATGGAGTTTCCCAGGTTGGCATTAAGACAATATTAAACCTGCAATAAGTCACATTTAAAATGTTAATTCAAAGAAGCTCTCCATTTAGAGCATTTAATTAAATCCTTAAATAAACTGCATGGGCTCAATACCAGATGGTTCTGCATTTTCATTGCAGCAGAGAGCCTTGAAGTCATTGAGGGAAGTAATATTGGAGGCATGGTGAAGATAACCAGGATATATAGTGTAATAAAATCTAATCTTGTTTCCAGCAGGGAGATTCAGTGTATGTACACAACCTAGGCTAAAATTGTAAGTTAATTACATTAACCCCAGTGTACTCTGGTATCTGAGCAGCCAGAGATGAAATTAGTCTTTTTCCTATCATAAGATTCTTTTCAACTTCACTATATTAATTTTTAGCCAAATACTTACTCATAAGGAAAATTGAAGTTAATGTAACCAAAGACAAAGTAATGCAGTCTTAATATTCTGAAGGGATTACGGAGGGCCGTGAAAATACACTTTGCAAATGTCACTCACTTTGAATGGATTTGTGGTGGGAAGGTGGGGGAAAAAGAATTATGGCTGTGATCTGCACCATGCTGGGGTTTAATAAAAGTCGTGATTTAAGAAATTCGGGCCTTGGGAGAAAAAAAAAAAAGCTTAAAAAAAAAAAAGCTAAAAAAAGATAAATACCTCTGTCCAAAGGCCCAAATTGCCAAGACATAGTGAGTGTCCTCCTCTGCCAAGTGACAGAGGTATGAGATCCTTGAAATCAAGTTGAAATTCTGAGAGATGATTTGAGTTAGGATACCCCACTCAAATCTGTATGTTCGGGGATTTTTTGATCCTTGTTGCAAGCAATATCCTTTTTACACCCCCGGTTTGTGTCGTAAAAGTTCCTGCGACAAGTAAAGACAGACCCTTGTCTCTTGGCAGGAATCAAAATTACATTGGGGCGATAAAGTGGGTTTTTCTTTTTGTTTACTTGTTTCTTTAAAAGTTGCTTTTGTGATCAGTCTTTGAGTGCCAGTGAGCTGATGCCACTGGTTCAAAAGTTGTCCTGCAGTGTCTGTCCTGCCTCTAAAAACCAGACCCTTTCTCAGTGCCAGGTGCCTCCTCTGCGGGTGTTCGATGCAGCCTCCTCGAACAGCTCGAGGAGCAGGGTCTCAACTCAAGGGCTGAAAGCCACCACGAGAAAATTTAGTCTGCTCCTTCCCTGCGAGTTGTAAACCAGGGGCGTTATTAATGCAGCTCAGCCAAGGGAGTAACTTTATCTCTTAATATTCACGAAACTGTAATTCAATTTCTAAAAGTATGGGTTTCCGCCTGTTGGGTAATAAAATGCATCAGGAAGGAGAAATTACTTTGCTGTCATGGCAGGGCAGATTTGCACTGTTTGGGCTTTGCTGGGACACCGGTGGGAGCCCAGGGAGGGACCTGAGCCACGTCAGCAGCACAAATTTCGTGTGCGGTGGCACGAAGGACCGGAGCTGGTGAGGAGTGGCCTGAGCCTGTCCCTGCTGGGGCTGAAAGGACCCAGAAAGGTCTCTTCAAAACACTGGCACAGGGTGCCTGGAGAAGCTGTGGGTGCTCCATCTCTGGAAACATCGGCGGCCAGGTTGGATGGGGCTCTTGAGCAACATGGTCTAGTGGAAGGTGTCCCTGCCCATGGCAGGGGGTTGGACTAGAGGAGCTTTAAATTTCCCTTCCAACCCCCATTCTGTGGTTCTAACTCTCCATCCTGTCCCTGCCCCGTCCCACCCCATGGTACTGGGGTGACTTGGCCTCGTGCCCACGTTCCTTTCCTGTTGTCACAGCTCTGAGTGACGCTGGTGGCAGCCAAGCTCTGCACCCCAGGATGTGGTCACCCTCCTCCAGTGAGCTGAGCTCTCTGTGCTGGGCCTGGGGGGGATGGGAACACCAAAGCGTTGTTGCTTTGGTAATCACAAGCTCCTGAGATGCCCCCAAAATGAAAAAGGATGCCTGCAATAACCCCTCTGGTGCAGCTCCTCGTGGTCAGAGCCACTTCACTGGAGGAGCTGATGGTGCTGAAATCAGCCACAACAAATTATTTAACATAACTTAAAGGTAATAAGAAAACCCCAAATTTCCTCCTACATCCCTGCCCGTCTCCTCCCTCCAAAGAGACTGGAGCTATTTGGTGACCTGAAAACAGCTGGGACAGTGGATGACACAGCCTCGTGCCACTGCCTGCAGACCCCCAGCTCTGCCAGCCTTCAGGGAGCTGCAGCCCTGCTGCTGTGTGGGGTCACACCCATCTCCACCCTGCAGGGTCAGAGGGGCTGGTTGGGGTGGTTTGGGTCTAAAGTGGGCCAAGTACCACTCTGGGCCCATTTAGCCACACGCGTAGGAGTGACAAGATGAATTTGTAAAACTTTCCATCTCTTCTTTGCTTAGAGGAGCCTCAACTGAAATGCTCTGGAAATCCCCCAGACCTTGACCGACATGAAAAGTCACTGCAGTTTAAACAACCCCCAGACTGACAATTTCAGAATCACTAAAATTGAAAGTTTCTGACTGCAGCGCTCTCCCCACTGCTGGGAATGAGGCCAGCAGCACGGAGCATGGAGGTTGCTTTGGAAGGGATCCCCTGGAGGATCAGCTTTCCTCTTGGTGTGTGTCATGGTAATTAGGAGATGCTCTCCACCAGGGAAGGCATCAGAAAGCATTGATGAATTTTACTTGTTTTCTTGCCTTCTCAGATCATTTGGTTCGATTTTTATTTTTTATTGTCTGAGGGTTACTTCTTGATCATGCGTGTCCTGGTTTCACCTCGGATAAAGTTGATTTTCTTCTTAGCTGGTGCAGTGCTTTGGTTTGAATTTAGCATGGGAATAGTGTTGATAACACACTGCTGTTGTAATCATTGTCAAGTACTGCTTACCCTAATTCAAGAACTTATCTGTGTCCTGTGCTTTGCCAGTGAGGAGTTGCACAAAAAGCTGGGAGAGACATGGCCAGGACAACTGACCCAAACTGACCAAAGGGATATTCCAGGACATGGACAGTCGTGCCCAGTGCATAAACTGGGGAGAGTTGGCTGGGAGCTCCCAGTTGCTTCTCAGGGACAGGCTGGACATCATTCAGGGAGTGGTGAGCAGCTGTGTTGTGCATCACTCGTTTCTCTTGGGTCTTATTCCTCTCCCCCTCCTTTTCACTACACTTATTATTGTTGTTTTTATGGTTAATATTAGTAGAATATTTTATTTTGTTTCAATTATTAAACAGAGAGAAGAAGGCATGAGACCGACTTGGTTGTAGGGGAGTCGATGGCTTGGTCATTCACAGCCTGGTTTTATTTATTGCTGAGTGAAGATCCATTCAATAGCAATGCTGGGCAGTTCTCCAGGTGTTAAAGACAAAACCTCGCCCATCCCTGCCTGGTGCCTTGGCACTGTTCTGCACCCTCACCTTCTCGCCTGCTCTGCGTTGGCTCTGCTGCATTTTGCTTTATCTCCCGTGGTTTGTGCTCTGCGGCTTGATTTAGTTACCTGAGGCTGTGGGGACACAAAGCCAATGAGGAGCAGAAAATAACCCCAGAATGATGCTTCCATTACCAAGCGAGCTGTTTCCCTGGCAACACAAAGTTCTTGCAATGTGGCTGCTCTTGGATTGCCCTTCCCTGCCCTGAAATGCCCTCTCTGAGCTGCTGAGAGGGTGAGTGCTGCCCAGAGGCCACGGGAAACACCGCTGTTGGTACAGACCTGGGCTGGGAAGCAAACGGATGAGCTGGTGCAGCTGTTGGTGGGGTTTTAAAAATTTTTTTAAATTATTTTTCCTTTTATGAGTCCAGCTCTGCCCAATTCCTCCCTGCCAGACCTGTCATTTTGAGCCCTCTCTCCTCCAGGTCCCTGCCACGGGACACACGTGCCAAACATGTGGCAAAACGTTGTGCCAGCACGTTGGAAGAGGTCCTGCAGATGCCACTCATTGTGCTGGCTGGAGGCCCGAAGAGCTGGCAAGCTCTGCATTTCCTCACACCATTTTTAAGTGTCAAAGCTGTATAAAAGCCCATCCAGCACCGGAGTCTCAACGACACAGCTCTGATTAACGAGCTATCGTGCATTTAGCGGTGCCTTTCACAGCTCTGCTTGACCCCTGTGGCAGCAGTGCCCTTCCTTCACCCCACGTGGTGTCACCTCTGAGCCACCTCAGGTTTTGGGGCAGTTTTTGGAGTCTCATCCAGCTGGTATTTACCTGCAATTTCCTCTGTTTGACTCCAGCAATTATGTTTGTCCTTTCCTCACAGCTTACCCTCCGTTCTGCTGCTCCCCTTGCTCTATGAAGTGCTAGGATAGATTATATTTAAAGCCTCTTTTATTTCTCCAGGGCTTGCTGGGCAAGGATTTACGAGTGTCTTAATTCCACAGTACTTGAGGCAAGGGAGTGCTTGCCTGCTTCTTGGTGGCCAAAATGACTCCTGGTTTTGGATGTGTTCTTAGTTTTTCCAGCTATTGGTCTTCAGGATGTTCTTTCAAATTAATCTTGCAAAAGAAGCAATGCTGTGCACACAACACTGCACCCAAATTACCCAACACAGAGGCGCCACGTGAATGAAGACCCCTGCAGAGTCACTCTGTCCTGTTCCCTCACCTCCAAACATCACTTAGGATAAAATACTAATATAATTCCAGCTTTTAAGCATAGTTGTGGCTCTGTCAACAAGACTTCACTGGTCAGAGAGGAGGGAGAGGCTGGCACAGTAAGTTCAGTCACCAAGCAAACCTCTGCTTCTGCTGGCCCCCCAGCCTAGCAGGCACTGATTTTGTGGGAGTTCCCAGGCTTTCCTCATGGTTTTCCTCACTTCTTGAATAAAGCTGATGCTGATGATTAAAGATTGCTGTGGGTCTGTTATAGCCATGTACGATTGCTTTTTTCAGGTAGCTGAGCCTCAAAGTCATTTCAAACGAAGTGAAAGAGAGCAGCTCTTGCCTGTTGAGCACTTGGCTGCCCCATGGTGCCGGTGCTATTATTTGCAGGAGGGTTTTGGCAGTGCTTTGCTGGCTCAGTTCTTTCCTTGGAGAGGTCAGTGGCAAACCTCTGCTCGCCCTCAGGGCTATCAATGAGCTGCCATTGTGTCTAGCTGAAAATCCCACCCCTCGTGGGTCAAGTCAGGATGTCCTGCTGCTGTGTTGTGGCTGTTGCCTAAACAAAACACATCCTGAGCTATTGACAGTAAATAAATATTTTAGCAAAGGCGTTTTTGCTGCTTTGACTTTTTCTTTCTCCCCCCATGCCTGCTGCATTCTTCTAAAATGAAGTAGCAGCAAAATGGCAGAGAGATCCACATTCAGCTAATTTTTCCCCTGAGCAGTTACTGGAGTGGTCACAAGGAGCAGTCCTGTTCACCTCATTCAAAAAGAGGTCCTACAGCTGGTGGAGGGAGCACTGTGGGACGTCCAAAGGCAAACGGAAAAGTGGAGAGCATGATTCATGCGGGGCTTGGGGGTGGCATTGACTCTCTTGATATTCTGTGTGCTCAGCTTCAAATGAGATGTAAACCGAAGATTCTCCTCACCTGTGGTCATTAAATGTCTTATGGCATTTTTCATAAGACCAGGGGATCTTGGTGAAATCCCAACTCGATTAATTATATCCTGCTTCCCTGAAGTTCTTCCTGCGGTTACAAGGAGATGCGGCATCTTTCCCTCCTTCCTGTGTTGTCAATTAGAGAGCAGGCTTGTTAGCTGATTTATTACCTGTTTCCTTTCTAAAGAGGCTCGGAGGTGGTTTTGTCAGTGCGGAATGAAGTACAGAGTAAATAGTTTGTATACTGGAGCGCTGTGCTTGGGAAAGACTTTGAGAGATCTGGGGATGAAAATGTCTCATGTGCTGCTTTTTTTTTTCCCCCTTAATGAGGGCAAGCACAGCAAACATATCAAAGGTATCAACCACCAAGCACTGAGTCCACCTGTGGCTGGGAAAAACAGCCTAGGAACTCATCTGTAAGATGTGGCTGACTTGTCAGCTTTCTTTTTGTCCTCCTGTGCTTGCATCCTCCCTAATCTGCACGTGGCGGCAGGGAATGCCTGGCTCCCAGGAGCAAATCTCAAAAGGCTCTGCCCAGCGTGGTGGAAATGGTGAACGGGGCCTGCAGCAGCAACAAAGCCCTCCTGTTGCAGTCTAAAGGTTCCTACACAACAGTTCTGGGGTTCTCCAAAAGGTTTAGCTGGTAGTTCCATTGAAAATATATATTTTTAAAATTTTCATTCTTGAAGTTGAAGGTAAAATTGGCAATTATTGTTGTGATGCCTTGAATGACCACCTAAAACACAGAGACTGGACAAGAATTAAGAGAATAAAAGGAGGGATTTATTTGAAGGGCCTTCAAAGGCACATCCTGGGCAGTCCAGAGGCTCCACCCAAGATGGACCCTGGCTCACGGGTTCTTCCCACTTTGATAAGTTGGGTTCATTTGCATCTCAGGGTTCATTCTCCAGTGATCACCTCAGTTCACGATGGAATTACCCCAAGTTTGCCCCCCTTGAGAGGCTTTGAGTTGACACATTTGGGGCCCGGTGTCCTTGGAGTGGAAGCCTGCAGAGGTTTGTTGTGTGTGAGCAGCAGGAGAGAACAGCAGCTCCCAGGGCACAAGGAACTCCAGTTACACACCAGGCAGGGCAGGATTTGAAATATAGAAAAGTTAAAACCTAAGGCATCAGTTGTCACAGCTCTTTGTTGGTTCTTTGCTCTTGGAATGGGAAACTGGAAGCACTGGAGACCCTCACCCTGGGGCCAATGCCAGCTGCCCGTGGGGGATTTTGCTCATGCGATGCTCCCAGCACCACAGTAGCAGGTCAATGGTGATCATAAGGTGGTGAATGCCCTGTGCTGTACCCTTCCCTCCAGACCACTCCTCAAGTCCAAGTCCATGAAACACACGGATCCGTGGCTACCTTCTCTCATTGCCATCAAATGCTCCCGTGCTTGCACATGTTCACCCAGGAAAAAGTTTTTCTGGGTTTTTCTGTTGCACTTGTCATCATCTTTCTTATGCTGGACTCGTCGTTTTGCTTCGTGGACCAGAATAGAAGTTAAGTTTTAGCTTCTCAAAAGAGAGAAAACATCTCAGAGTGTGGTCAGGTGACCAAGAGATGCTGCTGCCCGCTGGTGGGAATAAGGTGGTTTGTGGTGCTGAAATCAGAGCTCTGAGTTAGATTTAAAGCTCTGTTCTCCTGGCAGTACCTCTTGCACTGCCTCCGTCCTTAAGCCCTGCCAGCCCTGCTGTGCTGAGGTTTGCCCGTGGGGAGCCCTGCACAGCTCTGGGTGTGCGTTCCAGGCCGTTCCCTTTGCCCAACCCTTCTCCCAAAGTCTGGGACACAGCGATTTGGGGCAGCCTTAGGAGCTCAGAAGCTGCAGGGAGGATTTGGCAGGGATGATCCACACCCGTGAGCCGTTGGGGTCCCGGCGCTGACCTGCTCATCTGGGGATCCTGGGGAGGGGAGACTTCTCCACACTTTTGTGGCATGTCAAGCACAGCTCAGTTCTGGTAGCTTCTCCCACCTTTGACTAATTGCTGACCTGACATCTTTCTGATAGTGACCTTGTTTCAGCTAGTAATTCAAATATCTTTCAGTGTCAGAAATAATAAGTGCCACAGTGAGATGAACAAGCAGAGCTTAAGTTGAACACAGATTAATGGGGTTTTAATATTCCTAATTTAATCACTCCTTTCTGTCTGAATGTGTGCAACATGATGTAGCAGCTAATTATTTTTTTAACCATGATGAGGATCTTTCCTAATCATTTTTATATTTAACATGAATGAAGGGAGGGCAGTGATTAATGAGGGAATAAATCTTACGAAACAGAAGCAAGCACATGATCAGTTAAAAATACAGCTGTCTGATTATTTTTTTTTTCCCTTTCCCTGTACTGCAAATACTTAACCAGCTGCACCTTCTCAGCTCAATAGTGAGCTGTCTTCAGCCCTAAAGAAAGACCTGAAACTTTGCTTATCCCTCCGGTGCTTCTGTTGGCATCTCTCTGCATGATCATCTTTGTGATGAATGCAGAATTATTTTTCTTTCAAAAAAAAAAAAGAAAAAAAAATTGCCCCACTAGATACATTAATGGCTGGATAGATGTCTTTTCAAATATTTGTTCCTGACAGGGTGTTTGGAATTGCAGATGAGAAGCAAACCAGCTCTCAGCATCTGTCTGTTGCTACTGTACGTTTCCATTGTGTGAAGCAGAGACAAAGCCAGGCAATTCAAAGCTTAAGTGGATGCTCTTGAGATCTTTTATTTCCCCCCCCACTCTTCCCTCCTTTTTCCCACACTTGGCTGCACCTCTTCTGTCTAAATTCTCCTTTCCCTTCCATCCCTCAATCCCCGTGTGCTGGTTTGAGGAGTCTGTCTTCTCCCCGTCATTTCTCCCCTCCCTCCCCCTTGAGTCCCTTCGTGCACCCCCACCGATTTAGGCGTTTTGCTGAGCTCTCGGGCTGTAGGATGGTGTCGTGGGTTTGGGCTGGTTAAATACCCAGCACCAACAAACTATTTACTTCCATGCCTCTGCCATTGATAAGCAGAAAAGAGGAACCAAAAATCCAGCTTTTGTGAGGCAAAATAAGGAATATTGAGGAAAAAACGGAAGAGCTTCAAGGCAAAACAGGCTCAAACTTAATAATCTAAAGAGAATTTATTACTAACAGAAATAACAGTGAAAACAGAATTATGGGGAATTAAAGCAAGCTTCCAGAACAATCCCTTATTCCCAGTACCCCCCTCCTTCCAACCCACCAATATGCACAAGGGAAACACAACATGAGGTTTGGTCAGTGCATTCATTTTTAAGAGTCTTTCTTTAAGGAAAAGAGTTCCTTTCCTGTGCCATGGGACTCTCCCCACAGAAGATAGTCCTTGGTGAACTTTTCCAGTGTAGTTCTGATCTTCCACAAGCAACAGCCCCGCCCAAACCTGTTGCAGTGGAAGAATCTATCTTCCATGAATTTTGCAGTTTTCCCACACTGCCATTCATGGGTTAAAAATCAGTCGTGGGGTTTTAGTCTTTTTAAGGATGAGTTCTCTCAGCCTGAAAGCAAAAATTCCTCTTAGGAGCC
>VZTA01018417.1:0-152452 GCA_013398855.1 Mohoua ochrocephala
TCCTCAGTACGAGAGAGACATGGGCACACTGGTGAAGAGAGTCCAACAAAGGGCTATGGGGATGATTAAGGAACAAGAGCACCTCATGTACAAGGAGAGGGTGAGAGAGCTGAGACTCTTTAGCCTGGAGAAGAGAAGGCTCAGGGGAATCTTATCAAGGAATATGAATAACTGAAGGGAAGGTACAAAGAAGATGGAGCCAGATTCTTCTCAGCGATGCCCAGTGACAGAACAAGAGGCAATGTGCACAAACTGAAATACAGGCAGGTCCTCCTAAATATAAGGAAACACTTTTTCACTGTGAGGGTGACTGAGCATCGGAGCAGGTTGCCCATGGAGGTTGCAGAGTCTCCCTCCATGGAGGTATTCAAAGCCATCTGGACATTGTCCTGAGAAGCTGCCTCTAAGTGATCCTGCTTGAGCAGGAGATTAGGCCCAATAACCTCCAGAGATCTCTTCCAAACTCAGTTGCTCCGTGGTTCTGCAATATCTTCTCACATCAAAGGTATTCTCCCTTTATTAGGGCTGCCATTAATGTAGGAGAAAAATTAATTTCCTTTGCTTTTACTCCTCCTACTCTCTGAATAAAGGTAAGTTTCAGTTTCTACTGGAACCAGTCATTACAATTTAAAAAAATTCTTTATTTCACACTGCAATTCCTTAATTTATTCAGCACATTTGTGACTCAATACTGAAGTGCCAATCTATAGTCCTCATTGACAGCAAAACAACAGGCCCATTTCTTGAACCCTTTTTATGAAAGGCAGGGATGCATAAAGGAGGTGAAAGGCAACACTCAAAACTTGCTGCCTGACTCAGCCATTGAAAGCAGAATCAATCCTAGTTAATATACAGCAAATACTGTGTTTTACCTTTTAGGTCCTAAAACAGGCACATCCATACCATACCATACCTGGCAACAGAGGATCAAGAAGCAAGAGTGAGTGGAGTACCTCGGCTTTTCAACAGCGCCTGGCTCAGTCCGGGCTATTTCAAAGCCCAATCTGCTAGAGAGGAGCTAGCCCTCACGTGAACACAAGCCACATTGTGCTACACAAATCTTGGACCATGGACTGACCTCTGTCTATCTTTCTACAGCAAAGCAGCAATTTGGTCACAGTCATAAATTACCTCCTTGGGTGAAAAATCTGCGTCTGTATTCCCAGTTAGAACACGACGGTCACCAACTTGACGCAGAGAATATTCTAAATTAAACCAGTTGGATCCAAAACTGAACAAAAAAGCCACTTTCAGAGGACCAGTCTTCCACTTCAGTCGTGCCAAGCTTAATATGTCAGCTATTATATATGTATAGAGAAAAAGCTTTCCACTGAAAAGACAAAATTATCATAAATAAATCCCTGAAAGATGCCCAGGATATGACATCAGAGAGGCTAAATGTGACTACATTGTGTTTTAGTAATGCTCATTGGTTCCTAAGTGCAGTGCAGGCTGGCCTGAAGAACCCAAAATAACCACCTGTAGCTGCACCTGACAGGGTTGTCACTGTCACTGGCACAGGCCAAAAGCATCCAAAGTCCATACCTCTGGGTCTGCCCTGATAGTCTGGCAGCAAAGGCCTGCCTTTTACCCTGCTAGTGGTAAACCCAAGCCCACAGCATAATTTGGCCTGAAATCCCAAAATAACTGAAAACTCATTCTACTCTTCAATGACGAAAACATCCTCATGTAGCCAGCATGAGTGCTAAACCCAAACTGATCTGGAACTGTACAAACTGGGTTTCAACAACTCCCTTCTAGTTGTGACGGAGTTGCACCCCTCTATTTAAAAAGTCAGTCTAGAAAGAAATGAGGAGAAACTTAGCAGTCAGCTAATAAACAAAATACTTCTATGGGTTCTTCGTATAGATGCTTTGGGCAGGCTGTGAGCACACCTCTGCTCTTCCAGAGGCAGTCATTTCAGTGTGAGATGATAAAAGTACTCAGTTTTAACCTCTATTGTTTTTCCACTTCAAAAAGACTCCAAAGACTCTCAGAACTTCTGCAGGACTGCAAAAATTCTTAATGATATTTGCCTGTGTGTCTCAACTCACCCAAATATCACATTTAGAAGTGCTTTTGCTAAAGCAGAAACAAATGCATGTTACAGACTAGGAGAGATATTATGCCATAATGACTCTTTGGCAAGCTACCAAAATATAAAAGGCTTCTGACAAATCAATATGAGAAGTGTTTTCTACAACATAATAATTGCTTTAGCTATCTACAAGACACAATTTTTATACGTCCATTATCTTTTCACTATAAAAGCATTAGAGAATTTAGGAACATCATGTGTGTATTTTCATGTCTGACTATTCTCATGTGTTTTACTAAAAATAGTCCTTTCATCAGTCATTAATCATTAGCACTAGGCAAATACAGCCCTCTTCCCAAATAAAAATCACACACATTCTTGTAGATGGCAAAATTAATTCACTTCAGTGCCTATTGTGTTTACTTTCTCCCATCGTTTTAGGGAAATGTTCCCAGGGGAAGGGGGAGAACTGTTGAGAAGGACAACTATCTATGAATGTCAGAAAACAATCAGAGAACTTAACTTACAACAGAATATAACCAAATATTTTTTACTATAAAGCCAGTTCAGTGTGTTGTGACACATTGTAACATGCCACATTGCTTATAAGATCAGTCAAAACCATCCACATTCTGAATAACAAACACACACAAAGAGTCATTTATGAAACGGAGAATTATTTCCATAAATTAATTGGGAACAGATTTCCTCACATCTATTCCCACACAGAAGCAGCTTGTTCCACAGACAGGTTTTTCTTTCTTCACTATCAGTAACCAGGAAAGTATTTGACCCTTGACAAATGATTTTGAATACCGAATATGTTTTTAAAATATTCCAATCTGCTCATGGGCAAATTCATCAGCAGAACAGCAGGCAAAATATTCTACCTTCATTACTTTTTATTATTTAGCCATCTATTCTAATGTCTCTTCGAAACCTCACCCTCTATAATGCCCCTGCCCCCTCCCTCTTTAGCTCCAACTGCAGCAGTAGAGGCTTTTGTGAAAACCTCCTGTTGATAGCATTCATTACATGTTAGTCTGCAAAGTGATGAGGTAGAGAATGCTTGGAATTAAAATAGGAAGATGATTACTACAGAGGAAATGCAGTGGCAATAATCATCAAGTACACTAAGTTTTCACTGTTTGATTACGAATCTCAACCAGCTCCCATAATTTTGTATTCAGAGGCGATTGGGGTGGAGGAAAAAAGGAGTATGTTTTTTTAAGGCTTTGTGAGGCTCCCCCACTTCCTCTTGATGTCGAGCTTATCTACACAAAAAGATACACTAAATTAATATTGCTCAGACTGTAAAGTCAAGCATTCCAGTGCTAGTAAACGCCAAAATTAAGATTTCCTGAAAACATTAATTCAGTCCCTTATACATATGCATTGTGCCACACTCTTTAATTGCTTGATGACATACTATTTTTTCCACATGGTCCTCGCCTCGTTCTGTACTCATGCTTGATGGTGCTCACTTAATGAGTGAGCTATTCAACCTTTCCTTTTATCCTCCATATTCAGTGTGGCCCCAGTGCTTTATTTACAGCACACTATTGAAACCCTGCTATGAAGACAGAATTAGTCTTCTCATGGGCTTTTCCATGGCTGTCATCACTATCATATCTTAAATATTCATTAGGCCAGAGAGAGAGGGAGAGATATGCTGTAGTTTGGTGGTTGGAAGACTCACCTGGGAGAGACCTCCAACACAGTGTCTGCTCCAATGAATACTTAAATAGCCTGTATCAAACAGAGTAACTCCAAAAGGAGACACGAACCTGGTACTTGCAAACTCCTGGTTATAGCAGTCATCAGAAGGGTGGGAAACTTGGGTTGGAGACTTTCCTAATCAGGTAGAAACTGTTCCTAAGCTTTTGGAGGGCTAAGTATGACATATCAGACTGCTGCTTGCTTTTCCAGCAGAAGACTAGTGTGGATAACACACTTAACTACAGGAGGTGGCTTACCACTATGTGAAGAAATGAAAAGCTGGCTTCCTTCTAGCTGAAGGCAACTCTCTGCGGCCTCAGGAAGCTCCTCACCAAACTTTCTGTCTTCTTCAGACTCTTCTTGAATATCCAGTTCTCTCCACGTCCCCCACAAGTGTGCAGCATCTAAGACTGTAAGCCTTCAGTGGTAAGATAAGTCTAAAGTACCAGTGAAGGACCTAAGCCTAGCCTAGTCCAGAAGGACCCTAAAATTGGGCAATCCTTCTTTAGCCCCGCATTTCCTAGCATTCAGTGCACGTGGTGTTACACCACTGCATAAGGTGCAAAGGCATCTGCCTCGAGCAGCTCAGCACTCGCTGCTCAGCACTCACCTCTTTCTCCACGAGGTGTTTAACAAACAAGGACTTTGGTGTGCTAAACAGCCTCAGAGTGAGGACAGAAGCTTGAGGCTGAAATACACGACTCTTTCCTTTAGGCAAGGAACCAAACTAGGTCCCAGCATCTCAGCGCTTCTTTCCTCCTCTGCTTAATCATAACCCTGCCAAATCAGTAGCAGTTTCAAAAGGAGGAGACAATAACACCACTCCAAAACATTTAGAGTCTCTTGACTAAGGTGACTTCCTGCTAAGCACAGTACTGGGTCGCATAAGCAGCTTTTTAGCTGGGAGATAGATTAGCAGCTTGTTAGACTGGCTGTAGTTGAATGCAGCTGTCTTTGCCTTTTAAATTTGTTCTCAGCTATGACAGTGGTAAACACCAGTTTTGCAAAGTGAGAGTCAACCTCCACCTACTTTAATTTAACTTCTTTCTAATTCAAATAAAACTTATTTGTGTAATGCTTCCTTCACAGTTTCTTACTTGTTTGAGGGCTTGGTTTCTTAATTGCTGAGGATTTAAATACTTCAAGTGATTTTCTTTTGCTGAGAAAGATTTCTTCTAAGCAGGTTTCAGCTAGTTGTCTGCTCTTTTTTTCAAGCTTCCATGTCTGCCTAGGCTCCATATAAAACATTTTTGTAGATTTCAGGCTTTTTTCCCTGGGATTTTCCCCCTTTCCCTTAAAATCATCCATTTTGGAATTTCAACTTCTCTTTTAATCATCAGAATATACATTTAGTTTGTCACAGAAACACAAGCTTTCCCACATCTAACACATCCCAATTTAAATTTAAATGAACACTGATGGAGACAAAAATAATCTAAAATTTCATCTTCCTGCTGGGGATCTACTGGAAAGATTACAAGAATATGAAAATCTTTTCTGCAAAATTAGTCATAAACACAAAAGCAATCCCTGACTCATTTCACCTAGGTCTCCCAGGCAGTCTTCAGGTGATAGCAATGCCTAATCGCCATTAACAAGGGTCAGATTTCAACTGGTGTCCTTAACTCTCAATGTTTCATCTGAAAATTACCAGTTCTTTGAACTGTCTAGATGGTTTAATAGGTTCCTTTATTCACTCACATCTAATTACTTGTCTCCTCTAAATATTTGGTTATATTCATTAGAACAGTGTCTGCCCAGGAAGAGCCAGTCAATTCACAAAACCTTTATTGAAGGTTACAATTTAAACAACCTATTGCCACCTCGCCCTATTTATCATTCAGGGGTCCAGATTCCCTCAGCAGGCCGAGGGCCAGCATCATCAAAGGGTAAAGTCTTAGACTGTACAGACCTAAAAGTCCAATTACTGTGACTCTGTCACCAAAGGGCATCTGAGAATTGGTACTGTTTAGCAGCTAGACAGTAGCCTAATGAGCAGCATGTCTGAGTTCCATCTCAGGGCTCCACAAAACATATGTGGCACTGTATAAATAGTGCATAGGGACCAGAAAACAACCAAATATAGAGCTCCAAGAGACATAATTTAAACTGAACACATGGTGCTGATAATGACTGGCATCCGAGTGCCTGCTGAGCACAGGGTTAAAGGAACGAACAGATTATGCTATAGTGGCATGGAAAAGGATCATTAGGAGAACACATGACACAACATATCACGTTGTGTATAACGAAGTAATTATTTGCATGGGAAGGTGAGTAATGCCTGACTCTTTGAATGTGTGCTGTGTGCCTCTTCACCAAGAGCAGACAGACCTATGCCTCCTAGGTGGCCTAAAAAAAGGAACCTGCCTTACCCTTCCAGTGCTAAGCCAAGCTGTGCCAGAGCCCTCGTGGTGTCTGCAGGAAATACCAAGCTTGGAGCAGGTTTTTCTCTGAAAAAAAAAAAAAAAAAGGCAGATGATAGCAGAAGCAGCCCAGCAAAAAGTAAGTAGCTCTAATTGATCTTTCTTTCTCCCCATCTGTGGCCATACCAAGAACCTTGAGTTTATTCTAAGTCACTCACATTAATCCTCCCCCACTCCATTCCTACTTACTGGAAAACCATAAAACATTTCATAATGGGCTTGGTACAAATAATTTCTTAAGCACATACAGGTTATCTACATGAAAGCTGTAATCAAAATAACAACCCAAATTGTCCATTTACATGTATCAAGGGCTTGGAGTTAGGTAACAACTGCATTCAGTTCCTGGGGATCATCACTCTTTCCATGGCCTCATTTCATCACTAGCAGCCACAGCAGTTCCCTGCCCAGCCCCCGAGGTCCTTGTCATCTCCGGCAGCCCTGCTGCCACCACCACGAGGCAGCCAGGTCTGTACTCACCAGCGCTGAGTAACAGGCAAGTCTGTGGACAGGGAGGGGAAAGACAAAGACCTTCTCTCGCTACATGGGCAGCCACGACAGAAGCAACAGTGAGTGAGGATTTGTATCCCCTTCTTCTCTGAGTCTGCTCACACCTCTGTATCACCCTCTTATCTCTAGTGAGACCCACACTTAATGGGATGGAGAGCAAGGAGAGAGTTGACTCCTGAAGCACATTCCAGCTGTCTTCTCCATGATGCTCTGGTGCTATCCTTAGTACCTGAGTGGGCATTTCTTCCAAATTGCTTGGGGACAGTATCCTCTGGGAATTTCATACAGGTAAAGAATTCAGCATAGACTTACTCGTTAATGTCAAGGCTACATCTCCTGCCATCCTCAAAATGTCCAAGCTCCAGAACATAGACTTGTCAGAATGATAGGTGAGCATCCCAAGGAGCGGAACCTCTTCACCCTGCAGCATTCAGAAAGAAATGAAACCTTTATGGAAGGTCGAGGAGAGGAAGAGGGAAGAAAGTGAGATATGAACTTAGTAAGTTCATATCAAGCTGGTAGGTACCCCACCTGTGTTCAGACTGTGCTCTGGGCTCTCAGGACTAGTCCTGCTTCATTTACACCCAGGATGTGTTTAAATGGTGTTTATTCCCTGACTGTGAACTCACAAACATTATTGGAGGCAATTCACTGCAATCGGCAGCTCAGGTTACACTCTTCAGAATGATGGAAGGTGTGAGCAGGATTCTGTTTTGCTAAGGAGAACCCTGAAAAAAGCCTTTTCTCCAAAGTGAGTGCTCCAACCGCTACATTATTATGCAGAAAACTGACAGAGATATTGCCTCTTTTGACTGTGGGATTGTGGGGTTTTTTCTCCCAACACAAGAATAACGTTTTTACAGCTGCAGGGATTCCAGCTCAGTGCATTGCAAAGGGAGCATGGGGTAATCCCCTGAAATCTGCAGAGCTGCTGCAGGAGCATGGGGAAGGGCAGGGGTTCATTCACCTCTCTTTGCTCTGTATTCCCTCACTCAGTCAGTCCATGGGTGGGTTTGGATTCCAGCCCAAGGCATTTTGTCTCCCTCACACACAGAGGAGGGAGCATGTGTGTCTGCTTGGCGATTGTGTAGAACATAATGAGAACGGAACACTTCATTTCTAATAACATCTGGCTGCTCCTGTTGAAGCCATAGTCTTTCACTCTCTGATACTTTAACATCCAGTCTTTCTAAATATTGTATCATTTCGGGATCATGATTAGTAGCGTTACTATTTTTATTTCTTTACTGCTATGCATCTAGATCTTTCACAAACATCCCTTAGTTTGTCATTTATCTGACTATTTCCTTTGCTAATTTATATCTGTGTCTATGAACTTCTCTATTTCTCATTCATTTTGAAAATATCTGAAATAAATTGATGCCTTCTTTTTCTATCTGGCAGAACGCCTTGATTTTAGGGGGATGAGGGGAACACCTACAGAAGCATTCATTAAAAAATTGCAATTCTCAGATGTATGTTTAAATGTTTTCTCTTGCTACTTCATTTATAGTTATTTTCATCCTTGGTAAACTGGCATTCTTAGGGATGAAGCTCAATTTAGTGATGATCATGTTTTGCTCGGAAGAACAAGCTCTACCATGCTACAGAGCTGCTACAAGTCTCAGGTCCCTGAGTGCACAAGTGGCCCTGAGATGCACTGAGCAGATTGGCTTCACCTCAGACCTGCCTTGTCACTGAGGACCTGTCCAAAAGCCACTGGGCTCTTGGACAATCATCAGTCCCTGTCCCCACTCTGCTGGCCTCACTGGGGCACCATAACTTCAAGGGGAGGGCACTGTCCCTGCCTGTCTCGACACCACCTGCATTCCCTTCCCCTGTCAAGAAGCCCTGTCTGTGCACTGACACCAAGAATTTTATCAAGCCTTTGTGCTCTGGCATGCTATCTTATATAATAATTTGAGCCTCTGAGCTATTTTCTCTTAGTAAATCTTGGCATGGGTCCAAGTGACAAAAGTGCACCAAAAACATGAAGAAATGTTTCATGAAGGAAGTGCAGCAATGCCACTGACCTCAGGCGTGGTGGGGCTTTCACAGCAGTTGTATGTACTGGGATGCCCATGACTTTCTTTGCTGGGACTGCTCACCAATGTCTCTGCACTGCTCAGAGTTGGGGCATCCCACGCAAAACGGTGTGAGTAATTGATTTCTCAGGTCTGCCAGCAAAGGGAAAAAAAAAAAAAAACCCAAGCATCATTTCAGACCCTTTGGAATTTCTTTCATCTCTTCATCTCCAGAAGAATAAAAAAAAATTAAATTATAATTATTTCTTCAGTGCATATCATTATATTCCACTGTTAAAATCAGCAAAGAATGAGAGTGTTTTGGACACCAAAAATGAGCAAACACCCATTCCCCCAAAGAGAGACAGACAAATTCACAAAACTTGCTGGTGACATGATTTCTCCTCTGACCTGTTAGCAGAATAGGGGCCAGGATTCTGCAGTCCTGGATTGAAAAGTCTGCCCTTCTTCACGGCCTTTGAACCCACGTCTCATAGACCCATAGCATGGTCCAGCCTGGGGCTGAGAGCACCCCTGACAGCATTTCTTCACATTTTCTTAGCAGGACCATCTTAATGCCAGCTTCATAAAGTGCAACAGCTCTGGGAAGGACACTCAGCAGCACGTGCCTCCCCAAAACCCTGCTGCTCAGGCCTATCTAATCAACAGGACACTCAAGCTCAAGGCCACCTTCTGACCAGTTTGTCACAGGTAAAAGACCCAAGGTTGCATGTCTTCACAGAACAATCCAATCACCGTGTGTCAGAGTCTCCTGCATGGCTTTCCCTCAAGCTGCTAGAGGAATCATCTTGTGTCCTAAAAATTGCAGCACTTGAATTCTTGGGTGATGACATGAAAATGAGACATTAGCCCCAGCAGGTGAGGACTACCTAGCCCTGAGTAGCTCAACAGGAGGGGCCTTACCTGGGTAGACCAGGAGAAATGAAAATTGTTTCAGTACAGCTGAAGTTGTCAGTTCCAAACCACCCAGAACCTGAGCAAATGCTGCACCGCCCTATACTGCTGAGTAAAAGCTGTTTCCTGAATTAAGCCTCTCACATTATTCTGTCTCCCACATTATTCTGCCAGATTTACACTGTTAACCCAAATTTGTGACGAGCTTTAGGAAAACTAAGATCATATTTTCTAAAGATTTTAACTAGTCACAAAAATAAATACCAGTTATCACCTAGGTTCTCTATTTGTTCTACTTAAATAAGTATGGAAAATCATACCAGCCCATGTAAAACAGATTACAGAGACTCTTTGAAACCTGTCCACCACCCAAAATCACTTGCACAAGCTCAGAACTAGTGCCAAATGTTAATAATCTAAACTAACAGAATTTTGCAGCCAATTTATATTGGCAATATGTATTGTAAGAGAGAGAGGCTTCAGACTTATTTGTGTCTGTAGAACTGTCTGGATGAGAAAGTACTCACTGTCCTCTTCCCTTTTTCTTGTCATCTCTCTCAGTCACCATCCTAATCGTAAGCCATCTCTTCAGATTTCCCTCACATAATGATCTCTACATCTATCTGTCATCCAGCCTTGAGTGAAGTGGCTCTTTCACTCATCTGACAGAAGTAGAGTTGGTTTGCCAAATTTCCATCACTATCACTGCATGGCACAACTCTGGGATATTAATAAATAGTTTGTTACCTAGGGCCACCCAACATGGATTACTCTGGAAGCATCTCTTATCTTAGTGCGACAATTATAGCATTTAATAGGTTAAGGGATACAGTGTATGTAGGATTTCAGGAAATCCTTTCGCAAGGTTTTCCTTCCTTAGTTGAGATGCAGGGCGCAACTATATAAGGATTAGCTCTTCCTTCTCCCAACACATGCTTCTTTGATGATACCACATCCTTCTATCTTCCTCTGTGGAACAGAAATGGAGAATAGTCACGCTGGGGGAATTATTAGCCTCAGCCTCCTTTATACCTTTAAGGCAATTACATTCCAAGACAAGAGTATCTAATGTGCAGCACTTTCAGCATGTGTAACTTAGGTCGTTTTAAGAAGTCATGAAAACCTCCAGATATATTCCTCTTTTAAAGACTGTCATATGCTATAAACCTTAAGCCAGGTTTAATGCAAGTGTTGATTTTTTTAATGTTTTGAAGGTGGAATATGTTTTCAAATAAAATATATGGGCATTTTTTACTCTGGAAAGAACTCCGTGGAGCTTTTTTTTTCCCCTGGTGGAGAACTAAAGGGAAAATTTTGTAATAACCAAGGATAATTAATTTTTTTGTTTGCATGTTTTAATTTGACACTCAGCATCGTGGTATCTGAATGGAATATTGCTGCAATGGAGGAGTGTACAACTTCCAGCCCGGTACTTTAAAGAATGAACACTTATATGCAGGCATCATTTGCACAGTACCCTGGACAGGGCAGATAATATGTGTGTGATTTGTGCCAGAGACGTCCCAGGAAAAGCCACTCCAAATGCATCAGTCTTAGTCAAGATGTATGGAGGAAACCAGTTCACATATTTTTGAGCAGACATCTCTGGCATCGCTGCCTGAAGTGATAGAGGACTGGGCATAATAACAAGCACAGAAGGTGCCAATGTTCCTCTGTGTTAATCAGGCAGAGCTACTTGAAAATTTCCCATCAACATGATTTTCTGAAGAAAAGGTTGTTGGATAGTTGTAGACAAAAGAACACCTATCTCTATGTATTTTCCTGCCTGAACAGTCCTGATCTTTGACTGTTCAACTTCATCTGCTCAGAATTGCTCTTCTCTCTCATAGGTAGAGTTTCTCAGAATCACACAACTACAACTTTCTGTTCCATCAGGACTTTTCACAACAAAAAAGACTTGTCTCCCAAGCTGTTGTATCCAAGGGGCTTGCAAGGTCATAGCTGACTGAGTTTCACCTGGCAGCAAACTGGAAGAGATAGTAGAATGCAGGGAGAGTAATATTGTAATGGTACTTAGTGACCAGCCCACTTCTATTTCTAGCAGATATTTATAAATCCTTTCAAAGCAGAACATGTTGCAGAAATCTTGCTTGGAATGACAAAGACATGAGTAAGTGTGACAAGCTCCTTGTCAAAGAAAAAAAATGTTGCAGTCCTCTGTCCAAATAGATTTCAAAAGACACAATGAGATACCAGTTTTGTCTGGAAATGGACACAGAGTGACAGGTCAAGTATGGCTTTTAACTGATGACCACATAGTAAATAGGAAGGAAATTACTCCAAAAGACAATTTAGACACCAACATTATCCAGCTTTCCTGATACTTCCATAACCATTTCTATCTTGCCTAATGTGTTCATCCTAGTCAGCTAGGGTCAGGAAACGTGAAATTCTGCAACAAAATAAAAAACCAAAGCAGCAGTTCCATTAGCAGTGCTGCCATCCCTGATGGCTCACAGCCTAACCTGGTGGACCAGCTGAGTCTCTGAAGGGAATGAAACACATCTGACCTTCCAGAGTCTAAGCAGCAGAATATTCCCTTTGAAGAGGAGCAGGTGACCCAGATAAAACATCCATACACACACAGACACGTGTACCTACACAGTCTGCATTGGCAGAGGGTCGTGGTGCTCCAGCCACCTTGGCTCTGGTGGGGTTGTGGACAGGGTGCACATCTTTCCCAGCCTGTGTGGAAGCTGTACCCAGCAGTGCAGCATTGTCCTTGTTCTCCACGAGACATTGAGGGCACCTCTCCAGCTGCCACTCCAACACCACTCAAGTCTATAAATCCAGCAGCATATGTCTTATACCTCTGCAGGTGTCAGAGGTGCATTCATGCATCCAATACAGAAAAAAAAACCATGTTTCTGGCACCTGTATCACTCCCTTAGGGTAATACTCAGTCTGAGACTAAGACATCTACATTTAGGAGCAGTATTCAGCTGACTAAACAAAACCATGCAGTGCCAGCCTTCAGTATCTAGGACAGTCAGGTGGAGCATCCTGAGGCACCTCTGATGGCAGGAGGCACTATTGTTTAGGTAGCTCAGATCTTGCCTGTGGCTTGTATAATTCCCATTATAGTCAATGCAGATCCTGACTCAAGTCAGTTGCACACGCATACACTTGGAGTTGCATTTAAGATGTCCTATAATGTGGAAGACACTCATGTGAGGAGGATGGGTAGGACAGGAGGCCTACAACAAGCAAGAACTTTCCATAGCAGCAAGTGAAAACCAGGGAGAGTATCTCAGGGAGTCTAAAATATCACAGAGTCCGTGTGTGAGCATCTGAATTCAGTTGCCAGTCAGTACATTCATCAGGGCCTAGAAAGTGACTCAGATGATGCTGAAAACTTGCAACAGGGCTTTGCTAAGATTATAGTAAATACCTTCATTTAGACACCTACATTTAAGCATCTCTGTCTGGAGCTGAATCCCATCTTACTGATCAGACAGATGCAGCCAGAGCAGACACAGGATCAAGCTTGTCCACCATTTAACACCAAGTCTGCAAGCCTTGGTTCAGAATGGCAGGAGAAATTCTGGGTCTCTACACCACTCAGCACACTTGGACAGCTGTAAAGTCATCGTAAAAAGGAAATAATAGGATGATAGTGCTTCCAAGACCACTGTCAAAGTGGTGTGGATGCAGACACTGAAGTCCCACCCACTGAAATAGCTCTATACAGAGCTGGTAATTGAAATGATCCTAGCAATTGCACAGTTCTTACTGCCTGTGGGGTGACCACATCACTTACCTCAGCTGACCACGCAGTTGAGAGTAACTAATAAAGCAAATTATTCCACGATTCCTGAGGTAAAAGTAACTGGTTCACTATAATTTCCCATCTCTACTGTTTAAAAAACATTCAGTTTATGACCAAACTACCAGGAGAACATAGTTTCCTTTCCTCTTCTCACTTTACTATTAAACTGCAGAAATTGGAAGTCACTAAATGGGTAACGAATGCCCCCATTCATTCAGCATGACCTGCAGGTGTGCATTTAATCTTGGAGAGATGGAACAGACTAATCAGAGAAGATATTAGATCTGCTTACTTTTCATAGATTCCACTGAGATTCAGGTCAAATAAAAATATGTCAACTATTTAGGCTGACCTCTACCAGAGGGGAAACCAGAGAATTCCACCTAATACTTTTTTGTCAAGGAGAAGCTCTTCCATTATGGCAGTGAATATCAGCAGGGGTAAGAGAGCACTAGTCCAGCTGCACTGGCGTTTTTACATGACTAACAAACTGCCCATGGTCAGGTATATATAGGGAAACATCACCATTCGTAACATCAAACCAACAGGAACACTCCAGTTATTTATAAGTTTTGTGTTGTTCTTGCTTGTGACCTAAATTGACAAGAAGTCTGAGGTTAATTTTCATCTTGCTGGAGTTCACTGCTTTTGGGAACATTAAATGTTTCATTGCTATGTGGAATTCTGGCTTCTGCAGACTCTACTGTCATTCTGTCACTGTTGCCTCTATGCGTTCCCTTTAGGTGATGTTAGATCTATAATCTATTACAGTCTGCAAATAAACTGCCAGTATACTGGCACTCGCTAGTCTACTTTAAAAACCTTTCTTTCAACAGTGGCTGACAAGGACTGGGCAACTAGTCAAAGCCATTCCCCTTTGGGGACCAGGAAGGCTATGCCTAGGAGATGTGAAAGGAAAAGCCAAATTGTGTTAAACTCTAGTATTAAGAGAGCCAGGAAATGAAGCAAAGCAAAAAAGAAGAAAGAGTTGGAATTAGTGCAGTAATTGTGTTGTTGTTGTTGTTATTACTTATAACTAATGCTTATTCCCAAAATCATAAGCATGAAGAATAAACATGCATCTATCCAGATTAGACCAATTCTTTTAAAGTAGCTAAGCTGGGCATATTACTATAAAGGCACTAAAAAAATTTAAACTTAACTTGCACTGAATATTCTGAAAAACCTGAAACAGACAGTGCTGTGTCAGTAAACCTTTTTTACTCTTTGTTCATTATTAAATGAATATATTTATTATTTACGAGAAGACATTATCTGCCTTACTGCCTTGGAACTTTAGGACCTTCAGAGCTAACTTAATGTCTTTCAGGACTAACCTTGACAAAAGACACTGGGGTTTTCTACCCGCAAAGCCCTGGGGGTTTGCCAGCACTGAGAAAGGCCGTCACAGACGTACAGATAAACACAGGTTAACTGATGGGGCACTGAATGTTAAAATCCAAGGCAGACAAGGACTGCTTTGCATCAAATCGCAGCTCAGCGGGCGATCAGCCGGCACACACCTAAGCCCTGCATTGCTGCCAGCAGAAGCAAACAATGAGCATCGCGTTACGTAGCGAGAGACTAAGAAATTAAATTGGACTCGAGCAAAAGACCTGCCAAAGGGACTTGCGGCCGTGCTACCCCTCCTGCGAGCTGCCAGCCCCAAGAGGCTCAGTGGCAGTGGCAGCAAGGCAGGAGGCAGCTCTCGGCCCCGGGAAGGCAGCCGGTGCCCCGCTGTTCCACGGAGCATTGCGAGCAGCCAGTAGATGGTAGCAGCTGTCGGTCACTACTAACCTGAGCTGGATCCCTGCCACAGCCGGGATGCAAAAACACTCTGCCTTTCAGTATCAACCGCATGAGCTGCTCAGTCTCACAGCAAATAGCCTTTGCTGATTTCAGTTGATAGGGGAAAACGCTTTCAGAAATAACGCTGACCTATATGTGAGCTTCTTAAGCTGCACTGTTCACTTAAGTCAATATTCAGGGGAAAAGGAACACTGGGGCAGAACTGCATTGTCAGAGTGTGAAAATGTTCTGAACAGATGGAAAGACAAGAAGAAAAAGACTGTCTTGTCTATCCGTGGCTTTGAAAGAAGGGAAGTTAATAGAATAAGAACAAAAGGGTTATTGCATATGTGCAGAACTTTCAAAAATCTGTATCCCCATGTTTTCAAAAACCTGTCAAGTGTCTTAAACATTAATTATCTCTATGAGGAAAATATAAAAAATGCAATCATCACGCTATGAGGAATACATGAAAGGAGAGAATATCTTACTGTTGGAGAAAATAACGCCAAGATTTCTTTTACAGGAATACTCTCTGGTCCATGATGACTGTTACTGATCCAAAATTATTAGCTTGAAACTACAGGATGTGTCTTATAAAAAGAATTTGTAAATTTAATAACATAATTTCTGCATAAATTAAAATATTTTAATAGAATGTACTTGCTAAATAGTTGAATAAATGCTAATTGAGGGAAACATCTGCTCTGAACAAGAGCATTTACCACAGGCAAAGTGCTTGTCTGCAGTGGCAGTTTGCATGAGGAATAACAGGATGCAAAGCCTCAAACTGTATTTTTACTCTGACAGGGAGTTTAATGATATGGCATGTCGGGTTTAACACACGTTGTGTCCCTGATTTCCATACCATACTTGCTTAGTTTTCACAGGAGAAACTGAAGGAGGTGGGAGGAGGTGGGAAGGAGATGTTGCAAATGATAAGAGATGACACTCAAAAGCTTAAACTGGGCTACTTAAGCCAGACTGTAGTTTCCTGGCTCTCCATTTTCTTTATTGTCTCCACTAATAAAGGACATTAGGCACATCTGTGCATCCTCAGAAACACCTTTGTCACGCTCACCTGCCGACTGTGAAGCAGGTACAACTTGCTCAGAGGTCCTGCAAACAGCTTTCTATCAAAAAAGAGGGCACACAATGCAAATGCAACCTAAAGAGCCTCTGTCAGCCTTCCCAGTTTTTCAGAGCTGCCAAGTTATATGGGTTTGGAATCTTTTTTTTTTTTTCCCCCTCCTTTTAGAAAAGCAGCATCTCTGTCCCTGAATAGACCGGAGAGCAGAGCTGCTGAGTAAGAGGACTGAGAGCTGGTGTAGATAATAGCAAAGCTCTGCCTGCCATTTTCACATCCCTGCTAAGCTGTCTTTAATAAGCATTACAATTAGCTTCTGATAGCTGCTCGGAGGCCTGCACTGAGCAGGCTGGCTGGCTGAGTGTGGGTCTTATTAGTGAGTTGCCTCTTCACAAAACTGCCTTCACAAGTGACACCCTTCTCAGCAGCCTCCGCGGAAGCGAAGGACTGAGCCCATTCAGAGGCTGAACAGCCTGCAAAGCCCGTACCCTAAAGGACACAATAACAAGAAAATAATGTAAAGGAGAATGAAGGAGCAAGGACAGGACTGCACAGGAGAAGCTGTGCTGATGCCAAACAGAACATGATTGTCATAAGGGTGTTTTTTTGACCTCTAAGCTATCAACCTGATCGTTTTCTCTTGGGCTAAATATGCTTACAGCTAGTTTCAGCGACAAGCAATTCTCGTGCCAACATCTGTAGCTTTTAGATATGAAAAAAAAAATAGCCTCCTTTTAAAACTTTGATTTATTCTCCACAATAAAATAAAATTATGGTGTAGCTGAAAATAACAGCAGCCCACAGTTCTCAAATACCTGGTAAAAACAATTTGGCTGGCTGACCTCTCGCCTGTGTTTCCTGATTATGCTGTCACTAAAATCTAGTTATAATGATCTTTTCTTTATTAAATTATGTGCTCCTGGCAGGTATGCTTGCTTTTGTAAAGGACAAAGAGTATAATGCATGATCTCAATGCAGTTAAACATCTAAGTCCTCTTTAAAATACACTTTGTGTAGAACAAAAACAATGCCAAAATGAAAAATGTGCATGCATTGAATGAACTAAGTTTAAAGCAGGGGTTGGGGTTTTTGTTTTCTCTTATCATTATTATGTTATGCTGTATGTAATGTTATTCCAGACATCATCAAGGACTTCTCACAAAATTCTGCATTTATGGAATCATTTTTTTTCTAACCTCCAGCTGAGAAAATGTCTTTTAGTTTCATTTAAATCTGATCATTATTTTCCTTCCCATTCTGCATACATACTCCCTGACACAAAAACTCTCAACAGAAAAGTGAATATACAGGTAATTGCAGTGTTTTGTTTGAAGACTTACAGTACATAATTCAAGGTTCAATTCTACTAAAAGGCAGAAACTGACCAATTTCCAGTCTTTGCGTGAAAAATCAAACTTGTTCTCCAGAGTGGTCTCTATCATAGAAGCATCAAAGTGAATATAAAGCAGAATTTCTCCTACCAATGTCACGTATTCTAGAACACTTCTCTGTTGGATCTGCATACACAGGCATGTGCATACGTATAGCCGGATTCATACCTACAAGAAATGCTTTCAGCAAATTTAGCAGGGTGACATCAGCTAAGATCTTGACCAATAGTTTTGTGCAAAGCAAATTCAATATTCTGAAATTGCAATGATGCAGGCACTTCTAATAGGAGTAACTATGTTGGCAAGCCCTCCCTGAATGATAATGTAATAATGGTCTCATTCTGAAATCTGTAAGAGCAGTCCTCAGGGGAAGATCAAGGATTCGCAGCAGCACAGACAAAATCAAATTTTACTGTCCCAGGAATGAGGACAAATTCTTGCAGTCTCAGTACTGGATAAGGAAACGCAGTGTCGCAGCAGCTCCGAGCTCCACCCTGCTGCAGCCAGTTGCTGAGGATGCAAAGGAGCTGGCACGGTGGAGGATTGATAGTAGGGGTGGCTGTGCAGGCAGTGGGATCATGGCTAGCCACTGATGGAGACATGGAGGTCCACCAGTCATGCCATTCTGAGTTGCTCGGGAAGGAGTACACCAGCAGGGGAAATCTGCCCTGCCTCAGGTGAGCCAGTACAGTCTGAGTTCGGCAGTGCAGCAGCCACTACGATACCAAGAACATCCTTCTCATTCTTTCTCTTGCTTTCCTGGCAGGATTTTTCGGCTGCCATGCCAGTCCTGGACATGTCTGATCATGCTGAAAAGTGCCCCAGAGCAGCTGTGTAGAACAGATCTCTGGCAAACCGAAGCATCTTGATCAAGACTGCAGTAAGCTCCACTTCAGATGAGAGCAAAATGTGTAAGCATGAGGCTTTAACAGCCAAGCAAGACAATCAGACAATGCCATCTGACAGAAGTGACCAAACCCAAAGCACACACCAGCCCTGGAGGAATTTATTTCTGCACTGAATCATCTCACTTGCTTATCTCCAACAATGACATAAACCAGAGCCATGAAAACAAGCTTTCTTAGGCCTTCTGAAATGTTTGAATCTCAGGGTTTCGGCTCAGTCTGACCCTTGGTGAAATCTTGACATCTGCAAATACAGGCCTTTCACATGCAAATAGAGGGATGTAAATAGGGAGCGCAAGCATTTTGGAAATGCTTTGACATACTGGGCCCTTAGACCAACTTTTTCTGTGGTCACTTTTCTCTCAGTAGTTAAGAAATGTTAAGACATGTGCCATGCAACGTTGTCAGGGATTCTTCCCCTCACTACCCGTGTGCCTAATGATTTAGATGGAAACATATTCAAAAGGGTCATTCACCAATCTCCCTGCAGGCTTAAATATTTTCAACTCAGTGTCAAAGGGTACTAGAATGGGAGTGATACTCTGGCCGGTCCTTTTCACAATACAAATCATCCAAGCCATACAAACAGAGAGTGTGTGAAAAACCACGAACGAGCCTGATGTGATTGTGGGGTTTCACTGTTAGCACCCTTGTGCTGGGAAAGGGCTCTGCTCAAGTTCTCCTCTGATGATGAGGTTTGCCTGCGCATGCAGCACATTTCCAGACCCTGTAAAGGCAACTGCATGCCTTCACCAGATAACTCAGATTTTCCCTGCACAGAATCCTCTGCTGCAGCGCTCACACCCCACTCTCTCTTCAGGTGAAAATCTGAGTGTTAGAATGAACCCCAGTTCTTTGTATGCTGCTTTAATTTTTATTAATTTAAATCTGAAATTGTCAAAGAGCAAGTTCTTTTAGAGTCTTGTTAAAATCTCACGAGCAATTATGATTTTTCCATATAACCTTGGTCCTCTCTTTGGGATACTGGCTTAAGTTACTTTCCATCTCATTCCAGCGGAGTTCCTTGGTCAACACACGGACCTTGTAATTCAATAACTCCTACAATCTAGTTAATTTAATATTATTGAAATTCTGAGATTAGCCCAGAAAACATGATAGAGTCTGATTTTTACCTAGATTCTAATTTCCTCTTTCATGGAACTCACAGCACTCATAGTTTCACCAGTTGAAGAGCCTTTAGTGAACCAGTTTATTTTTGTGCTTTTGATATCAGATTTATGGTCAGGTCACTAAGGACTTAAATGACTACGAGGTCTTCTCCAGGGAAAGTCTCTCAGTAAGAAAGATTTCTTGGAAGAGTTTTAACCTTTCTTAACCATAAAAGCGTTGTAAAATTCCATCTTAAGGCAATATGTGACTGACAGTTTTTTCCATTTTATTGCAATAATCTTGCAATCCTGCTTTATAATACATCTTAATCTTCCACTTTCTTCTGCACTATTGGATTGAGATCACCAACATCAATAAAGAAGCAGAAACGGCATCTACTTATATTTATCAGGAGGAAAGAATTTCTGTTGACAGTGATGAAGAAAGATTAAATTCTTGTTCACTTTCAGCCTGTTCCTGGGGATTTTCTGATGTATTTTAATCTGATGGATTTTCGCAGGACCTATAAACAAACTAAACTAAAAATCAAAACAAAAAAGCCCTACCAAGACCCTGCTTAGCAAAGTTTTTTCTTCCATTCAGTGTATAAATCTTTCTCATACACTTTTCCTTACTTTCTCATTTCCAGATTAGAAATCAGTGCCTGCATTCCAGATACAAATGTTTTTAAATAGCACTGTAAAATACGGAGGTGGCCAAGACACTTATGACATGTATGTAGTGATAAGTGACGGAGTTGTTTTTGCTGTTGTAACATATCTATGAAAAGAGAATTGTTTTGAGTTTGATTTAGGAGGGGGAGGAAGGAAGGAAGGAAGGAAGGAAGGAAGGAAGGAAGGAAGGAAGGAAGGAAGGAAGGAAGGAAGGAATTTGAAAATATGCCCACATGTCCCCAAAGGGTTTAAATTTGGCTTATTCTTCCCATGCAAACAGGTCGTAAATCTGAAGAACTAGGCAGCATTAGCTTCAGGTCTTTATGAGCAAGCCATTTATTGGATGCAGCAAGCACAAGCACATTTAGGGGATGTCTACTCCAGTTTCAGCTTGGCATGCCCTTTATTTTTCCTGCCAGCTCTGCTATGACTTTGTAGAGTTGGTCAAAACATAAGTTTTTATAGCACCCAAATTCAAAAAACAGCATGAAAATTTCTTAAAAGTATTTTGTTTGCTTGCTTTACTTTTCTTCTTTCCTTCTCCATTTGACCACATTTTCATTTTCTGTGGAAAGCTTCTGCACTTGAAGTTAGATTTCCTCTTGGTGGACTAAGGTAATCAGGCCTCTTGTCAAAATCTCAATGTATTTCCAGGAAGACACTATTTCCCCTGGTGTGCATGATCCCACAAGGATGGACTGGCCCGATAATTTTATGTTCTTTTGTCACAGAGCGCTTACCACTGAGGTAAAGGGGCGAAGTAGAGGGGACATATGATTTTACTGTTTTAGTCTTGCAGAAGAGGAATTTAGGCCAATATTAAATATCATCTTAAAATATCATACTCTGTTGTAATAGCCTGAAGAAAAGTGCAGTACTTGGCTTCACGGTCGAGCCTTAAGACAGCAGTACTTCTGTTGGTTTCACTGGTGCAACGAGCAGTAGATACAGCTGAATTCAAGAGTTAACAAAGTCAGGGAAAACTCAGTCTGGAGATTCCGTGGAAAAAAAAATGTGAGCCTGGCACACTGCAACTTGTTACCTCAGGTAATCATTGTCATTTCTACAGGACATTGTGTAAATAGGAACATGTGGCAATGCAATGTTCTGACCCAGAAACATTTTGTACCCACATTATGTAAATGTCAGGCGGTAGAGACGGTGGCTCCTGCATGGCCAAAGTTTGTGTGCAGGTCCAGAGGATCTCTCCAAGGGCTTTAGCAAGCCTTTTGGACCACTAGAAGTGGATCTACAGACCTCAGGGGTTGGTACAGAGGGCTTCTGGCATCCCAATAAGCATATTTCCGAGCACTTCACTTACAAACAGTTCTAGTCTGGTTATATGGGCTAAGTGCCTGTCTGCAGCTCATGCATAATATCCTCAATCATCACTTCCATTTCAGTTCCAACCTAAAAGAATCATGAATTGATCACAAATGCTGAGATCACTTAATGACAGAAATCAAAGCACAGCACGTGACGGAGAGTTTGCTTTTAAGGTTATGGAGAATTGTTGGAGGTTCATAAGCGGTAGAAACCCATTCGACTTACTAATTCCAATAATGCATTTATAGTAGGTAGTGCCTATCACACCAATGACTCCTTCAGTGGTATTAATTGCAATTTGTTATGCATGCATTCATTAGGCCCATTCCTCCAGATCTGGCTGTGCTCTGCTTGATTCAGCACCCGGGTGCAGCATAATTTTCCTTGCACTTTCCGGTGCCTGTGCTCATCATTTCAGCCCCTGGCATAATTAGATTCCCTGTTGGGAATTACTGATTCAGTCAGAGATTGCTCAAAGCAGCGATGATCCACCAGTGCTCTTTCCTTTAGGAAAATTTATCTTGGGGTAAGCTTATTTCTGCACCAGCCAGAGATTACTCCCAGCTTGGGTAACCTCACAGCAGCATGAGGAGGACGGGATCGGTTCGATAGCATATTTCCAGATTATCATACATAATATGTCACTTGCTGTTGTTCTGATTTGTTAATCACTGCATATCAGCGGCAGATATCAGCCTTGTGTTCATCATTCCAGATTAAATCTAGCAACACTCAAAGTTTAGTTTTCACTTTTTTCCTACAGCTTGAAAAATGTCACAACCCTGCGTGAAACTCTCCCCTCCTAGATTTATTATTTTTTTTTCAGATATGTCTCTGTTCTATGCACAGGATGATTTCTATAAGAATGTAAAGATGCAGCTCCAACAGAAAAATTGCCTAGGAAGCTCAGAGCATTTGAAATCAGAAGATGAGAAAAGAAACCATTCTGCAGACTTAATTAAGGCTTTTGCTAGCAGCAAAAACTATAATGCAACATGACAGTTATTTGAATGATTTTTCTTAAGATGACTATTGCTTTTCATTATCTAATTTGACATTAAGGTTGGTGCTGTGCGTCTAGCCTGCAAAACAAAAATAAAAGTTAATAAAACACATGCTAGAAATAGAATACAAGTTCAGAGGGAATGCTCTGGGAGTTAGGCCTTTCTCATGCTTTGGGGAGAAATATACTACCCTACCCTTGTCCTAATTTTTTCAGTGTAGTTTAGAAAAGGCCTTATGGCTAATATGTCACATCTAATATAATATGCTATTTCTGCCTTGCATATTATTGAACCTTACTTTTTCATATTATAACTGCTCTGCTAGAAGGGCTATAGATAAAGTTGTGTCAGCATTTCATTATTAACACTGGCTTTTCAGTGCCTTTCAAGTCAGACATTAACAAAATTCTCATCCCTGGCTTTAGACTGGTAGATATTTAAAGCTTAGGTGAGAACCACTTGGAATAATTTTTAGAGAAACATTCTGGCCCACTTTTTATCTGAAGATTCATTTTTTCATCTGAACAGGGAAACAAAGCAAGATTTCTACTGAGTGCTGGAGCTCAAACCACAGCAAAGGCAATTTCTTGCCAAACGTGGTGGTTTAACCTTCCAGGATCTCTTCTTCCCAGGTCTCCTCCAAAGTATGCCAAAAGTCTAGTGAGTGATAAAGGCTGACCTTTTCAGGTGCTGAGTGCACCTTACACAAACTGAGGATCCAGTGGATCGCTCAGACTCGAGACTGTGCTTTGGTAGGACAGGACGCTGTCTCTGCAGAATCAGTAGATCCATATGATGGTCACACCATTCTGTTTCAGGCTTGAAATCAAAGATTAAATGCAATGCTGTCTTAATGATAATATTTTTATATAAAGCTGCATTACTCGGGAAGGTTTCACGGCACAGGAATAAATGACCAGATCTTCCAGGACTTTTACTTAAAACACAGCAAGAAATAAATAAATAAATAAACAGAGTAATTCTCCCTTGAATTATTGAACAATTGAATTGGTTAATACCCTCAATGCCAGCTGCACAAAGAAAATAAATAAAGAAGTATTTTTAATGAAAATAAAAGCTCTTGTCTCAACCGTGTGCCCTTCTCTCGAGCAACATAGATGCTGAAATGGAATATTGATTGATAGGTAATTAACAAAACATATCTAATTTAGCTGATGATTAAAGATCTAAGTATCTCTTTCAAGTGGATTAAAAGAAATTCAAATATAAGTATTTCATTTGTGAAACTGTATTGCTTAAGTAATTCTGTATTAATTACTTGCAAATGAGGTATTTTTGTTTCATATGCTTTAAACCTCAACAAATACCCTTAATGAATTAACTGATAATGAGTGTCTTTTTAAAGCAGATCAGATACTAATTTGAAGTAGCTTAATAGGTTCTTACTGCTGATATTGTCATTACCTATTGCAAACATCAGCAAAATGAAATGTTTTCCTTTTTTTTACTGTCTCCTTTTACTATTTTCTACTAATGCATGAGCGTTAACCCTACAGTAAAGAAGATTTCCTTAGTTTATATTTTCAGTATGATATTTTACAGGATAATAGCAGCAGGCCTTTGTGCACTTTATGCCCATGAAGAGAATTTGCGCCCTTTATTGATGGACAAACTAAAAAAAAAACCAAAAAAACATGTTTCTGTAACTGAAGTTGGGAAAAAAGGAACAAAATAATAGAGCAGCTGAAGTTGGAAGGCACCTCTGAAATAATCTCATGTGACACCCTGCTAAAGCCAGGGTTGACCTCGCTCAGGGCTCAAGATTTTCTATAGGCTTGATATCTGAACACCACCGAAAACAGAGAATCCTCAAGTTCCCATGGAGCATTGCAAGAATTTCACCCTCTCTGCTTTTCTCCATCTTTCACTTGCCATCCTGCACCTTCTGAGGCAGACCCAGAGCATTCAGTGCCCAGACTCTTCAGATGTCCCATTCACCAGCACTTCCAGGTCACCTTTCTCTCATCACAGTATTCCCCCTCCAAATTTCACTGTTTGTTTCTTGCTTTCTGTGTCACTCATAAGTAGGTACTATTACAATTTCCTTAACTTTTTAATTAAAATTAATTAAATTAACAATTTCCTTTCCAACATCTTTCACTCCCTTTAGATCAAGGTCTGTATACTCCTAATCTGTATTCAGATTTTCCATTGGAGTCCTCTTCTGGTGTTAAAATACCACATATTTATATCAGCCTTTCTTAATCTCAAAGTTACATTCTAATTTGCAATTAGACATTGACTTAAAATGCCTACAATGTTATGGAAAAAACAAACAAACAACAAAACCCCCAAACCTTCTGGCTAAAAAAACAAACTCTGAATACTGTTAACCAAAAAATGTAAATATTTCAGTGAAACTGAGTGATGCTGGCACACGGAATTTAAAACCCGAGTGTCTTGTGCTCCAGTTCATGACCATACTCTACTTCCCATTACATAAATATCTACTTTGAGACAGCTATTTAGCCAACCCTGGTAGTTAGTAGAAAGATATAATTGCTCCAGAGAGATATCTAGCCATTTTACCACGATGCTTGTCCCGAGGTACTATTACTGCATATGCTTTTCTCTCCTTGTCCCAACCCATGGGCATCTCCATCCTTCTCAAGATCCTACTGTCTGTCTCTGTAGTTTGAGTTTAATAGTCATTGACTTCCAAAGATCTTGAGAGGGTATTTCTAACAAGAAATATCTTGTATCATCAATTCCCTTGGACCATGCTGTTGGCTATTGTTCCTAGACACAGCAAATGCAATCTGTGAAACTGGTTTGGCAGAGCAAATATCTGTGAATGACGACTAAAACTTCATTATGCCCAGTCAATGAAACATAGAGAAGACAGAATCAAGGCCAAGACAGGAGAGAAAGGAAAGGTGAAAATGCTGGAGGCAAAAAAGAAGTATGGTTGATGCAGAGAAGCAGAATGGTCTGAGCAAAGACATGACAGCCAATAAGTCTGAAGTGTGCAGAGTGGCTTTAGATAGAAAGCACAAAACAAAACTCATCCATCAACAGATGACATGACAACTACACATGGAGAGAAGGATGCACAGCCAGAACAATGAAAAAATTAAGCTGAATATGTCTAGCAATTATTGCTAATTATCAGTATATCACTCCCAAGAGCACCACACTGATTGCACACAAAGATGTGATAAATTGTTTAGCACAAAGGGAAAGAGATGAAGCAAAACTATTCGTAACTGATCTTGTAAAAATAAATTCAGAATATCTCAGTCTGTGTCCACCGACAGAGTCAGCCAGAAGGAGCATTCAGAGCAGACAATCTCTGAGTGCCATCAGACAGGCAGGATACACTGGTTGGAGGTAAAATGGGACCACAGGCCCAAGACCACTATCCGGTACAATGTGCATCCACCACTCTCCACAAGAAAGTGAATATAAATCTGCCTGCAGCAGACTGCTTCTCACCTTTCATTTATTCCTTCACGGGCAGGATACAAACCTCTGGGATCTGTGACACAAAGCTGCTGATTAAACACCTTCATTAGGTAGCTCACAGGCACCCCTTGGAGAGCAGCACTTAATTGTATAGTGCAAGAGAAAGAGGACAGAACGGGCTAACAAATAATTTTGGAGGGTTTGTCTCTTGCCCCCCCACTCGCTCCAGTGTGATTGACAAAGGCACCTCCCCACTGCCATGGGGTTCCCACTCTGAAGGACAGGACTGTACACTGCATCCTTTTATAAGGAAAGCTGGACTGCACTGAAAGAACAGAGTAGAAGGGGAAAAAAGTATTCAGTTCGCCCCTCATTTAATACAGTTTAACACACATGCTATCTTTCTTTTGTTTACCATCTGTATCTTCTCCTGCAGGAGAAGATTCATTTCCAGAAAACTACCTAGCTAAAAATATTATACTTTTGAAGGGGAGATATTAACTGCGCTTCTGATAAGAACATATATAAAAACCCGTTTTAGACTGATCTTCCTGATTTCATTGATGCCTTGAGTGTTTTATTTGAAATGTTAGACATTCCTTAGACAGAACTATGAGGTTCGGCTTTTAGCAAGACAATCAAGGTTTTATTCTTTTAATCACCATCTGTTGTTCAATAAATGTCAAATTGTTCCTAATGCTATCTTCTAGCATGTGGGGTTTTAATTTGATTTTGTATTCTCTGTTCATTACTGCAACTGAGAGCTTGTCATGTAAGATTTTCATTCCTTATACAGTCTTGATTCCAGTAGGAAATAAATATCCACATGCATTCATACACAGACAGACACATCTACAAAAGATGGGCATGCTTTTCAAAGCAGAAAGCATACAAAATTGTTCTTGCAGTGGTCACCTTGTCTGAGAACCCCACCAAGAATATAAAAAGAACTAGATAACAACAAATCCCTTCAACACTTTTGAGAAACAAAATTGTGGGACTGCATGTTTCAATCAGAAAGATAAAAAGACACTTTAAATGAATATACTGTGTGTGTTACAGTGAGGTTCAGGGTGCAACCAGAGGACTGTGTCCAAGCCAGTTACAGAAAATAAATCTCAGAAGGTGGTTTGGAAGTCAGAGTGAAAAGTCAACACACCCTGAAACACCATGCAAATCCAGACTGGTTGGACTGTGATATTCAATACGAGAAGGTTTTCTTCTGATCACAGCAGAGAAAGCAGAAATGAACTGCCTTTGATGAGCTTCTGCAAATGTCAACAGAGAAAGCAGAAATTCTATGCTGCTCCCCGATGTGGGATATCTGGTCATCTAGCAGTGGCTGGTTAAATAATAGGAACACACTGTTTTCCTAAAGAGTTTTACAAATATTTCAGGACTCCCTTTCTGAAGAATTTTCTTTGCAGTCATCAAGGAGAGGTGAAATACCTTTCAACTGTTAATGCGCTGTTAACAATTTGAGCTCTACATGACACATCTGATTGCTTAGGTCAATTCTGAAATACCCTAAAAAGCCTTGGGAAACTGCATGTAAAACCAGTGGGGACAGATTCAAAGTCAGAAATACAGAACACCAAGGTAGGTCACTGTAAAAAGCATCATAACTAGTCAGGCTCCTACTGTTTCGATCCTTGAGAGGTATAAACTGATGAAAAAAGCAAACCAAGATGCCTTGTGAACATATATAAGACAGTAAGTGGCAACTAGCAAAATTCAGGAATGAAGCTGAAGCTCAGTATTAAATCTAATTCTGGAATTGATTTAAGTCAGAAAAAGGAAAAACTTATTGCTGAGCTACCAGACAGGAGACGGACTCACAAACAGGACGAGAACAGGACCGCTGGCATGACAAGAGGCTGTTCAGACTAGAAGCAGCAGCACAGCACAACCAACCAAGTTTGTGTTGCTCTTCACAGATATTTGTCCAGCCTTACAGATGCTTTTATCCCCAGTCGTTCTCTTAGGTGTTTGTCTGCCCTTCCAGTTAGAAAATCTTTCTAAATCTTGATCATACTGCTCGCTTGCTGTAACTGAAGGCTGTGGCTCCTTGTCCTATGTCCTGCTGACTTGTAAAACAGCTCATTCCTTTCCCTGTTGGCACAGCCCTTTGCCTATTTATTTCTCTTCTCAGCACCATCTATCACCAGAAAGAAAAGCACGACGGAATAGGGGTTTTTCACACATTTTCACAGTTAAGTCCTTCTGAAGTTGGCCAGGTGGGCCGTGATAAGCAACACTGTTGCATGGTGAAGTGGAAAGAAGCACCAAGCACAGAGCTAAGAAAATAACAGCAAAGCAGTTTCTCAAAGATAGCCAAACACCCCAGCTATTTTTTCCTTGCCAAACATACAGCTGGTCATCAGATTAAAAGGAAAGGGATTTGATATGCCACAAACCACAGCCAGGTGACAACAGCCTTTGCACATGGCAAAAGCAGCAATAAGGTGACAAGTATATTGTACACACAATAAAAAGCAACATAGAAACAGATAGCACCACAAGATAAGACTTCATTCTTTTCCCTGCCTTTGTAGCTGAAGAGCAGCCACAAACTAGACCAGATTCCTTTTGCACTGCTGCAGGAGCCTGCTCCAAGGACCTGGCTGGTATATTCAGGATGTAGCAATGTCCACGTTGCCCCACTTCTCTGCAGCCACAAACTGTTGGTGATTCCAATTCAGGTCAGTTGGTGGGCAGAAGCCAAGTCCTACAACATTCCAGAAATGCTGCTATTCGATGTGCACAGCTGCAGACTGGCACCATGGCTAAGGTTTTGCTGAAAATGTGATCCAAAATTCCAATCCAGTGCCTATTTTACAGTAATTTTTCAGAAATCATCCTGAGATGTCTAAACACAATGCTGGTTTGTGAAATGAGAGGTGCTTAGGGCATGGGTGGGAAATAATTAGTGGTAGGGAGGAGGGGAAAGGACTACTATTATTTTACAGGAAGAAGCAGAAAGGTTTTAACGTGACCTGTATATTGGGACTTGGAGAAAGGATCCAGGTGAGAAAAGTGTGATGGCCAGTGGCAGAGGTCAGGAAGAGGGCTTTAGGGGTGCCACTAAGAGCTCCATTTTGTCTGCATTAAGCTTACACTGATGGCTTCAAAAGCATAATTGTTTCTAAAATAGTCAAATTACGCATTATGAATACATTATCTCGTGCATTTTGATCACTTTTTCTGCTGACAAATAATTCACAAAACAATCCCGATTTCTGCAAATGTGCCCACTCGAAGCTTAGCAAGTGGTCTAAAAACAGATCTTTACAGTGCAGGGAGAAACCCCTCGGCCAGCTGGGCTATGTTGGTAGGTCAGATGGATAGCTCTTCCATTAGACAGTCGCTCTCCCTCACACACATACATGCACACAAGTCAGGACATACCATCCAGCTCCTATATTATGGCAGCCTCCTAAACGTTTCTCAGCTTACAAGAGCAATTGCCATGGAAATGTTGTGACAATCCCCTCAAGGCAAATGAGTGGTCTACACAACAGCATTTCTGAGCTCAAGAGGTCCCTTTTCAAGGCTATATTGAATTGAGTAAGTCACACCATTACTGAGGCAGTCTCAAGACTGGCAGTGCAAAACTATACAGTGATTTGCCAGCCTTAATCGCTTTTCAGCTCTATGCAGCAGCTCTCTGGAAGTCCTGAGACATGCTTTTCCAACACTTCCACACTATAACTGAAGCATCCATTGTTAAGAGGCTGTTTTCAATTTTTCTTAGCAGTCCCTTTTGTGGCAGGGTCAGCTTTTTAAGGACGGCTAGCACTTCTTTAGTGTCAAAAGGACCCCAGTTTCCAAGAAAAAGATCCCACAAATTAAAAAGAATTAAACAGATTATTTAAATAACCTAATACTGTATTATCACAGCTCAGATTACTTCTGTCCTCATTCTTCAGCACAGCTAACCTCCTCCAACATTTCATATAGCCTTCAGGTAAGAGCCTTTTAGGGGTTTAGGATTTGCTTTATTCTTTCCATTCTTTACCTCTTTACATCTTTTCTTCACTCAAGGTTTCTCTCTCCTGCCATTTGTGATACATAGGTGTTAAAAATTAGCGCGTATCGTGACCTGCTGTGCACCATCATCTTCCCACTGCCCTAGAGCTGTTATAACCTACCCCAGATCAAAATATTTCCTTATGTCTTTTATATAGGAGAGACTTCAGTTTTCAGTTATTGCTTCTGACCAATACTTCTTCCAGGTCAAAGGTCAGGAGCACTGGCACTGAGGAAGGGGAGCTTGCCAGATATATAGACCCAATTGCAAGCTCTAAGGTCCTGTTTGCTTACACTCCTATCCGGGGTCCGGTTCAGTGCCATCCCTCTTTGTAAGGGGAGTAACTGCTCACTGGAATTGCGAGAATGACAACCTGGGAATTTAGGAGGCTTGCTCAGGGACAGAAATGACGTAGCATAAGTAAGAACAGGACAAGGACTTTAGTTCATGGTACGTGTCAATGCTGAGTTTGAGGAAACATACCCATAGGAGTAATAGACATTCATTCTTCCCTGTTGTGTTTGCTGATGTGCCCAACAGTACAAAGCATTACAGGGACAATGCTGATGTGGGGATAACCTTTCTTCTAAGAGTCAGGCTGAAAAATAGTTCATTTCCCATAAGCTGCCAAATGGCCATTTCCACAGTCACAGCCCACGGTATGTAGATGGAGACTTTTGTGTTCAAACTGCCCTTACAGACACCCTGCTCAGCCCTGTTAGAAATACATACTCTCTTAAGGATTGTATGTGAGTAGAGTGAGTAACCTGCCCACAAAGAATTGGTTCTCATAATTCACTCCCTGAACCTGCTTCCTGCATTGTCACCTGACCAGTCCCCCCTCACCAAAGGGCAATGACTTCAAACATCATGGCCCAAGCAGAAGCTGCCTCCCTCTTCACACCCAACAGAGTTATGCTCACCCCTCCAGTGTCTACAAAGCTTGTGTTTACCCACCCTGAGCTGGGCAGACCTGAGACGGTCATGACAAGCTCCATGATCCATGTGCCTTCCATCCACTCGCATAGAGACGGTCTCAGCTCAGCATGTCCACCCGCACCCAACTCCAACCATCCCTTATTTCTCCAAGCTGTCGTATGCCTGGTCCCGCTGTAGCCAGACTCATGAGGAGGGTGTGGGTCCATCTTAAAGTCAGGAGCCTGCTCAGCTGTCCTTTCCCGGAGAAATGTGTAGCTCTGCTTCCTAATTATAAATTACAGGCATGGAAAAGGAAGTGGAAACTTTTGTGACCAAACTTGGACCGGTTTCAAATTTGCCTTGCCTGCCCAAATGCAATACTGTTTTTCTTGAAAGACTCATTGCTAATATTATAATCCACACTGGCAAATAAATGTACACATCTCATTGATTACTGGAATGACTGAAATGAAATTACTTCCTCACGTCTTTCTGTCGTCTTTCTTATCTCTGCACATGTAATTTTCCACTCTATTGTACTTGCTCTGAACTCTGCTTTGAAGAGTTTTTCCATTTACTGAAATACTAAACAGTCACAACAATTTATTTGCACTTCTATTGTGCCTGCCTCCCCTCAGAGAATATCAACACAAATTACAAACATCAGTGATTTTAGCCTCCATTCACTCCAGCAATATAATCCCCAGCCTACAGATGAGGAAACTAAAGCGTGACTTGTCCAAAGTCATATAGGAAACTCACTCCAGAAATCCGTGGTGTCTTAAGGATGCTGGAGGCCATGGGTACTGTGAGCATGTGCATCAGAGACACTCTCTGTACATGCAGTGAGACCAGCTCCCTGAGCAGGAGGTGTGGATTTGCTCCATCTGAGTCTCCAGTCTTGCAGTGCCGCTGCCCAGATAGTCTGACCTATTTGGCTGTTAGGCTGCTTTTGAAGGAGAGACACAAAACCTGAGCCTTATGGTGTCATAATTTAAGAAATCACTGCCAAAAATAAGAACCTGATTCCTGCACAGGTCCCTGCCTGCTGAAGTTTTAGGCGACGCTTAAGAAAGTGATGTGCACATCAGCAGAAACTTCGTTCCAGTTTCTTTTCCTCCTGTAGGTGACTATAGTACTTCTATCCTCAACCCTCACCAGTGGTCTGGGAACGATGTCATTAGACAATTAGAACAGAATCCAGCTCAATGATCTTGGCTCCTATGTTGAGATTTAAATACTAGGCTTATGGTGAGGCAGACCTCCTCACTTAAGTGTTTCGGTCCCTACACAGCAAATATGGAAAAGTGAAGACTTCAACGGAGAGGTTATGTACCCAAATCAAGTGACCAAATACAGATGGACTACATAACTTTTTTAGAGTTTTTTCAAAAACATTTATCATTCCCAAACATCTACATAGAAGACAACCTTATAAATACTTAGATAATTACTATGGAAGGATCATTTAAGCAGCAACTTAAAATATAATCTAAAGTTAAATACATAAAGTAGGAGAACTAGACCTTATCTTCATCTTGTATGCCAAGTTCAGTTTGTCTTGGTTTTCAAATCAAGCAAAACCAGTGAAAAATTATTTTCTTAGAAGTCAAAATTATTTCCTTAGAAATCAAAATTATTTTCCATTCATAAGCTAGTCAGTAAAAATCATTATATAGCCAACCTGTTCAACACAAATACCATGGGAGCTGAATTTTCAGTCATTCTTTTAGTATGTAGAGTCACAGGGAATGAGTTATCATCTTCCTCTTACAACTGAATTCACACTGCGTTAGTTTTGTAAGTTGCCTGCTCACACATCAGACATGGATCTATCCTGAAAATATAGGTGAATAATAGATTTGATAAAATATGTTGTTTTCACATGATAGAAAATGTGTAAATTTGATTTGCATTTATTTGACATTTCATTTGAAAAAAACAGGAATGAAACTTTCAAAATGGCACATTTCACTTCAACACTTTCAAAAGCAATCTTTTGCATTTTTTATTTCAAAACGGCTTTTTCATATCAAAATTGACCTCATTTAAAAATAAGAGGATTCAACTATATAGGGAATGGGTGGTTTTAGTTAGCTACACATTTTAGTTATGCCACTATGAAGCAAATCATATCGTTTTGGGGTCCTACATCTCCACCTGAGAAAGGAGACATGCTCCAGTTTGTGTTGAGCTAGCTTTTTTTTTCCTCAGTTTTTTGTCTCAGCCTTGGGTCACATTCATCTCATTCAACTTAATTTCCCCCAAATGCAGCAATGGAATGCATATATTTATGTGTAGGTGTCCAGGGTGCCGCTCTCTGCATATGAGGTGGGTTGCATCCAAGAGCTAAGGAGAATAGAACCAAGAGAAACTGTGAAGGTACTGAGCATGACCCAGAGTAAACATGCACACCTGATCAGTAAGGAAATCTCCAATTTCATTGACCAGGAGAGCTGAGGGACATTTGTTCAGGTATTCAGTTGCCGCACAGTGTGAGCACCTAGGGCAGTTTGAGGTGCCTGGAAGAGGCCCTTGGACAGGGGCTATGGGAAATGCATCTCGCTAGACCAGACAGAGGCAAGGCAATATACCCTAGGGCACTTCAAACAGCCCTAAGAATATCTGGGTGGGACACAGAATTAAACCCCACATGTTTAATCTAACCCGCCTGACATGCAAAAACACTCCAGAGTGTTATCTGGCCTACCTATTTTGACCATTTCATGTTTTTCTTGAGGAGAAAGTGAATCGGTTGGGCAGTGTCTAACTCTTTCTATGGGTAGGGCCTATTCAACTAGCTTAGAGCAATACGTGTTTTGGATTGATAAAGGTGCATAAAATACATTTCATTCCATTCTATTCATGTGGCTTTGCAGTACAATAACAAGCGTGAACTTTGAGTATTCACAGCAAGCTCATCGCACTGAGAGGACCATGAGTGTTACACAACCGGTCACAACAAGCACTTCACGAGCTCTTCATTAATATTTTGCAAAAGAGGAAAAGTGGGTTCAGTTTTATAATTAAAGCATCCATGCCAAACCATTTGCTGTATTATAAGAAAACTACTCATTATAGAGTCATAACAGCACTTAGTTTCACTTGTGGAAGCCCAGGCACTGTTCTAAATGGCACTTGGGGGATTCATGTTGCCAGCTTTGGGCATCCCAGCGAAGCGCCTAAATTAGGAGGCCAGTTTCCCTGGGCTCCTTGCATAATCCACAGAGAAAAAACAAAAGGAACCAGTCTCCCTGTAGGACCTCAATCTCAAACACCAATCCATTCTGCGGGCTTTAGAGCCCTCCTAGCCCTATAGATGATTAAAATCATTAATAAATTAGTTTGTAGTTGCTCTCACGTGGGTATTTAGGACCTTGCAACATACCCTGGGGTGTCATGGCTCTCAGATAGGAAGCACAGACCCCTCTGGAATGGCTGTGGGGGCCAGGCAAAGCACCTCAGACAGCTCTAGACCTAAACTGCATTAAGGTCAAAGTGACTTCCCACTTCACCTCAAAATTCCAAGAAGTTTATCCTTAATTACCCATGCACACTAAAAAGGAGCTCTGTTTTGAGACTAAGTATTTATTGACTGCCTAAAGCTCTATTGCAGTTCAGGATTAGGCAGACAGGTGACATTCAGGAGACTAAGTCTCTTGGAAAAGCTCAGTGTATACTGGTCTGGCAGAAATTCCATGGGAAGCCAAATGTCCCTCTTGCTGAAAAGGCTCTTTGGTGGCAGATGAAAAAGTTAATGTAACGATTTAACGGTAATATTTGAAATTCACTTCACTGTGTTTAGACTTGTTCCCTCCACAATTGCCTCCCCCTTTTCTGGACTGAACAATCCCCGTGATGTAACTATGGAGGTCCTTGAGATGTGCACCATATTTGGGACAAAACAATGCTATTATCATACAAATGATGCTGAAGAGCTGCCTCTTGTGCAGGCTACACTAAAAAATGAATGAAAAAAAGATTAGATTCTGTGAGATCCTTCCTTGCAGGAACAATGTATTGTAAAGCAGATTTGCTTCATTTCCTTCAAAATCCCTCAGATAATGCAGGACAACGCTTTTCAATGGTTCCCACTATAAGCACTGCGTGTCTGAGTAAATGGGAACATGGTACACTTCAGAAATCATTGTAAAGAATTACTGTTTATCTGGATAAGGAAGGGTAGTCTTAAGTCCTGATTATGCCTGCTGATCCAAATGCATTGAAAACTCTGTTCTCATTTTCACATTCCTCAAGTAGCAAAACTTGACATCTGTGCAAAAACTGTCCCGCCGAACAAAAAATATGGCTGCTGGTGCAGCTAAAAGGGCTAGGGTTTGTTGTTAATGAAACTTTCACCACATTTTTATCTGTCCTTCAGAGGAGTTTGTGGTTATTGTTTTTTTAAAGTTCCCACAGGAAATCTCTGCGGTTTTATCTGCACTTTGAGGGTCATGTAAAAGGTTGGGGCATGTTTGAATGCTGAAGAAATTATTCAGAATGCAGATTTGTAAACGAGGGTGGTTATTTACTCAGAACAATTGAGCCTGGGCATAAAAGCCAGGAAGCACATATATAGTGAGAGGGCTAGATGCCAGCTCTACGTGCTCGCTGCCTATCTGTGGTTCTGAGCAGCAGTGAGTATCTCTCAGTCAGTGACACTAATGAGGGATGGGGATTTTCAGCATCTCTTGGGCTCTGACTGCTGCAGGGCTGTTTGCACGGACCATTCCAGGGTTTGCATGCCTGCTGTAGTTCATGGAAATATGGCAGTGGGGATGTATCAGCTTGCACCTGGACTTCTACTCTAGCTTTAAACACATGGCACTGGTTCTGACTGCTGTTATTTGTTCATCTCTTTAACACTAGAACTGCCACAGTCACAGTTATCCTCTGTAACTTGATAGTATCCTGGCAACAATTTTAATTAAAGGATGACATCACCAAATACTCCTAAACAGTCTTTCCATCCTGTAAAACACAGCTGATATATCCCTTAAGGAATTGTATCTGTTTCATGGAGAGAAATGCTGAAGTCAATCATTTGGTCATTCGTGTAGTGAAATCAGTTGTCGACTGTCGTAGGGAGTAGGCTGCAAACGGTGCTGATTTCATTGTGCACAAAGAGCAGGTATTGAAATGATGCAGCATTCAGGCTCTGCCTCCTAAAGATTGCCCACCACGCAAAGCAGGGTAATATAATTGTTAAGAGCGGAGGGGTACATTTTCAGAGTGCTTTGCTCAGCAGTTTATTCTCCTGACTCTGATTAAAATTAATGGGAGTCATGCAGCTGAAACCCCATGGATTGCTCATGGTTTGATGACACAATACAGCTGCAAACGAAGGCAGGATTGTGAAGAGTCAGGTACAAAATGGCAATTTTTGCTCCATTTAACCATAATCTCTTTTCCAGCTCTCAGCACATTAACCACTTTTCTGCTGATCATGTCTGAAATGTCTAAAACTAAGCGGTGCTCTTTAGAGTGCCCTATTTCAGCAGTAAAAGTGAGACCTTGTCAATACAGCCACTAGTACCTATGGTAACACCTATCTCGTAATTTGTTCCCCAAAGTAGAAGGAATTTTACAATGTGGATTGATGCAGGATGCTTTTCATCCTGCTGCAGTCCGTAAGTAATAATTCCTTACCAAGATACGTGAAGGATTAACTCCTGGGAATGCTCCACAGGTGCTACTGCTAAATCCTGTTTAGTGCATTGCTCAATTAACAAACAGCATTTTTCACTTTATGAAATAAACTTGAGTGATTTATGGGTACAAAATAATTCTTGGCCAAAAGTACATTGTGAATGTTGTGAACAATCTATAAACACACACTATTTAAAGGTGAAATGTGTGAAAACCTACTTAATAAAATACTTAACTGCCAGGAAATTTTGGTCAAGCATTCTCTTGAAAACTGAAAGTCCAGAAACCTTGTGGTCTGTTCTTGTAATTTGTTCAACCCCAAAACTTTTTCAAGGCCAAATCATTCAAACCCCTTCTTCCCATTTGGATAACAAACCTGTATCTACCACTTTCACTTTTATCCTGCAAATGTCATCTTCAGACTACCTTGCACACCCCACTTAGGACACTCAGCCCAAACCCCACCACAGGCTGGCAGCGGAAAAACTTCTTGCTCGTGTTTTACAGACACGTTTCATATAGAACTCTGTTTCCCAAGCTGGGGGGGAGGGGGGGGGAAATGTATCCATATGGTATCCTGTGAGTCATAGAAATCCCAATGCTGGAAGCTGAAGCTATGCACTAACAGAAGATCTGTACTCGTAAATATCCAAGGATGAGGAACCACGCTGCACTGCTGATCATCCACACAGTGTTTCCTCACTCGCTCTCTCTGCTCTCCAAGCAGATTTCTTCAAGAATTATCTATGAAAGAGCTGGGATCTCTCACCAGTATATCAGTCTGTGTCACTTGGATTCAGCCCTATTCTTCTTGCAATATACATAGTGCCAATTTTTTTTCTGAGGGTTGCAAAAATGGATTTCTGTGATCTGCTTATGAATCCACCTCCATTCCCAGGAGGAATAAGCGCACTTAAAAAGCCATTTATTTATGAATCTAACTATATTCAAATGCTTTTAGGAAGGTTGCCTTGTGACAGAAAGAAGTTCCTTGCTCATATTTCTCCATATAGAAACATGAAGAATTAACACTGGCTAAAAATAAAAATCAACATATCATTATTTCATCTTGAGGCTCTTATGCCATGACCATCACCCCAGATTCCAGACATCACTCCAGGGATCAGAATAAGAAAAATTATTGCCAACCTCCTTGAGCCTTTTTCTGTGCTACAGATGCACATCTGAATCTCTCTGGGCCGCTTCTCTTACGGCTGATACGAAGGGAAAAGCAGGAATTATTCTGAGCTACGGAAAAGAGAAAATACTTCCCATCTCCAGCAGAGAACAGACACACAGTTAAAGCCCCCGGGCCCTCAATAAGAAGACATCAAAGAATCACTTCCAAAACATAATCCGGTTGCCAAAGATTTGCACTAAGAAATCCCTGCAGGAGCTGGTGATGCCAGAAACAGTACCATTCCCCATCCTGGTTCCTGTCCTGTGTGGCAGGGCATGGTGTGAAGCTGCACAGACTGCACCCCCAAGTTTTTAAGGGAGTCATATTGGTCAAAGGGAAAAAAAATCTCAGTTGTCTGCAGACAAAAGCCCAGGTGCACACACTTCTTTTGTCCTACAGAAACATGACTATCCCCCGTTCTGGAAAGCTGCAGATTCTTCAAAGGAAGAGAAGCTATAAAAGGAATCTTTTTTCAGATAAAGAGATCTTTCACAACTTCCAGCTGACTTTTCCCTCCTTCCCCATTTTTAAAGGCATGGAATTTTGCATGAATATGAGGATTATTATTATATCTTCCCTTCCTCACATTGAGGTTTCCAAGTTAAATTACTGTTAGTGAAAGACTGGGTGGCCTACAGAGAAAAACCACTATATAAAGAGCTAACCATTATTATTCCCATTTAAAAAGCCAAACTAATCTTTTCCTTCTTCCTAATCTTTAAAATAGACCAAAATGGAGATGCAGAAAATCTTAAATCAAGGCGCATTTTATCACTCCGAACTTTCCTGAGTTCTAAAGGCTCGGCATCTTTAACGTCACTGTTTCTTGGGGGTATTTTTCATCACAATAAAACAATTCAGCAGAGAATGTTTCCATTCAAAATGTTTCAAATTGCATTCCTGTTGAATGTATAAAATGTCCTGCATTATGCATAAGAAGGATTCGTACCTCAGCTTTGCTAACATAAAACAGTATTTCCAGCATGGGCAACTAATAGAACAGGTTAATGCTCTGGGGTCTGCTCATAATACAGGTGGTAATGATTTGAGCAGCTCGTGTATGTGCTTCCCACATAAACATCAAGAACCTGAGCTCTTTTTGTCAATCTTTCCAACAATGATCTTCCATCACACGGGCAATGGCAGCAATCTTCCATCAGCTCAGTTTTTCCAGAGTATTCTTTGGCCCTCCCTGATTACAGATCAGGAGCTAATTAATTCACACAGATGCATGTAAAATCAGCCAAGAATCCAGTAAATTAACAGAACTACAGCTCGCTAGGTAAAGGCACAAAATCCATTCCCACACCCAGCTTCAGAGCGTCCGGCACTGGAGAAGCCGCCTGTCGATTTACCCATGGCACACTGCACTGAGGGGCTCGTCAGGAATTTCTAAACAAGCTGGGTCATTTCTGTGGCAGAGTGCTTGCACTCTGGAAGCCAGTTAGCCACATTAGCATAGCCTGCTGGCCAAGTGCTCATGTTAGCATCTGCTAAAACAGCTATCCTGTTTTTCAGCTTGAAGAATCTGTCTATACTGCCAAGTGAAAGACAGCAAAGAGGATTCTGTCCTTGGTCCAAGAGGCACTGGCAACTTTGCATCATCACAGCTTAGTGACTCGAGTGTCACTGTAAGGACTTGCACTGCAGGGCACAGACAGATCCACAGTTCCCCGCCTAATACCGTGAGAGACCTGAGCTTCTCAGAGGAGGATGCAGAACAACCAGCACACCGAGCCAGCCAGAAGGAAATGCCAAAGAATGAAATCTCCCAGTAAGCTGGCACTGCAGCACTAGGAGTCAGAGCCAAACCCCATACAAATCCACATATCCTTCAACTCTCATTACAGCACAGCAGGGAATAATATAGGGGCTGGGGTTTGGGTGCAAATTCTCCATTCCTCCTCTGAAAACTGTATTACCGTGCAAGCAGGAATGCAATATCCCTGGGCCCTGAGGGAGAATGACTGCGGAATTCTTCTGCACTTCTCTGAGGAAGAAGTGCTAGGGCTGGCTCCTCTGCAGGGCAGCTTCTGTGTATCTCCTGCACACTATTCATGAGCACCCAGTGCAGGAGGCAGGCCATGGGACTCTCCATGTTCAGGATGTTGCTTGGGCTAGGGTATTATCCCTATCTTCTTGTTTCTTCTCTTTATGGCTCCTTAGTCCTTTCCTTTCAAACCAGATTGGGCCAAAACTCATCAGCAATAGAAAAGATTGTGCCAGTTCCAAGTGTTATACACTATGAGATTTAAAGCTAACCAGTCCATCCTTCTAAAAGATGATTAACAGAGTTGTAGGTCAACTGAAATGAGAGGTCAACACAAATTTTACAAGGTTTAGAAAACTTGACCAAGGAGGAAGGGGCAGGAATCTGGACTTTCTTTATCGAGAAAAGAGAAGGCATCGTAGCTATATGAAAAGCATTATCCACTACACAGATGGTTCTTACACAGAAGAGAGTTAACTGTGCTTTGAACCTCTTGCAGACAGACCAACGAAACATTCCTGAACTTCAGGCTGCAGAAGTCCAGTGTCAGGAGTTTCACTGCATCCTCGTCCTGCTGCTATGTGTTTCTGTGAAGCCTCTGCTATTGGCCACTGCTATGTAGAGTGCTGGGGCAGCTGAGCCCTTTGGTCTCAGCAACACAGTCATGCTTATCTTCTTAAATCCACTTAATTTTCAGCAGAGAAGGTTTATGAAAAATTTTCTGCTTGTGAGGGTAGTTAAGTGCCAAAAGAGGCCACTAGGGAGACTGTGAGATCTCCATCATTAGAGATTTTAAAGAACAGATTACACAAACAGCTGTCAAAGGCATCTAGACAAACACGCTCCTGCCTTCAAGCAGAGGGGTAGACAAGGCGACCTCCTGGGACCTGGGTCTAGGATTCTGCCCCTCTTTTGCACAGCTCCAGCCAAAAGCAGTACACTCAGATGTCTTCTTCCAGTGACACTTTCTGCCATTGGTGGATCCACCAGCTGTATAGCACTGCTGTCCAACACCTTCTCTCTCCAGCATAACACATGGACCCAAGGCAGAGAGATGTATGTGGGACATCGCCATGTCCAGTTACTCCGTAGGAATCACGCTTAACAGGCTGAAGTTAAACAAGTTTAGGAGCTGCTGAATTGGGGACTGGGCCACCAATTTCCAACCTCATTGCTGAGGAACAGCAATGGTTTAAAGACAGATTTGCCTTCACAGGTGTTCCAAGGACAGGTACAGCCGACCTGGCCGAACGTGCTGGAGAATGTAGGCCAGTGGCAGGAGCCATTCCCTGAAGGCCTGAAAGAAGGGTTGCCCATGCAGCTTCTCTCACTTCATTTGCTTCCCTGTACACGGCTGACAGCTTGCAAACTGGCAGCAGCCCAGACAGCAGAGGGGAAGACACACATTCACCCTCGCACATGCTCACTTTTACAAACCGTCATGTTGTGAGTCCTTAATTCTCATCTCTCCAAACCCAACTCACCAACAAAGCAAGCATTTTGTCCTATTAGGAGAACTCCTAGTCCTGCAAAATGACAGGTTGTTTGACAGTATGAAACAGGTTGTGGCTGCAGACTCTGCACATGGCTCGCATTTGTGCCATTGGTCTGTGGCTTTCAGGGAGCAACTGTTGTGCAGTGACAAAAACGCAAAGAAAGAAGGGAAAGAAACCAAATATTTACAGGAGAAAAAGTGATTCTACCCCACATGGTACAAATTTAGGGATGCATTGTAGCTACATTATGTGTGTATAGCTACTGAAACAGTTTCCAGCAGAATGTTTACACTGTTGTCTGGAAGCATATTGTTTGCCTACTTTTCAAAGCCAATTTATATGCAGCACACATCGCAGCATGCACGACAATTCAGACAAAAACACAGATGCATGCAACAATCCCTGGCCAGCTCTTGTTGTTCCTTATTGTTTGTTTCTCAGAAGTACCTAGGAAAAAGGAGGAAGGTAGCAACCCATCGTGCTGGGTGCTGCACTACCCCAAACTTAAAGACAGGTGTTTCACTTGAGGAACATGCAGCCCCTGTTTAAGACAAGATATAAAAAGTGAATGTAACAGAGAGTGAGGGAGTGACATACGGGAATGAATAATAAGAGAGTTTGTGTGTGCCAGCTTTATGCGCTCATGTGCCAGCTAATTGAATACACGATGCATATAAATACCAGTCTCCTACTGGAGGCAACAAGTTAACTGTAGCCAGTTAGCAATTTATCAGGAGCTTCGCAGAGAAATGAGTGAGAAATCTGAAGGAGTCCAGGGAAGGGCATCCCAGAGAAAAGTGTCAGGTGGGATAAACAGAAGGGCGTGTAGCAAGGCAGCAGGAGGATGAAGGAAGTTGGCATTTTTGCATTGTTTAGGCAGCAAAGCAAGGAGGCTCGGGTGACTTGGTTGCTGAGAGGAAAGGATGTGAAAGTCCTGGATCAAAGAATAGAGAGTTTATATCTAACTTATTAAAGAGATAGTGGGACTAAGGAGAACTGCAAAAGGCACTGTACTTTGAACAGACCAGGCAGAACAAGGGCAGTGAGCGTAGGAATGTCTGAGTGAAAAGGGTCAGAGTCCAACTTATGTCACTGCAGGCAAAAGCCCTCTCAAGAAACAGTATAGAGCCACCAAACTAGCAAGAGTCCACGCTGGGAAGTATGGGGTGAGGTCTTCTCCACATCCAAGGAGGAAGGAAAGGAAGGAACACTCCCCAGACAAAGCAGAGGTAGCACCAGCAACAGGACAGTGGGCAGCAGGGACAGCGAGTGAAGCCTGCCCAAGGTTGTGTGCCATGGCCAGCTCAAGAACATGCTTTAATTTTAAACAGACAGCTCTACTGAACCACCTTCAGCAAAGACCTGAAAGGACAAGTCCAAGAGAAGAAGTGAAAAGCTGTATTACTCCCACTTTTCGAAGTGCTCCTTTGCAGAATATCCCTCTCTCCCTGCATGCCATCGATGCACGGATCAGAGCCGAGTCTCCCACCTCAGGTGTCTTGAGACAGGTGGTGTGAAAACCACTCATCAGCGAAATTGCCCCAAAGTCCCTGTACTGCAGTTCCCTGTGTCACCACACAGACAGATGTCCTCTCCACCTACCTCTGTGGCAGGAACTATTTATGTTCGAAATTGTTTATGGACCCCAAAACCTCCACGGGGAGATGCCAAGTCAATAGGCTAAGAGCTGAAATAAAGTCATTTTGTGCCTTTATTTTTTCTGCTTTTAAAAGGACAGTGATCTTTTTACAACTCTGCAAAGCTTTTACTAGCAGAAGCACTCCCAGTGCCCCAGGGGCACTTATGTACCTCACTGCCCACCGTGCCCACCCACTGTGGCTCCCCCATCCTGCCAGGACCATCAGCGCCTAACCAGTGATGTTACATCCAGCTCCCCACAGCCCTGCCCTGCCCAGCCCAGCCCAGCCCAGCCATGGGCCCTGTGGAACCTGGCCCGCCCATGGGCCCATGTCTCAACCCAGCCTTGGACTGTCCCCAGGGGAGTGCCCAATACCTGGGGCTGCCCTGGTGTCCCCTGGCTGCCCTGATCGTGGCAGGGGCAGTGGGATGGTCCCTGGCTGCCAGGCCTACCCTGACAGACCCATGGGGAGTCCCCCCCTCACCCTGGCACCTGCTGCCTGAGAAATATTAGCACAGGACAAAAATTGAAGGACAAGCTCAGCCTTGCCAGCACCAAAAGATCCTGAGCTAGCCCCTGTATACAAGACATTTTAAAGTTTTGGAACTGCTGGGATGTTTCTGCTGTCCTTCTGGTACTGAGCTACCACGGTCCAACCCAGTTGTGCTTTATCTTCTCTGCAGTGACACTGAGTGGCACCCTGAAGAGATGGCTGCTGTCACAATCTTCCCACCTCAGTGGTCACAGCTGGAGCCTGGTGCCACGCCACACAGGGTCTGGGCCACACTGCCGTTGAACATGGTGGGCAGCCAGAGCATGCCCACCTCCCACTCACCATAGAAGCCTCCAGTCCAGGCCAAATGTGGTTTCCAAAGGGGAGAAAGCTGTCCCCAGCAATCAGAATCACAGAATGGTTTCGGTTAGAAGGGACCTTAAAGATCTTCTCATTCCAACCCCCCTGCCATGGGCAGGGGCACCTTCCACTAGAGGAGGTTGCTCAGAACCCCATCCAACCTGGCCTTGAACACTGCCAGAGATGGGGCACCCACAGCTTCTCTGGGCAACCTGTGCCAGCATCTCACCACCCTCACATAAAGAATTTCTTCCTAATTCTTAACCTCAATCTATGCTTCTTCAGCTTAAAGCCACTGAAACGTTAAAGACATTGAAGGAAGGACTCGAGAACCACAGGCAATTCACCAGAATATTACTTGCATGCTAACATCAACTCCCTCCCTAAAAGGTGGCGAGATGAGGAGCCTCAAGGCCCATGCTGATGGCATTTCTTGATAATAAGTGGAGAGCTGCTCACCTTCCTTGACACACACACAGATGAAGAGGGAAAAATATTTTTTGCAGTATTTTCTTCTTCCTTTCTCAGCCAAATCCTTATTTGGTCTGTTACAGATTATTCGCGCAGCAGCCCTGCCGGTACTGCCTGATCTGATTACTGCACCAACGCCTCCACGGCTTTCAAATTCATTTCACAGGTTTCCAAGAAACAGATGCTGATACCTGATAAGTGGCAGCACCTGGATTCAAAACATGTTATCGGTTCATCTGCCTCCAATATCTTGAGTAGCATCTCAGCTTGGTGAAGAAGTGTTGCCCTAACCAGTCAACGTATTTCCATGCAGGGAAATAAAGCTCCCCTTCTGTGCTTGTTGACGTACAGATTCGCACCTTTGTGTTGTTCCTACTGAAGCACACATAGTCCAAGCGAGCGCAGTGATCCCGTTTCAAATATTTGGTGCCCAGGCTTCCCACTGCACCCCAGAAGTTACCTATTTGTCATAAGCAGCTTTAAATGGCTCTATAGAACAGCTGAGATTCTTTGAAATATTTTTTTTATTAAAACAAAACCAATCATTTGCGTACATGTTGATTTCGATTGTCAGAGGATACAGACACGGTTGCATATGTAACAGAAGAGAATGAACCACATGAACTGCTTTCTTCGTCATTTTAGAGCTCTGAATTTCAGTGGTTTAGCTTGCTTTCTGACATGATGAAAATAAGACATTGTTACAGTGCACATATTCAGAAACTATCACATAATACCCATTAAAAAAAGATCAAAACCATATCATATATTCCACTAGTCTGACCAGACTCATGTTTTCCACAAGACCTCTTACCTTGCTGTAAGACAGAATTACCCAGGGAACAAATTGGAGCCTAGACTAACAAGGCTCCCAGGAATCTAATTACAGAATGGCAGAAATGTTGAAAAGAGGCACATCGAATAACACGTCTGTTATTCTATGGCAATGCATTATATACACCAAGAGCCACTCGTGGCCAATAAAGTCAATGGGAGGATTTGCATACACTTAGAAGAGCATAAAGAAAAGGAAAACAGTGTTCTTTGCACTGCACTGGCTGGAAAATGGAGTACATAACTAGATTGTAGTAAGACCATCCGTAAGGCCAGGTTTAGGCGCATAGAATTAATAAGGGAAGCAGAGCAGGACAGAAGGGAAAATTGATGAAAATCATACTGCCAGTTTTGCCTCCACAGGGAGTCCAATAAGGCAGCCTGGTAGTGTGGCAGCTTGGGACAGGGTTGAACTGCTTAGAGGCAGCTACAGATGGGGGCCAGGGGCCACTGTCCCACTGCATTACTGCTGTTGAGGGCAGCGAGCCCCGTCCCTTCCACAATGCCTTCTCTTCTCTTCCTGTGTTAGGACTTACACAGCAAAGTGCATTTTCACCCTCCCTCCTGAAGTCCTGAGCCAGATACTACTGCTTCCAACTAGCAAATGGATTGCTGTCTTCCAAGTCTACTTCCTAATCTATTTTAATCCTTGAATTAATTTCTCCGAGGCCTCATTTCACTCTGATGAAGATCAGTGGAAATTCATTCTGTTTCTGAGTGCCTTGCCTGTGTTACTCTGACAAATGCTAATCAGTGGGTAATTAGCTTCTTGGTCACTAGATAGTCTGTGCCCAGCTATTTCTGCAAACAAAATGCACTAAATCTACGCACTGAATCTACCCCCAGAGACAGGACAATTGTAAAGCACCGAGCACCAATAAACACCAAGCAAAACCTAGAAAACCCCATAGCGCCAACTGCTGCCAGCAACATCCGTGGTCAGAGCGGGCAATCCCTTTAAAGAGTGTAAGTTTCCGTATGACACCCCCACACGCAGTACATCAGACCAAATGAACTCTGAACTGGCAGTAGCATTGCCTAAAGGCCTGCTGGATCTCTCGTGTTGGCCGCTGCCAGTTTTATCATGTCCATATGTCCCTGAGGTACTAAGGCTGAAAGGTCACGTCATATCTTACAAGGTAACCGTCACTGTAAACATACAGTTTCTGATCCGAGGGGCTATAATCAATACTCTGGATTGTATCTACCTTTTTATCCATAATGATACTAACTCTTCCTTCTTGGCCATTACTTGTGTCAAACATGTAGAAGATCTCCTCTTTCTTAGTGTTCAATGTCCTCGTGGCGTAAAGAACACCACATAACATGAAAGCATTGGAAACAGATGGCTTATACTGTCTCGTCTGCCAAGTATTTAGCACATCAAGTGTGGTCTCATTGAGTTTGCTAATCACAATGTTGCCCACGTTATTTTCAGTTGAATATATTACCCATAGCCCACTTTCATCCACGGCAAAATCTATGTCCTGCCATGCTACGCCTGCGTAAGAGAAGCGGTTACCAATAGCAGCACCTGGAAGCTCCTTCCTCAAAACCTCCTTGTTTGTTTTTATATCGTGCTTCACCATATTTCTCGAACTATAAGCATGATAGTATAAATAATTTTTATAAAGGGCAGCACCGCTTCCTTCCCCATATACTATCCTCCTTTCATACGTGTATTTAAACAGCAGCAGATTATCAAAGGAGCTATAAATTCTGAAGTATTCTAAGTATCTCCCATCTGTGTTCAACGGTGCAACCCAATAGACTTCCTTCTCTGGGTTAGAGGGATAGTAATCTCTACCCCAGGAACCGTATTTGTAGGAAAATCCTCTCCAGTTCAGCTTGGCAACATAGGGCTGGCTAACATTCATCGGTCCACGGTGAATGCAGGTACCTGTAATTAAAGAGAAAAAAAAACAAAACAAACAGGTTTTCCAAATGTTATTACTAGGGGAGAGGTTTTGCAGACCGTAGCCTCTAGGCTGTGTTCAGTGAGGAATAGCTTTGTGACCAAGCACAGACACAAATACACAGCTTCAAGTGTAAAAGGCTCATTTAGGGCTAAAGTCAGCAACTGGACGGCACCCAGTGTTCCAAGTTGACTCGAAAACTTGGCCAAAAAAAAAAATAGAATACATATTATTACAGTTATTTGAAAGGAGACGTGGGGGATTAATTCACAGAAAATAAGTGCTCACTGTGCTGTTCCATACAAGGGACAGATTTCTGTTTCTACCCATTTGAGGCAGGCCAGCCTGATGCATTAGGAAATCCCTCGGAAAATACAATTTCAGGAGCATTTTAGGTTATTTTCTACCTCAGTGGAACTGAAAGCATGGGAGATGGGGGGGAAAAGAACGAGGAGCATCTGATTTCTGTGTATTTCACTGTGGAGGGGAAGAAAGGAGCAGCAGCAGCAGTAATTCCAGAGTCACATTTCAGATTAGCATTCTGCTGTCAGAATCACAGTTTTACAACTGTGTGTCACAGCCACATGGTGCCTTCCACCTCAGGCCCTCAAAGAAATCTGCAGACAGTAACAATCACAGCCCAGGAAATGTAGACTGATATTACTCTGGCTTTTCATGTGGGGTGACTCTTAAGAAAATATGACTTCAAGCTGAACCAGAACAGCTCTGTTTTACACATATCAACTGCAAAACCATTTGCTGGATCATGGAAAAATAATTTAAATACAAGAAACAGTTTCCTTTTACTCATGCTGAATTAGTGACATTCCTGTTTCCTGATAAATTCTCAATATTGTAGGTCACTGGTAGGAAAAAACTTTCTCTCAAAAATGTCCCTGGGCTTCTGATGCGTCTGAAGCTGCCACTGGCAAAAACCAGCATGCACTTTTCCAAGTGTTAACATTAGCTTTTTGTATTGCTGTCACAAAAGTGTCCCAGATTTTTCTCTGAGGTAATGGAGACAGAGATATCAAGTGGCTGGCACCAGCTCACAAGCTTAGTGGTACTCCAATGTTTCCCAGTTCACCAGGGTGGTTCAGCCACTAGATAGTCTTCCTCATTAAAGATGGATTATACTATGAAGAGACCCACGTCTCACACATCAACTAGTGAATAAATTAATGGCCACAAAAGTTGGTTGTTAATAATACCTCCCTCAACACAGGAGCTCCATGCACTGACAGCTATGGTGCTGATGAAAGTCAAGACTATATTTTCAGGTTTTAATAATTTGAGTGGGAACCATGTCACGATTTCTTGCAGCTTCTATGACAAGAATGGCTCATAAGCTCAGTCATATGAAGGGGTGTCTGGCATATAAATAACCTCTGTCTTAGCACAAAGAAGAAAGAGAAATAACAGAGAAAGAATTTATCTTTTGCCCCCAAAGCTGAACCATCCCTAAGCATGGCCAGTCAATACTTATGGAGATGAACTGGAAACTCCTGAAACCACTGACAGAAAACGTCTAGGAGACATCTTGTTCTCAAAGGCTCTGCAGTCTATCTCACAGAAAGAAGGAAAATTAGAGGCAGACTAATCTGAAGTATTCTACTTGGAAAAAGACTGGGAAACAAGATAATTGGAGGAAAACATGCACGGTTGCAAATGCAGAGAAATCTTTTTCTGATCTGCTTTGCCCAGGAGAAAGGTGCTCTACCTGTAGGACTAGAAAACCTGTGTCCTGCATGTTAGTAGTGTCCAAGGACTGATATTTGTGCCAATGTGTAAAGTCGATTTGGGCAGTGAAGCTCTGCAAGTCTCTCCCTTTCTCAAAATGTACTCTTTCTCTGCTTCTACCACATACCACCTTCACTCCTCACAGTTTTGTACTGTCTTACGCTAGTGACTGACCTGAGGGACGCGTGATTCACCTGCAGCCTCCTCTCAACATCCGTGAGGAAGGTGGGGACCAGTTTTATATTAAATATAAATCACTACACTGACATAAACCCCTATGTCCCCAGGCCATGTTGGCAACGTCCTTGGGGTCAGCATTGCCCATGGGAGCAGCTCTTCATCACTGAGTCTCCATCTAATGGCAGAGAAGGTGGCACGAATTGTAAACAATCCCATCTCCTCCCCCAGACCCTTTTGTGTCCTGGGTTTCTTGCAGCTGAAACATGGCATGACCCTGGTTGAATGCTGCTTTCCTTCGTGCCACCAAGAATCCATTCGAATCAGCATTCCTGGCTCGGAGCAGATGAGCATTTAAGCATGCACTTAAGTGCTTTACAAAGGACGAGGCCCTGGAGCAGAAACCTCATTTCCAAATATAGCACACAAGGCAGGCATTGCGGTATGGCTGGCCAGGCTGTATCTCTGGAAATGGCACGTAGCATGTCTAGTAACATGGCCTCAGCACTTGGCACAGCTACCAGCATTTGGAGGTGCTTACACCTCAGCTCATGCAAAGGAAGAAAGCTAAGGCAGCCAGTGCAAAATGGCTTGCAGCCTGCCAACTTCATAAATCAATTTGAACTGTTTTTTTCTCATATCTCTATTATGTATTGCTACCTCCGGCATGAGGACTTCCTTAAAGCTGGTGACACGTTGAATATATTACTGTGCTTAAATCACAATAAACTTATCTCAGAATTAAATGGTTATTAAATGCTCTAAAACTCTTCATTTGTTTAAAAAAATATAGCACCAAAGCTTGCAGGTAGTGAAGCACTGCTAAGCTCATCTATATGCGACCTCAAATAATTTTTCATGTCATTAAGCAGAACACAATTCCAGATTTATTTTAATAATTCATACATTGTTTCATAAATAAAAAACAAACGTGTGTTCAGCAGAGAGACCTTTTTTTACAAAAGAAATAATAAATTATTATTTCTTCCCTTAAAGAGATCTCTCTGCTGAACACTTGTTTGGTTTTTATTTATGAAACAATGAATTATTAAAATAAAGTTAGAAGCGTGTTCCGTTTTAATGACATCAAAAATTGTCTGAGGTTTCTATAGAGTGTGTGCTTGATTTTTATTTCCTTGAAAACTCTCCCATAATTATTATTTTTTTTTTTACAAAAAACCTCTGCGGTAGTCGGGGGTGATCTGTCTTTCGCACAGGTTCAGAAGAATTCATTGTTGTTTATTTAATCCAAACTTGCCTCCCTGTCTAGATCTTGTGGGAAAAAAAATGCACAAAGGAAACAAAGTGTCATGTAATTTTGTAAATATTAGAAGGTACTTGAAATAAATCCATATGCATTATTCAAACTTTCAAGTTTTTAACTCCTTTCTCCATTGTTTTGGGCCACTGATAAATGAGGCCCTGGTATTTCTGCCTTCCTTTGTCTCGTGCTTCTGTAGCAAGCAGACAAGGGAAAGACTAGCACAGGTCCATACACACATACTTGTCCCCACATAAAGAACCAGCATCTCAGCTCAATTCTATACTAATCCTTCTGATTCATCAGGAAAAGAGCTGACACCTAATTGTCAGGACTGAAGGGAGCCTGACTTGCTTGGCTAACAGGCTGCAGAACTGAGCATGAGACACATCCCGCTGCATCTCGCTTTACCCACTTCACTCTGAAGCACTGGCAGAGCACATCAGCTTCTCACTCCAACAGTACAAGAAAACATTTCAGCAGCCTCCTCCCACCAAGCAGCTGCATCTGATTGCAGAAGAGAAGGGACCACCCTTGGCCCAGGCAGCCTAAGGTCACAGGACAAGGTGGGACCCACACTGAAAGGAACTCCCATGAGGGGCACAGACACCACAAGCAGGTTTTTGCTACGTTCTCACACATGCTCCTAAGCACCAGATGAGCACCCTCCCCTCCCATCAGATGAACCACTGCATCCAGATGCGGGAGTTGTTACCAGCCTTACTAGGGCTTGAGATACCGAAGACAGAGCTCTAAAGGAAAGGCTCATCCTGGCTCACAGGTGATCATTTATGATGACTGTCTCACTGACACAGGAAGGCCCACAAAGACACACCAGTCTCCCACCAGTATCATGGAGAACAGACACAGGCTTGCAGCTGCGTAAAACAAGACCTATGTTGGCAACATCTAACAGGGGATGAGGTGGAGGGAGGGCTGGGTTTCATCTGACATGCTTTAAGGCAATTAAGCAACTGAGGTCCTTCAGCTCAGCTCCCTCCAATGCCAGTGAATAAATGCGTGTGTCTCATGGAGCAGTTCAGGAAGTCCTGGGGAGGACAACTGGCCAGTTCTTTTCAGGTGCCCCTGGGCATATCCTTCTCTTTGCGTATGGATGCATTCAGTTCAAAACACAACCCAAAACACTCAGAAAACACAGACAACTTGGGTCCGTAGGAGGCAAAATATAAGCTGAGAGTGAAATCACTATAAAATTAGGATTGCCTGAGTTTCAGCCTTAGGCTACTCCAGGTATTTCTCCTGCTGAGACCTACTCACCAGTATCTCAAAATCCTTAATTTCTGAGTGTATAAAATCCAGGGGAAAAAAACCCCAACATTGCTCCTTTTTCCCTTTCTTTCTATTTTGCCTTTGAATTTCATCTGACTCACTTCTCCCTGCTTCCTCTCTCAGATCATTTCAGTGAGATGTAACACAGAATCTGCTGCAGAGTCCTCAAAGGACCATCCTGGGGTCTTTTTTCTCTACACCTACCCAATGCAGCCACACGAGATCAGCCCAAAGGAAAACGAATGGATAAATATTTCCTCCCACTGGAGTGGTGAGGAGAGAGAGGCCATGAACCCCTGCTGATAGGAAAGCCAGTGACAATGACGGGGATGAGTACCTGTATATCAGACACTCGGACACCCACCTCTCCGGTCAGGGCATAAGGCAAATGGAAACCAGTGATTTCTTTCTGCTGTGTTGTTTGAGAACAGGCCTGCACACTCTGAGAAATACAGCAGCAAAAGCCTTGGGGGACAGAGTCAGAGGGGCTGCGTACTACAGCAGTGCGAAGCAAGAAGCTTTAATTAAACTTGCATTTAGACTCATGATCTTAGACAGCTTGGGGATTAGCCAAGCTCTCTCTAGTTCGTGTTGCCTACCCAAAATATGCAGGAGAGAGGATGAAGGGGGAAAGAAAAAGCAATCTGAAAACAGGACAAAGAGTCAGTTTAATACAAACATTATAAATATAATATGAACTAAAATCAGGGCAAGGCCAAGAGGTTTGGCAGGAATTCAAGGCATTCAAGCTTGCAGAGAAAACATACGGAAATTGTATTCAAACACACAAATGGGTGCTAGAAAGCTCCAGAGGCCTAGGTGTTAGCATCCATGCAGCACCTCCAAAATGACCAGCTCGGAAATGCAGCTCTCTCACATACTTGCCTTATCATCCCAAGCAAAAACATCTTACAGCTTCTATATGTTTTCAGATACAGTCTGCAGGACATGTTGCTCTACAAAGTCCTCTGCACAGATGATAGTTGCTCCCCACCAGTCACGCAAAGTCACAATATGCCAGTCCTGTGTGGATTAGCAGGGATCTGAGCCCACGTAACACCTGCATTATCTGCAGAGCTGGCATTTCCCAACATGAAGAAAACTTGCCAGCCTACAAGAGTTTCTCTGCCAGTCCTTTGTGCCGTCCTCAGAGGCCACGTTCACCCTAAAGGAAGCCATGTGATAATACATACACACACACATCCTCCAACCCCTCCCAGGTTCCTATCTCTGGACAGAAAAACTCACAGACAACACCAGAGGCTGTCCTCAGGTGATGTCAGTGCTGGTAACTCTCTGGAAGTTGTTATACCAGGTAGGGTTTTGCCCTCCTTCATTCCTTTCTGCTACAAGGCACTGTTGCCATATGCAAAGGTGCCTGAGCTAGCTGGCACTCCAGTCAGGAATAAGGCAATGCTAAAGCAATACCATTTTGGCACCAGATAAAGTCTATCCACCTCCCTACCGTGCCCTGAGAAACAATGCTGAATAAGCCTGTTACAGTCACAATTCCATGCAGTTACATTTACTCATCCCAGAGCTACCATCCTGCTCTAGACACGACTCTCCTATCCCTTCATGGAGCTGCACTGTGAAGTGTGGTCTTCTCTTTCCTGCACGGTGAGAGCTGCTATGTCCCACAGACACATCAACCATCCAGACGTAAAAGCGGCCCTCTCCTCCATCACTCATGGAAGGACACAGTATTCTTGTTCTGCAGCTCAGTACTTTCTCACCAAAACAAAAGCTTGCTGTAGGCTTGAAGAGAACGAGATTGTTTCTTTCCACACACCATCGCCCTCAATAAATCAGTGAGATGCCCTTCAAGTACTTCTAAAGCACTGTGGAGTTTTTTTCATTGAAACATTTTAAGCCCTTCCTTAAGGAGCAGAGAAAGGCCTTGAGATTTTTTACTGCAGGTTTTTATTTCAGATTTCTCTCCTGTCTGATTCCCAGACAAGGTGTTACTCATGCATTCTGTCAGAGAAATGCAGCAACTGCTTGCACCGCAATGAAGCCCTAAGGAGGGACTGCTCACCCTAAGGAAAGCTTGTACTTCTGTACTACTTTTCCAGTGAGATGTTTGAGTTAGCTGACCCCAAGGTGACCATAGGTAAATGCTGGTAGGCGCAAATTTGTGCTCCTTGAGAGCAGGACACCACTCCTCCTTTATTAGGGGCTCCTCCAGCTGATTGTTAACCAGCTTATGTGAAAAAGCAAGATTCTTCCCCTGGGTATTGTATACAACACAGCACTTTTGCTCTTACAATACTCTGCCTAAAGGAACCCCTTGTGTATAAAACACTCAGGGGACCAACATGGTTTTAGAAATCCTCCTGTCTGTTAGCAAATGGGATTCTTGACCTGGCATATCTAATCTAGCATTTCCTAAATGTTTCGTTCCAGTATATCATATCAAAATTTCTCAGACTATGATTCACTCACAATGTGATTTTTCAAACTGAACACAATGTCAAGACAAAAGCTCTTTCAGTTGTAAACTAATTACCACACACCCCGTAACTCTTAACACCATTATATGAACTGCACTCTGGGAGCCACTGATCCAGGCCCCAGAATATAACCTTTCCTAGTCAAGAAAACTATAAAATCTTATTTCCATTGAAATCAGTGACACAGCTCCCCCTTATTTCCCTGAGACCAGAATTTTTCCCCCAGTCTCTTGACCACCTGTTTTAGAGGAATCTTTTGCCTGCGAAGCAAAAGTAATCTAGATGTGAAGCTCCCTTCTGGAGCTTGCATATCAAGAGTTTTAGTACATCAACAGTTGCTCATACATTTTCCAAGCAGCATTAGAGCAATATTGCCATGACACAGGTCACTTTCACAGGAACTACTAAAAATCAAAGCCAGTTAGTAAAAAACCCATAGTTTCCCACAGGTAATTGTTCTGAAAAAAATAAAAGAGAAGAGGGATAGAGATTCACTTTTCACACTACAGGTAGGAGGAAGACTGCAACTTCTTCCAGCTGAAAACAGCTACTGTGTCTGTAAGAGTTTGATTCCTGCCTTCATTTTCCTTTTGAACCATTGATGAAACATTAGGAGCTGTCTGCACAATTTTTCAAGAGCTAAGGAGTATCATTACAATTGTATTTAATATTAACAAAGGGAAATCTCCGCATTTACAGTTCTAACCGTGTATTATATTATTTCTCATGTGTTACCCAGCAGAAGTGCTTACCTGGTGGGAAATAAGGGGGTGCTGTAGTTTTGGTCGCGTTCTCTTCACATTCTTTCAGTCTTTTCTGCAGGGATGCAATTTGTTGACGAATCGCAAGGACATTGTTTTTGTCCAGAGATTCCAGTTCATTTACCAGTATAGTCAGATTGGTGATCTAGAGGGGAAAAAAAGACAGCAAGTTTAATGTCAATGTTATTTTACAGATATTTGCAGGCAGCTGGATAGGGTCACAGAAAACACTACAGAAAAAGGCTCTGAGAAATATCCTTAAGAGTAGGCCTCATCCTCCTAGCCTCAGTTTGACATTTCCAGCAGAGTAAGTGACCACAAGGATATGCTTTAAGACTAAGTTGTGTAACGGGATGCAAAAATACAGTGTTATTTTACACGTAGTGTAAAAATATCCAGTAAGTCTTAGGCAAGTACTAGCTGTTAAAGATAAAAAGTACTTATTCCAGCCTTACAAAAGTATCTGCAGATTTTATTTGCAAAGATAAGTAGTGTTTTTAATCACCTGCTTGATGATCTAGAGGACAATGGAGCAAATGATATTTCAGGTTCCATCTGAAGTAATTATTCTCTCTAGGTGAGTGATTAACTACAATTTTGAAAATGTGATTTATAGTCTGCTGGGAAGGTGATAGTCTTTCCTACTTCTTGATTTCATATTGATTGGGCCACTGCCTTAGCAACCAGCAGCTAATTTTTTAATTATCTAAATTAAAGCATAGAGGCTTTCAAGCATGGGGGTCTGTAAATTAATATTTATTATAATAATTTAATCAGCTTGTGTGTTTAACGCTATGCAAAACTTTTAACTTTCAGGCAGATATTTGTCAAAATCAGAGTGGTCTCCATTCGTTTTGGGGTTTCTTTACTTTTCTGTGCTCTGTATCAAGGAATAAGATGTTAATACATTTAAGGTCAAGCTTTCTTTTAATTTATGCTGATGAAATGCTAAAATAATTCCACTGGCTGCAGTAGAGACAGACTGCATTTCCTCAACCTAAACACTAAAGAGAGAATAGACTATCTGTGTATCTGACCCCTCTGTGGCTAATTAAGACCTTGGCAATACCTCCAAATATATTTGCTCAACGATGGCATTGCTTCCAACAAGGCTGGGTTTCAGCTGAGTGACCAGTCTCTCTAGGTCACTGATTTCCACTTTCAGTAACTGGAAGTCCAGTTCCGTGTAAGATACACCACCCGTCTCCACTTGCTGCACTCTGATGGTCAGATTGAGGAGTTGCTGCTGATACAGTTCAATTCTTTTTGAGTACTCCCTAACCTGAAAGAAAGAAAAAAGATACATATTCAAGTCCAGGTCAGCAAATAAAACAAGCCTGTTTGACATCCTCATATATTTCTGAGTACCCTACGCACAGCTTCCACACACTTGCCATATATATTCTTCACATGAACAGCATAAATGAAATTCTCATCACATATATAAAAAAATATGAAATTTAACCCTCATTTATTGTTGGCAGTTTCGCAAAATCCCCTCAGGATTGCCTGGGGATAACTGAAGGCAGAATTTTACTCACAGTCTTCCATTTTTTTAATTCTTTGCCAATATTGTCTCTGTGAGCTAATTTTATCCTCAGTATGCCAAGAACTTACATTGGTGAAAATTTTATTAGGAAATCTGCAGTGTATTATCTCTCAAAAGCAACCAGAGAAGGCTGCAAAATGCAATAAAGAATTCCCAAGTTTTTCAACTTCATTTCCTATTAACTCTGAATCCAAATAGGACTTTACCCTGTGTACATTTGAATTGTGTCAAACGTTGGCAGAACTGATTTGATGCTTGTCTTTGGGAAAGGGAAAAATATTTAAACACAGTGTTAAAAATGAAATCTGGTTTAAATGAAAGTGTTAAATATATGGCAGGCTTTAGCTGGAGTAAATTATATAGCAGCCTTTTCAGTCTTTGAAAATAGTTGTCCAGATAAATATATTTTCACACATATATCTGCTGAGGTAAAGGTCACAGCACAAGCATTGTGATGCAGAATGTTAAGAATATTATATGGATTTGGGACTTCCCTTAGAAATGTTAGTTCCTTGAAATTTAATGCTTTGGTAAAGGGGCGTAATTTCTCTCCCATATGCTTCATAGAAGTCATGTCTCTTTTCCCTTAAATCAATATCACTATATCACACAAGATAAGTAGGAATAAATATAAATAGTTTGTTGCACTAGCAACTTCTTATTTATACCCTCAGATGGTATTTGTGCCTCTATCTGCAGCACTGTAATTTCCATAACTCTTATTTCTTCAGCTGAAAGACTTAGCCTACATCTTCTCAAGCATTCTTTTCTTTATCTTAACATTAAATAAAAGTCAGTACTTTTTCCCATTGTCTCTGAAATCCTGCCATGGTGTGAAGACCATGGACTCCCTGCTCTTCTGTTATGGCAGCTGCCCTTCAGACAGGGACCCAAAAAACCCCACATTTATCAAATAATTCCTTTCAATCTTGATTGAATCCCTTGTGTACCAAAGAGGAGGTATGGGAGCTCATGGCATGGAAATTCATGAAGAGGATCCTTTAAGATCATAAGTTAATTAGTGATGTGGATTAAGGAGGACAAGCATAAGAGTAGCTCCTCTGTTCAGAAGTATAATTGTCAATAATGGCACAACTACACTGTAAATCTTAACCCACTACAAAAGCCCTGCATGGACATACAGGGTGTACACCGCAAGCAGGATGCTCCGTTCCGTGTGTTTAAATCTGAGTTTGAAACAGATCTTCTGTTCTAAATGTGTGCAGCCAGGCTTCGAGCTGCTCCAAACTGTCAAGTTTCCACAAGCTGTAGCAGAAGCACCCTGGCTCACAGCACTGGATGCTCTAGATCTCCCAGGTCAAGCCAGGATAACTTCAAGTTATTGATTACAATTAAGAATCAAAAAATAACAGCCTACAAAGACCTAGACCTAGTTGCTTGCAACTGGCTGGCAACAGTGATAGCTGGGGTTCCGTGTCCTACCTGCCTCCATCATCTGGTAGGGAATAGTAGGAAGAACCAAACAATGCTTTTGGAAAAGCCAGAGGTAGCTGGGCCTCACACTTTCACTGATCGCCAAAATCAGTTTGGAGTCGAAAGAGAACCTCAAAAAAAAAAATCATCTGGAAAAATTATTCCAAGTTAAATGTTTAAACTGTGTGTCTAGAGTTTGCATAACAACAAAAAAGAAAGAATATATGATTACAGCCTGAGAAGTATGAAGCAAGTCCATTTTTGAGCAGAATTGCACTGCTGTGTGAAGCCATGTCTATCACAGAGGTATCTGAAAATCTGTCTACTTATTAATAACCTTTCTCACAGTAATACTGGTTATAATAATGCAATACAGACCAAATCTACAAACCACTGAAATAAACAGGCTGCTGGAATTAGCGATGGCTACTCATAAGTGAGAAACCTGTGAATTTGAACTTTTCTCCAGGGTTTTCAGAGCCTGGACAAAATGCTGAGGGCTGGAACAAGGCATACATAGTTACTTCAGCCCTGACTGCAGAATGCTGCAAGACACAGACCTGAAATTCTCCTCCCATATTAGAGGATTTTCACTCAGTCAACCATCTAGGTCATTTAAGGACATGTCAACACCATCCAGCAGAGTATAGCTGAGGCTGAACTAGCTCCATCACTCTGCAGTGCTCTGCACAGCCACACCAGCATCGCAGTGAACTTAAGCTAATAGCTCCCCTGGCGAATTATTGGACAAATAAAATTTTCTCAGCAGTGCTGCACTAACAGGTCTATACTGCTTTTGCAGATAAATCCAGCACACATGTTAAGCATGGCAATGCTCTGAGTGGAGAGTCCCACCTGCTCAGATCTGGTTTAGGAGTTTCTGTGGGTTAGAAATACCAGCTGAAAGAAGAACACGATGTTGCTCTGTTGATTGGCAGATAGCTTTAAGCAGCTTGTAATCCCTGCTCTTCCACTGCATCTACCTGCTAGGGACTGGCTGTAGTCTCTCGACAGGCTGGCACAGAAATTCTGTGCATATCCTATATTTAGAGATACAGACCAATAACTAGTACTGATTGCTGCTGCATTTGTCACAAAAGCCTAAAGTAGGGTATGATGAGTTCACAGGGCCTGGATTAGCCCTTTATGGGAAGAAAATGGAACCACGTGAGGTATACGTAAGGAAAAAAATCCTCAGTTTCAGTGTTTCCTCCTTTCCAAGCGTTGTCACTTTTGTTTAATGAAAAGAGCAGGAAAAATCTGCAATGCTCATTTACTGTGTCATTTACCTGCAACTGGTATTTATCAAAACAGGTTTTGCAGCATGCAAGCAGACACTTCTCCAGCACACATTTGGAGAGTACAGAAGGGGGAACAAAGGTGCAAGATGAAGATGCAAAATAAAAAATGTGGGAGGAATGAGGGAAGATAAGGAAGAAATTACAAACCCAGAAACTTTATAAAATCACTCAGCCCAGGACACTGGCTTCGGGCAGGCTTGACCTCTACAGAGCCATAAGAAGCAAGGCTGGCAGTCTGCCTTCTGAGATGGAGAAGAATTTCATTACAGGTTAACCTGTTTTGAAAAGCAGGGGGCTTCTTCACTCTTGTTTCTGTTCCCTGAGAATGTTGTGGCCATCGTGAGCCATGTTCTGAAAGGCACTTTCTCTCTTTGTGATCATGTGCTGATCCAGCCCTGCTATGGAAGTGTCCTCTCACCTTTCCTATTGAGAGGAACAGCCAATTCCCACTTTGCTTTAAAAGGTTAATTTTCTTCTGTAATCATAATTATGCTGCCAAAGGTTGATGTGACAGAGGAAAAATTAGTCTGGTATTTTCAGCCTACGGTTTGTACTCACTTGGCACATGAGAGCATCTCTTTATCTGCAAGCTTCCTTGCCTGCTGATTCTATAAAAGGACCCCCTTGCTTTTTGAATTAGCCAACAATCAGGCAAAAGGTTAATGATTCAATCAGGTTGTTTATCTGGGACTTCTAGCACATGGAAAGCATCCTTAAGAGGGTCCAATCCTGCAGCTCTTATCCAGGAAAAGTTCCCATGATCTTCAAAGGGTGTTTTAGAAGAGCAACAAAAGCATGGATTCTGAGAGTCAAAAAAGGAAGCATTCAGTAGAAATTCCCACTTCTGTGGTGAGACTAGGTTATGTCTCAATGCAATTCCCTAGGAATTTGCTCAGGATCATTTCTAATAATGATCAGTATTGAAAGCTTGGGTTTCCTCCATTTCATTATTGCCTTGTCTCTACGAGTATTATCATGACTGAAGTAATATACAGGATTGCATAACGATTTTTTCCACAATTGGAAAGGTAAAGAGTTTTTGAGCATGGAGATTTATGCATCACAGGATCTCAGACTACTTAAGTTCAGATATCAATAGGGCAATGCTCAACAACTCTCTTCTTTCTACAAACAAAAATAGAACATTATAACTGAGAAATCTTACACACATAAATTTACACCAAAATTCAATCTGTTCATTTCAATTTCTGACCTAAAGTGTCTCTTTGCCCATATCACACCAAAGTATGTGTCACACTTCAACTAGATGCATTTGTAACACTGCTTGGCTGATTGGTCTCGACAGGATGAAATTCAGTGAAGCCTGAGTTAGGTCAAGAATTTTCACTGTCTGCAATGAGAATTGCAAGTCGAGGTCAGTGTCTACACTGTGGTACACTGCTGGGCACAGAAGGGTGACAACAGTCACAGCAGCTCACACCAGCTGGCAACCTAGACATTGAAGTCTAGGATGGGGACTCAGCTTGCTCTGAATTTAGAGGTGAGTTTCAGGTACAAATCTGGACACCTAATTTTTGGTATTTATAGTAACCTGTGCCTTTACATGAGCAAGATGTCTGAACTCATTGGAGATCTGAGGCTGTCCACACAGAGAGGTCAAGCAGCACTTGAGATGCTCCACATATCTGCCTGGCACTAGCCTAAAGGAAACATGCACCATTCTGAGGAAAATACCAGTAAGGGATAGGTTACGCCAGGGCAAGTGACTGGGAAAGGTGGTACACAAACACCTTGAAGAATCATGGCAAATTTTGGCTGGGACTCATGCCCCTCGTCCTGTCCCAGCGCAGTTACCTTCAAATGCTGGCACTGACCACAGTGGGAACAGTGTGGGGGCCTGAAATCTCAGTGATTTTCATGGCTCACTAAGCCTGAGCTGCACGTCCATGCTCCAAGGGATCAGGCAACTCCTGTGCTTGGAGGCAGCAGGACTTCTGTCAGTTTGCCCTTCACATGCCTGCTGACAGCTGAATGTGTTTCACTGTTAGCTCCAGTTCTTTCAAAACAAACTATTTGAACTGAAAGATCTTACCACAGGATCCTACGCCTGTTGTTGTGGGTTTTATGCACAACTTCTTATCTGTTCTTGATTATACCAGAGAAGGGTTATGAATATTTATGATTAGAATTTATAATTTAATGCTTTGCCTTTTCTGCTGATTAATTCAAGGACACTTCATTTCTTAAGATGCTTGGTTTCCAAAGAAAACACTTTCTGCTGGACACCAAATCTGAATCCTGAATATTTATCCACTATAAAAAGTCAAAGGCAGATTCCTGTCTTCACAGGCAGCTTCACCCAGTGCACTTCAGCATGTGTAGATTTGCCCGAGTTCCTCAAAAAATGGATCTCAATTCATGCAACAAGCAGCCAAAGCAATGTAAGGTGTGTTTGTCTTCAACAGAAATGCATAATTCAGCAGTCTCACTGCCACAGCTTCAGATGTTGACAAGAAAGATTTTTTTTTTTTTAATTTATTTATTTTTCTCTGTGAGAGCAGAAGCAGTGAAGGGGCAAATATTCACCTACTTCTTCACTCTGGGCTGTGGTGACCTTTCTCCTCTTTCCCTTCACTGCCTTCTCACAATCTGGCTGGCTTGATACAAATAATAACACATGAAAGAGCAAGAGGCTTGGCTTCCTATAGCATCATGTAGCAATCACAAACTAATAAAACTGAGCCAAAAGAGGAAAAACATAACCATTCTTCCAAAACATACCATATGTCTCTAGCTGAAAAGGCCTAGAAAAGAGACCTGAGAATATTCAAATATATGACATGTTATTACAATGCCAAAGATTAGAGATTTAATCACCTTTCTCCTTGTTCTTACAGAGCTCTCTTTCCAACTGTTTGAAAGATGCACCACAGAAAAATGCTGACAGCTGTACTTTTTCGTAGGCAACCATTTTTCAGAAAAGATGAGACTGTTGTTTTTAAGACAAAAGAACACCTTACTTTAGAAAGCTCCAACTCAAACTTCTCCGAGAGCGTTGTGGCTATAATTTCCAATTGCTCGGCCTTCTGCACTGGAAAGGTGGTGTCCGGCAAGTACACAGAGCACTGACAGGTTCCCTCATCATTCACAGAGCCGGACACATTGGCAAAGAGCTGCAAAAAATAAATTGGTAAGAAAAAAAGTGTTAATATTCTTCTCTAGAATCAGCACCTAATAATTTCTGGCAATAATATGAGTTGTGCCAATCATGAGATCAATAATTTCTTTACTAGTCGCCTTTTTCTTCCAAGGAACTCAAACTATCTAGCAATTTTTATGACTCATTCTTACAAATCTCTCTAAAAATAGCTAAATATTGCTTTAAAGATTTTACCATTGGAAAAACAGAGACATGTAATAGTACTTACTTTCCCAATCTTGTGGACAATGTTCCTAAGATAATAAAATAACTTTTCCAGCAGATAGAAAAGCAGGCAATAGCAGGAAAATAATAATGTAGTAAGTTAAGTCTTACAGCTACTATTCTGTTCATCTAAATTGGTCCAATCATTTAGTCATTTCCATCCACAGAGAGGAAAGCTCTGAAATAGAACTAGTAACAGGGAATGTTTTGAAAAGAAAAAATCTTTCATTTGAAGATTTGCAGCCAGCCACAGCAAACAGACGTGTATTTAATTATACACCACTGAAAGGTGATGAATTAAATATGCAGGTTTGGCCCAGGGTAGAGATTCTTATTTTGCTACAAAATACTGCTCATGACACCCACACATCACAGTCCACCCATCCATCCTTGTGGATAGTTGGCAAAGCTCTTGCCCATGAATTTCCTGTCCCAGTTGTCTGCATGCTCGCAGCATCGTCACTGAGCAATGCGCATGAGGTACGGAAAGGTCAGGGCTGGCACCTCCTGATCTTGCCATAATTGACAGCCAAGGCACTGCATTCTGTAAACACCAGGCTGAATACTGAGTGTGTTCGGAACAGTTCTTTTTTTTGTTTGTACACAAAATGTTTCCAATTCATAAACCTATCACGAATTTATTAATAAAGATATTTGATGTTACTTTAAAATATTCTGGCACACACTTCAATGCAGCTGCATATTTTAAAGCTACAGCCTTGCTCTTTAAACACACTTCTTTCTATAATCTCTTCTCCTGCCTTGCAGAAATCCCAGCGTTATTCGTGTGTTTTCTCTTTTTCTCTCCCTCTTGAAAATAAACAAGAAAACAACAAAACTATGTCCCGAGAGCCGACATTTCAGCACTTCTTCGCTTGCTTTTCCACAGTGGTTTCAACTAATGTCCTCACTGAAAAGCCAGCCCAGGACTCACAGTGAGGGCCAGGGCCAGCAGCAAAGCTGTCTTGATCTGTGAGTCCAAAAAAGAGCAGCAAGCAAGAATGATCCCAGTTCACACTTCTGGCAACCTCTTTACTGCAGCCACAACAAACAGCATGCATCTCATTTTGAAAGAAAGCGTGGAAAGTTGTTTTATCTGTGTTATTCACACATGGGCCTTAAAACTTCACTCAGACTGCTGAAGACATTTAACATGAAAGGAAGCAGAGAAGTATCTCATGGCATTCCAGAATGTCCCAGCACATAACTTACACTGATTTCTCTGCCAGGCAGGTTACCAAAGCACTTTTTAAAATCCCACTGAGAACACATTATGTCTAAGTTTCCAAGTATTTTTGAAGATATGGCTATCAGTATGTAAATTACTATGAAAAATAAGTTCCTAAGTCACTTAGATATTTTCTACACCTCCGAGTCCTCGGCACACGGGCACGGTTGGCATGGCAGGCAAGTTGCTCAGCAATAAAAAAAACAAACAGATGGGCGAGACCAAAAGAAGAATAAATGTGGCTTAGTGAGTACATGGGAGCTTCTCTGAGACTGTTGCACATTGGCATGCTAATTTTTGTGTGGAAGGTATTGTATTCCGTTCCTTCTGTGCGCAACACAAACACGAGTGCATGTATACAAGAGAGAGTATTCTATACATTGTATAGCATAGTGTGTGCTATACCTTTGCTTGCATTATATACTCTGCTGTAAACCACAATCTCGACTGTGCATACCAATCAGTTTTCTAGACTTACCACGCCTACTGTGCTAAAAAAATCATTCATAAATGTATTCAGATATCTCCCAAAAAACCTGCAACTCGTGCTTTTAACCTCCCTACGAAAAACAATCATTATATTTTAACTTTTTAACATTAGGAAGGAGCTTTGAGTTGAAGGAAAAGATTCACTGCAGTAAATGCAGCTTATATTGAAGCCACCAGACAGTTTCCCCAAAAGAGTAGACAGCCTGGGCAGACAGAACTGCTTCCATTCTTCCGCTGACATTACAAACATTGGGATCATGATGTTGACAAGTCCAAGAAGCATTGTTTAGTTAAAAGCCCCTTGGGTCAATAAGTGCTTCAATCAAAATATAATACCAGCCAAATGACAACCATGTAACAAAAATGTCTTCCGTCATCCTGTAGAAAAATGCATGAGATAGACTGCTACTTTTGATGGAGTTGTATGGTTTTTAAAGTTTAATAATTTATACAGAATGCTTAAAAGAGAGCAAACTGTCCTAGCCTACAGCAAGGACTTGACAGCAACATTTCACTCTGCAAAATTAAGCTGTTACATATACATATTTGAAGCTATGAGAAATGTTCCTTTTCCACATCCCTTCAAATTAAGAAAGGGAGTAGGAGCGAGCAGTTACTCAATTTTCTGAAAACCAGGAAATTTGTCACTGTAGCCTAGTGACATTCACAGCTCTGAATCAGCTATTTGCCCATCCTAAGACAAAGAATGAGATCCACAGAAAGCACACAACAGGGCCACAGTAAGGACAAAAACCACCTCAGCTGGGCAAGGAGATGAATAAAATTTGGGTCCTGCTAATCAGAGAGAGAACCCTGACTCCATTTAACTTTCTAAATGCTCTACTGGAGCCAGAGACTCAACTCTGTCTCAGAAGAGATGCCTCCACACATCCCATCTGCCCCACTGGGCTTGCCTGGACATACAAAAGATCTGCTGCGAAGCCGTCTACCACTGCCAACCTAATCTGGACCCGTGCTTTGGACAAACTCTGGTTTTGACTATAATTTGCAGGACCATACAGAGCAAGTGTGACCCATTGAATCTGCTCCAAAGTGAACATGTTATTAAACAGTCACTGATAGAGAGAGGGAAAGAAACCAAACCCTGAAATCTGCTGACTGTGGACTTAAGCACTGTACTAGAAGGCGCAGAAATAAGATTCAGGTCCTTCTACCATCAAATAGCTGATAATATTTTAACTAGGTAGAACAGGGAGAATCGAGATTTTCTCACTCCCAGCGACCACAAGTGGGCACTCCTCAGAAGATACTTTCAAGGCCCTGTTCTAGTTTATGGGAGAAGACTTCTCCCAGGGAGGCTGTAACCACCAAACTGTTTGGCACACTGACATCAAATCCCCAGGGGTCCAGTTCAGTAGTTACAAGGTTAATGCCAAAGTCTGGGATCTGACTTAAGGCATTGAATGACATGGTAACAGTAGTGATGATTTTGGAGATTCACAATTTCCTAAAGAACTGGATACACAAAACATAAATGTTTTTTCCAGGCAGCACAACTGGCTTACCTGTGTCAGGGTTAAGTCACTAAGTGACTGTGTAGCATTTAAAGAATGGGACACAAGTTTCTAAATCTGGTATTTTCTGGACTATATTGAAGAATAGTAATGTTTATACCTTTGGGGAAGTCTGCAGTTGGCCATTCGTAGTGCTAGGCTGCGTCAGATATGGAAGCATCGTACTGAGATAAGTGGTCTGAAAAGCAAAGGAAAGACTTTTTTAGTGTGATTTCCTGCATATGGCACCATCCCTTCCCCACCAGTTAGCCCCCATCCTGCAGCTCCAAAGCACTTTGATTTTATTATGGGAGCTATCCCGAACAACTGTAAAATTTCTGATCTGCTGCTGAGGCAACAGTTTCTCTGGGCACAATGTCACTTCACAGACACATCTTCTTGCAGAAAGGCTCTGTGTGACCAGAGCAAGGCAGGCGACACTCAGCCTGTCCAGGAGGTGTGAGCCGAGGCTGTGACAGGCAGCCCTGGCAGATCGCGTGGCAGTCTAAAAGGACAGTGCTGTGCCCCTCTGCCCTAAATCCAGAGAACGCTGTCCTCCCAGCAGGGATGTCCCCTCCTCACCACCCAGCTCGTGTTCCAGCCTCTAAGCAGAGGACTCGCTGCCCCTTTCACACCAAGCTGTCAGGCTGTGAGCTGTGATGGCTAGGGAACATGTCCCACTCTGCTACCAGCACCAGGAAGGTGACAGCATCCGACCGTGGAGAAGGAGAGCTGGGAGAAGACACTACGCTGCCAAGGATGCAGCCAGATCCACCTTGGGAGCCTTTTGTGCAGTAAGACTAAATACATCCCCTTTAACTTCCATCTGTGGCTGCCTTCCTGCCACAGCAAGGACAGTGGCTGTCACGCTGGCAGTACTGGGGGTTACCACGTCCCCACACAGCGTGAAGAGCACGGTGCATTCCCACGATGCAGCACAGTCACCCATAACGGGATCTCACCAAAACCTGTGGCAAACTGGGAACTGGAGCAAGACACCCTCAGTGTCAAATGGTGTTACAGACGGAGCATCAAATGGGCTTCCCCTGCAACAGGACACTCACTGCTGGGTGCTCCTGCATTTCCCAAATCCCAGCTGGCACCCTATTCCTGAGCCAGGGAATGGTGGGGAAATCCAAATGGCCGGCAAAGGGCAGGTCTATTAAGTGGCACAGTGTAAACAAGCTTGGTGGGACAATTTGTCAGATAAACCCTCTTGAGCAGGCACTTGTGTGCTCATGCAATTACACTGAACATGATGGGCAGCTGGTAGCAATTAACAGTGTTAGGGCAGAGAGCATCACAAATGGTGCAAATTACACAAACTGAGGACTAGCTTAAAGATAAGCAGACTAAGGAGGATTTTCTCCCCTATTAAGCTTTCTACCCTCCGCTTATCAACATGTATTTACACCTCCATCTTGAATTTTGCAACTTTTCATTCCTTGAGCAGATAAAAGCACCTTCCCCGGAGGTGTTAACTTCACTGCCTGCATCCACAACACTCCCAAACATCAAAAAATGTAACTAGGGGCACACAGGAATTTTCTGGTTGGTGACTAAACCAGTTAAATCAGAAAGAATTATTGGGAGCCAAAAGGGTTTCTTCCCAAATTTTAACTAATAAATACCAAAAGGCAGTCACTTTTGGTCAAACAAAACCAAAATGCTTTGCTTCATTTGAAAAAGCTCTTAAGCTATTCATAAACCTTTTTTCTAAAAATTGAAGCCCCGTTTTAAATTTTTTTTAAAAATTTTAAAGGCAGAACAAAATCAAAACTATCTTTCACTAATATAATTTTTTGCTTTAAAAAAATATTTTTCAAAGTTTTCTCCCTTCTCCCCTGAATTTGATGTAGCTTTTGTTTGAGGGTTACTGTGGGTTTTCTTCTGATTGATTTGGTCTGCTTTGAATTTCTCTCTTGCCCAACCAGATACAGTTTTTTAGGGAAGAGGGAGAGCACCCAACAACAACCAACCAATATGGCTTTCATGTGCCTGGTCACAGAGTACGACAGCAATCATGCAACTGGGAAAGCTCCCACCTCCCAACTCCTTCCACATCAAAGATGTGGATCTGTTCCTGCTATAAGCCCTTGCTAATTAATTAGAAGCTACACAGAGCATTTAATATCCACTCAGATCCTCACTGGGAGTTGCACTCATCTAACCAAAGGCAGAATTTGACTCTGACTTTAAACCTGTGCCTCACTTTTACATTTATTACCCAATCCCTATACGTTAGTTGGGGGGAGGATGGAGGAATTCTTTAAACTTTCTCCATGCAGAGATCTCAACATTTGTCTAATCATTTTCCAGTAACCTTAAAAGAATTTTCAGCAATCTAAACTATGTGAGAAGACAAGAAGGCACCAAAGCTCAGGTTACGAGACCCCCATCTTACCTCTTCTGCTGCCGCTGCCGTCGTCCCAGCCAGAGCACTCATGCTCTGCATGAGGAGAAGCACAGCCACCTGTGTGTGCTTCATCTTCTCAGCCAGCAGATGTGACAGCAAAGGGAGAAAGGATGTCTTTTATAGTAGAGTCTGGGGATTTCCCCAAGCAAACCTTAAGGAACTTGCATGATATTTTTACAGTTTTTGGTAAGTGATGTCATAAACTCATATAATAACCAAATTACTAATGTACAAAGAACACATAAATTACCATCATAAATTGTGTCCAGTTTTCTAACAGGAAACCTTTCCCATGGGGTACATCTGATCTTAATCTTGGTTCTATAGAACATCAGGTGCTTATTTGCTATGAGAGGTAAACAGACATTTCCCTTACAGTAACTCAATTATAAAAATTCTTGTAGATTCTTTGAAGATTCCGTCAAAGTTGTGCAGACAATACAGGTCTTTGTGGTATTTATTGCTTCTTATACGTACAGAGAAGAGCAGGTCAGGCTGAACTGCTCACACACCAGAACCAGGTTGTCCCTTTCCCAAAGGCCAACAGACCTTTGCCAGTATGTAAAATACACAGAGGTCTCTACAGCTTTTCAGTTCCCTTGATTCTCACATAGCACAGGTGGGACACAGACTACCTCCCATTTTGTTCCCAGCAGGTTTGTGTGTCATATATTAACGCCGTGGGCCCATTAATGCTTACTCATGCATTAACACTGTGTACCCATCAGCGCTTACTCACCTGCTCTCTTTCCATGGAGTTGCATTCCACCTGACCACAACAATTCACTGTCCTGTCTCTAGAGCACTGATCCAGAGAAATGAAAAAAAGTCACACATAATTAGCATGGCCCCCACACTCCCCAGCTGTGCCACACCACCGTGTGAGAGGCAGTGAGCTGCCTGCAGTTCCCACAGCACCCAACCCACCATGGGAATTCTCCACTCCCAACTAGCCACTGCCTTGGTAGAGTCAGCTGCAAGCCTCCACCTGTGCAGAAGAAATTAAAATTTCTCTCCCAAGTTCTTTGGATCACTGAGAAAATGAGCTTGGTGTTTGGAAGGAAGGTTCTAGTTAGGACTAAGGGAATGGCTATATCGATGCACTTGTAAAAGTCAATGACTCCCTAGACCAAAACATGACCATGGCGAAAAGATCATTTTCCTTTTCCTTCTTCATTCTGTCAGGCTTAGTTCTTCTACTGAGTCAGCAACAAAAGGCTGTAGCTGTGCCTGAGTGAAGAAAGCGGTTAGGAGACCCTTATTCCTTTCCGGTGTTGGTGCAAGAGGTCAGGGCCGGAGCAACAGTACTTCTGAGCAGCAGTGCTGCCTCATGTGAAACTCATCTCCCCGGTGAGGAACTCTTAAGACTTCCTTGTATTACCATAGCACTATCAGCTCCAGGTGGCAATGGGAAAGCTGAGGCTTAGGGCAAATCCATACTAGAAAACTCTTGAGAGAAGTCATGTCCATTGGGGTAACATGTTTTTAACCACAGCTTTGCATAAGCATAAGCTTCCTGACATATTCACAAGGCTGGCAGCAGCATCTTGCAGGGTAAGGATATAATAACTTCTTGCAAAGACATTTTTTCACAGCAGAAGCTACATCTCTACTGGAGGATTTCATGGCTAATAATTCAATGTAAGATAGACAAGACCTGGAAGGCATGTGATAATGTGTAAGCAAAAAGAACCAGAGCCATGCTGGTACAGCAAGAAAATTAATCCAGGCTTCTTCCTCTCAGGTTACAGTAGTGTGCTTTCCTGGGTAAATCACAGTGCTGTCAAGGGAATGGAGAGACTGATGCTGTAAGTACAGTCAGGGCTAAAGCCCTGAGCTCCAAGAGGAGCAGACTGGCCCCTGTCAGAGCAGCTGGCAGCTGTGAAATATCCTTTGCACTATAAGAAAAACTCTTTGGCCACACCAGAGCGGAGTTCAGGTGCAAAGCAGCACACACATGTTGCAGGCAACTGGTAAGTCTATGCTGCCCAGGTTACCTCTACTCTCAGGCTGTGATATCCTGATATTGCATAATTGTCACTTCCTTCCCAGACTTTTTTTTTTTTTTGAGTGAACCAACTGATCTCCATACAAAACTGAGGGAAACCCTGGAAACAAATCACTCCCAAAAGGTGTCATGGATGAGGGTTTGTTCCTTATCAACCCAGCCTGGTCCTAACCAGCCCTTCAACTCTTGATATAAGCCCTTCTATCACATCTCTTGTCATGGAAATACCACCCTGGTCGACTTCAACCCGTGCCTCAGGTTATTTCTGATGCTCCAAACAAAAAGAAAGCCCCACACCAAAAAGACCTACACAAACCCACACAGAAAAGTAATGATCACGTCTTAGCACCAAAGGGCCCAGAAGAGATCTAAAAGGACAAGGGTTTCATCATGTTGATACATGGGAAACCACCAGGCTGTTGTAAGGGAACAAGCTCTGAGCAGCATACAAACAGACCACTTTTCCTGAGGACCAGGCATTATTCCCGGAGGTGAATGCATTCAGCAGGATAGGTGGATCAGCAAAGGAAAGCACAGCACAGAGATACAGGTAAATCGGGCTCCTAATCAGGAGAAAAACCTGATAGCATAACAGTGAGTCTCTGTTCCTTCCAGAGGCTGGGACTGCAAATCACCCACGAAGCATAAAAGTTTCTCAACGGTTTTTCTTTTATGTTTAAGAGGCAGTTCCGAGATAGGAAGCAAATATTAGCTAGGTAATGATAGTTGATCAGTCGCTTTGGCATTTTCCGCAGTGTTTGTGTTTGCACATGACCTCGCAGAGACAATGGGGATCTACATTTTTATTCCTAATCGAAGCATAATTAATCCTAAATAAAAATACTTTCTCCAGATCTGCGGAGAACTCTTAATCTAAAAAAATAACTTAGACACATTTTCTACATTTTAGAGGAGAGAAACTTTATTTATATGTCATACAGGAAAGTTGCACATACTTAGGAATTTCCACTTGGGAAAACAGGGAAATACAAGGATTTTCTCTTTGTAGAGCTGCACCCTCACCAGTACTTCCTTCTTTGCAACAGTCCTAGTGGGCAATTCAGGGCAAAGTCTCTTCTTTTGCAACAGACCTTGTCTTTGATTTCAGTGGGAGCTATACAACAAAATGCCTTTGCAAAAAGCACACTTATGCCTCTCAGACACCTGTTCAGCAGAGCCCTTCTCAAACCCAGCCTAACTTAATCACTGCTTTTATTACAGCAGAGATTATCATGATTATTATTCAACAGAGAGATAAGTGATTCATATAATCTGCTCTCTAAAGCTGGTGGCTCGATCCAAAGTCACGGGAGTCGAATATTACTTGATCATGCATGGTGGTATGAACATAACCTTTTACATCTCAGTTTCCCATCAACATTTGGAAAAGATAGTATTTCCCTGCCTCAGAGCCATGTTTTGCAATTGTATGCATTAACAAGAATAAGAGGCATTCAACTATGGGAGAACAGGGACCACATTAAACATACAAAAATACAGGCAAAAAAAGATATAACTTGTCTCGGTTTAGTAGGCCAACGACAGGATGAATTGAATGTAGGTTATGTGGTTCTATCTATCAAGTAATCATACGCAAATATATTTACCCTAGCTGATATCACAATCTCAAATTCTCTCTGAGTTGTTCGGTACATTCCCAGGACAGGTGTATGACCTGTCCTTTCTTACAACAAGAAAATAAAAATCAGTGCCTCCAGAGTGGGATATAGTACCTCACCATGCTAGCTCGACAGAGTGGTTCAGACAGAAAGTACTGCACTGCACATTACATTTTGCAAGTCTAATGTAAAAGCATTTCTACTGTTTGCCTGCAGACGCGATAAGACTCCGAGCCTCGTGGAATCAGCATTTCAGCGCATGTCGTCCAGTACCCTCTATACTGTGGATTTAGCAAAGCTTGCCTAAAGCTTGTTAAATCCCTCCTCCCACCAAACTATGTATTCCTGAAGTAAAGCCAAAAATATGGAGAAAACATTAATTCAAATTCATCCTATGATAGAAGAACATAGCAGCTAATATTCCTTTTTTATTTTCTAAAGGTGTTTCTTTCTGAAAATAATGAGTCTGGTCTTCTTTGATTATAGGATCATCCTGCAGTGAAATAAGGAGGTTAGGGGGGTCAGCTTTCTTCGGTAAGGTGCTGTGGAACAATTGTCATCATGAAATCCATCTATTTCATGAGACCAATGTTCGACATAGATCTGTTCTACTCTGCTAATCCCTTTACAAATTGCTTGCACTTTTTCCCTCTCCAAGTGATTCACATTCTTATGCAATATATTTTGGTGTCATCTATCATAAAGCTCATCTATTTGGAAGACATTATGCAAATACTTTCATTTAATCCCTTTATCAGTAGAATGTCAGGTTAGTGTTTTAAAAAACATCCCTCTGGGCCATGTTCAAAATAAGAAAGTGTATGGGAAATATTAACACCTAGTTTAAAAATTATGTTAGTAAGGGTGAGCCTCAATTTTCTGAGACTGTAGGAAAGGGCCATCTTCCAGGAGCAGAAGGAGAAACTGAGTAGAATTTGCAGAAAGGGTGAAATTTCCTTTACACCTTTAAAAATGCCTCTGACACCAACTGGGCAGATTGAGCCATCAAAAATGAAAGAAAAAAAAATATTATCTGTAATGTCAAGAACGAAAGACCTTCACTAAGAAAGACGTAAGACCAAGACAACAGCAGCTGAGGTACCACCAGACAGAAGGATGAGAGATTATTAGCCACAGACTCCATGGCTTGGCAGAAGAGCTTGTTACCCCGAAACAAAGCAATCCAGAGACTCTTGGATAAATGAATTGAATCTAGCCATAATGTGCCTGAGTTCAAAGCCAAAAGATACCAAGCGAGTATAGTCCTGGTCTGGAAGAATGGGAAGACAACAGGCAGAAGGGAGAGTGGATGGCAAAATGGTAAGAGCATACGTGAAAACTGGCACATTTTGTTAGAGAACATCAAAATGCATGAAAAGCAAAATCTAGAAGAGGAGTATAAGGGTGCATATATGAAACATTGACAGCAGTATCAAAATATGCTGGGGTGGTGAGTGAGAATCGATTCCCATTCAAGGACACTTAAGAAGAAACAACTACTTCCTTAAAAGAAAGGAGAGCAAACCCAGAGAACAGGGTACATTCATACAGCATGGCAAAGGAAGGCAGAAGAAAACATCCAGGAGAAGGAGCGTTAGAGGACAGTTTGGTTACGAAAGAAGTACAGCTCTGCCTTGGGATTACGATAGATTTTCATGGACAGCTAGCCACATGTATAAAGGCAGGAGAAACCTGCATGCAAATTTTTTTAAAGAAGAAGGAATAATTGCTTAACAATGACCTGGGGCAATGACAAGGCAGGGGACATGTTATTGCTGACAACAGAAAACTGCTCCTTCAAAAGGAATCTTGGAAATCAACCCAGCATGACATTGAAAGAAAATATTTACTTTGGTATTATATTGTGGATAAATAATTTTCAAAAGTAAAAGTTGACACACAATTAGGAAAGACCTCAAACTAATAATAGTTGTCTTCTCATCTGAGCAGCTATTTGTTTAGCACTTCAGTACACTGCAGTTCAAACTCTCAGTCTTGCATTTATTTCTGCCCCTTCCCCCTAAAAATGTATCCAGTGATGAGAATCCTTACTCCCTCAGAAAAACTTCTCCTTCATACACATGCCCGAACCCCAGGGAACAGAGAAACATGGCCTGGATGTGGTCTGAGTAATTAATATGAACCCAAACACTTACAGGCACCTATATAATAAAGACTTAATACAGAAAGGTCCTTGACGCATCTGTTCCACATACCACCATATCACAAATCCCAACAAAAATAAGATCTTTATTAAAAAAGCAAAAGTCATTTCTCTAATGCCTGCACATGCCTGTGGCTGGTGAATATAAATGCAGCAACTTGGCCGCAGGGAAAAGGCTCCCAGATGCTTTTTATGGCTTTGCACACTGCAGACAAACTGCTGCCTCTGTCAAGTTGCAGAGCAGCACCAGCCTCATGCACCAGCAGCGCTGGCTGCTCTGTGAACAAGGAATGCAGCTCGCCCAGCCAATGGGTAGCAAGTGTTTAGTAATCCCTTGATTAAAAGTGCACACACCTCGATATGCAGAGTTAAGGGACAAGAAAGAAAAAGAATCTTCTTCCCCACAATAATCCCACATCTGAAAGCTGTGGCCCTCTCCTTCTTCCTCTTTCTACCCATTTTGAATCTCAGATCAGGGTTGTCTTGACCAGCCTGAGGTGGTAATGAGAGAAATGTGTTTTCATGATAGTTCTACGAATACTTTCCTTCTCACATATACAAAGAGAATCTCTTCCCTCTCTATGGGCGAAACAATGTAAAGTGTTCAATCACACTAAAAACATTAATGACCACTTTCTCTTCAATTGACAAAATTTTATGGTTGCGAAAAAAAGGTCCTCGCTCAGGTTTTCATCTCTAGCTAGATATCACAATGAAGAGGACATGAAAAATATCTGAGTTGGAATAAGAGATGAGGGAACCTATAGACTATCAGCTGGGTACAGCTGCAGCTTTATTTAGCCTTCAGCATTGTGAATATTTTCACATTAATATTATATATCCCTAAAGAGGCCTGTAGCATGTATTTCAAAGGCCTCATTGATCCCAGGCAAGGAGAATATTCTCATTCCTTTCCTGTGGCATGCACACAAAAGTTAAACCGATCCTATACCTACTCACTCAGCCTCCTTGGAGCATTGCATCATCACGGCATTATTACATCCAGGATCAAGGTGTGGCCATTGTACCTTCAAACTGCCCAACGCTGTGTGGCACAGGCCTGATCCACTCATGTCACACAGGCTGCACAGGGGCTTGGCTGTGCTCAAACAGACCAGACCAGCAGCTATTCACTCGAGCAGTCCCTTCGTTCCAGCCACATTCATCACTCAGGGAAAAGAAAGCTCACACCCAGATAACACTTGACCCCGGAAAAGAAAGTCATCATTGGGTTTTATAAGCTACACAAATGTTCTCTTTTGCAGTACCTGTAGACATGGACAGGTGCGCTTTGGGCTTTGCGATGGACACAATGATCCATTCTGACCAGATACATCATTTGCATAATGGTAACTGCAAGCAATGGCAAAGCAGCCCCGGTCTCCCAGAAATAAATAGATGGACTGCACAAGAATGTGCTTACTGGGCAGCACAAAGGGGAGTCACGCTCAGAGATATTCTCTGCAGCTGATTGACCTGAACTGTAAATATAGTGGCATGCCAGATTTCTGCAAACCTCAGGATGGGATAGGCACTGCGTCACCTGCAGCTGTTATTATGCAACTCAGACTGCTTCTCAGAACAAATTAACATACCAGCTCTCAACTTCTCAGACAACTGAAGGAAACAGAGTTGCCCAAGCAGCCCTGGGGACCCTTGAGCAAGGCAAGCTTTCCTCCAATAATGCTCACACTATAACACACATCCTGATTGCTTTCTCCACTGTTGACCACTGCAGACTTTCTATAGGCTCCAGAGTTTATTAGTCCAATCCATCCTCAGCTGCAGTGGGCTCAATCCAGTCACAGAGAGAGCACAGGTAATGACCCCTCTATTAAGACATTTACTAGGGCAAATGTCTCATTTTCAGTCCTTTGTAATACAGCCAAATTTCAAGTGTCTGAGCTCAGTGCCTGCCTTAATGTTTTTTTAAGACTCCAGGGGACCAGAACAATTTTTTGTTGCTGTTGCTTTGAGAACAAGGTTAAAGGAGAATAGGCAGTTCTTCTGAATGCTATTTTTTGGCAGAATTCTGAACAGCCTCACTGGCATTCAGAGGAATCTGATATTCAAATGAAACTAGAGAAGGGGCTGAAAGACGTTGCTTGTTGACCCCAAGAAAAACCTGATTCTTTCACAGAAAAATATCAAAGACACCATGAAAGATCACTTCTACAAGGATGGGTGAAAGAACGTGAGTCTATAGTGCCCACGCCCGAGGGGAGGTATTGAGCCACACCACCTCTCAGGCACCTTCTGACAAAGCACTGCACCTTGTTAATCTCACTCCTGCAGTGCTGTGTTGCATCCATCTGCTGCAACAGTTTAGCAGCCCCAAAACGAGAGTCAAAGAAACAGAACTGCATCCTTAATCACATTCCAGCTCACAGTCCAGTGCAACTCGTGAGTGAATCCAGGTTTGTGCTAAGACAGTACACTTCTCACTGGAACTTGAATGAGCTGGTGTTCCAGCCTGCTATCTGCCACCCCGGCAGGAACTTCTGACAGACCGACTGTGATAAATAGCAGAGAAGGTGGGGAAGTGATAACATCTTGAATTGCTGTAGGTTGAATTGCACATGAACATGAATTGGAGTACTCACAAGAGCTTGCAAATGTAATTCAAAACACATGGTATGCTCTCCCGGGCTTGTTTACACCGCAAAGTGTGTTTAAACTGAGATAGTGTCAACTTTAAAGAAAAATAAGTTTTTCCTCAATTTTTGGATAGGCTCTCCTATTTCAAAATAGGCTTAGTCTGAAATAGTTTAAATCCATGCCAACTGGAGTTAAGCTAACTCAAAAAGAAGTCACTCAATCAGTGGAATTAGTGCATCTGCCAAGAGAATGAATCGCTATTAATAGATCCCTATGCACACAAGTCTGAAGAAATTTCTCAAAACACATATCAAAAACAGGTAAGAGTGTAGCACCAGATGAAATTATGGCCAAAAAGAAAGAGAAGTAGGGAGAAAATCCAAGTTGAAAAAAAAAAAAAAAAACAGAAAAAGTAATTATAATGTTCACTTATTTAGCCATTAATTTCTGGAAAGGCATTTCTTCACATACCTTTCTGAATAGTCAAGAGCAGTATCTGCAAAAAAAACTGCTGGGTTTTTTTCCCACAGATCCTGCCTCTGGAACCTGTTTTTCTTTACAGTCTGGATTTCAGCTTTTCCCTGAAGGTAAATGAGTGTCACATCACAAACTTGACAAGGACCCATCTGCATGTCTATGTATTAAAAACTCAGTCCTCTTCCCATAAGACTTCCAATGACTGTTTTAGCAGTACAGCAACTAATTTCCAATAGCCTGTGGAAGTTTGCCATTGGGTTTGAAGTTTCCTGCCAGGCTGGTTTCTGCCAGTTTGTGACAGTATTTGTGCAGCTTTATCATTATGATCTCACCAGGAGTCGGAAGCAATGGGAAAATGTATTTACACAGAAACAGACTTTACCTTGTTTCCTCAAAAATATACAATATTATATCAGAATCGTTCGATTTGCCCACAAGAAAATTATTAAATCCTCCATCATGAATGATTCTGTGCATTCCTTTATAATAATCATAAATTAATCCTCTATATTTTTCATTAGCAGTTTTTAAAGAACAGCATTAGCATCCTAGCCAACTAGGATCTCACTTCTGATCTCTTCAGTTGTTTAATTAAACAAGTAGATCTTCACCCTTCTTATATATTAGGTTATAGACTCAAAATGAAAACAGAAAGCCTGCCCCTCCTTTAAAATGCAATTAAAGTTTCTCAACTCATTAGATTTCATTTTGATTGAAGTAACATTGCTCCCTGGGTTGCTTAAAAACAGGAATGAAACATCCGTCCATCTTCTTATACCACTTGTTCAGTTTCTGCCCATCTGGACTCTGTTCTCTTTATCAGAGACATGTCAATAGAGCTTCCTCAGTGCAAGTCTGAGGAGAAAGGCAAAAAACTGCCATCTTTACACACCAAGACACCCTGAAATCTCTGAGAGGAAAGTTGTGGCCGTTCTTGGCGTGACGCTTTTAGAGGGTTTCTGCCTCCAACTGTCCCCCGCACCTCTGTGCTGGCAGTACCACAAGGTAACACAGCAGAAGGTGTGACGCTCTCCAGGGCTTTTCTGCTCACACCTCAGCACCTCCGCTTAAGGGGCTGGAGGAGGCAAAGTCTGCCTGCAGGATGTGTTACCCTTTTCTTGCTGCCTCTTTGGTTGGGAGGAGCGAAGGAGAACACGAGGCAGGATCAGCAGTGAAGAACTGGCGAGGAGTGCAACATCTCCCACATGGCTGAAAGCAAAGGCCCCAAGCTTTCAAGAAACGGGGTGTGCAAGATGGAACAGAAGCACCTGAGGCAACACAGCTCTCAGAAGAATAAAGCACAGTGTGAAATGAGTCTCAGAAGGGGACTCACTTCCCCAGCTGGTTCAGCTGAACTCAGCTGCCTAACCTGAGCCAGGGTGAGGTCACCTCTCCAAGCCCGGTTACACTGCTCTCTGATGGCAGAGCAAGCGACAGGTCTCAGACCATAACATGGGAAAACCATGGCTGAGAGATGCTTCCTGTTTCCCTGCTACACTCACACCAAATGCGCTATAGATATTATACAAGCAGCTTCCCTTCTGTTGGATTTGCTTGCACCTGTTACAATCTAATTAGGAGGAAATTGGACTTCCTTTGCTAGCATCATAAACAGAGGCAACATAAACATATAAATCTTTCTCTTAAATTCCTTCTTCTTCTTTTTGAAATGCCAGAAGACTGCCCTGTGAACCCAATGAGCAATTCTCTCTTGCATAGCATGTTGAATAATGGATCAAGCTTATGTCTACCACAGATGAAAATCATGCTTTTTCTGAAATCCATTCACTGCCTCATGGACCCCAAATCCTCTAGGTGCTATACATTTCAGCTGTCATAAATCCATGTAATGTTCCTGTGCGTGACACTATTCATTTTGACCACCAATTTAGTTAAATTGACAGATGTGAAAAAACCACATGTAACCAAACAACTCCCCAGTGATCGCACAGCTGCCGATGCTGAAGGGACTGTGTGCTTCATTCAGCGACAGTCGGGCGCTTCCATCCACATTTGCCACCTGCTGTCAATATAATGTCAGGTGGAGCTGTGCACTTCTCACTAAGCTTATTTCTATTCAAGACATTCTCCTTAAGGCTTCTGCAAGCAAATTAAGTGCAGTAGGTGGGATCTTGTACCCACTTCCCCTGTGGCTAATGTAAGAATCTCCCCACTGGTTTGATCAGGGCCCAAAGACCTGCTCTTAGAGATGAGGAAAATTAGCATCTGGTCCTCATTTCACTTTCTTTGCAAAATGTCCTTGCGTGCATCAAGAACAAGTCAGTGAAAAAACAGAGAACACGCTGAACAAAGGGTATTTGTTACCCTTCTCTTTGAAGTCTAGATGCCGCCACTCACACTACAGTTCAACAGCGCTCACTCTCTATGGAGTCCTGGGCATTCTCAAAGTAGTTTGGGGATCTTCTCAAACTCAGGCAGACAAGGTATAGAAAATCAGCCTATTAGGCCCCTATTCAGCAGTGTCTTTAAGCAAATCCTTATGACCCGTTAATGTAAGTAGCCAAGAGCTTTGATGATTCACGTCTTAGAACAGCAAGGAAGCCACATTTCAAAGTGGCGGCACGTATCTCTAAAATGAGCATATGGCTCCTAATGTTTTCTGAAAGGTTTTTGTTTTCCAATATGCATCAATTTATTGTGCAGTATCCAGTTTTCCACAATTTTTAGCATAATGAAAGTCGTCAGGAAAAACTAAGTTTGCTTTTCTACAGAATGAGCAAAAAGCATTCAGATTATATTTCTCTTTGGCATACAACAAAGAACAACCAGAGGATGTGCTTTCTTCACATAGAATTCACCATTGTCTCAATATGAAATGGGAGAAATGCATGCTTTTCTGTTCAAACCACTATAAATCAGCTTTCATCGTGAACTTTCTGCATAAAATTAGCCTGCCCAACCATGTAAACAAATAAATGAATCAATGTAACATTGTTTTTATATGGCATATTGTCATCGTTCATTAGTAATTTAATTCTGCATGTGTTCTGCAGTTTGATAGACAAGTTGTGCATGGGAAAAAAACCAACATTCTTAAGACTTTGGCACCTACAGCAAAGCTATTAAATTCATATTAATGCGTCAAAATAAGTAATCAGCAACTCTGAAAATCAGGTCATTCATTTTTGTGCCTAAATATAGATCTAGATGATTAACTTTAGGCATTCACAGTTGAAAAATGTTCATCCAAATGTGTCATCAGGGAGGCTTGAATAGATTTCTAGAAGAAACACTTGAGAGAAAAATTCTAAACGATAACAATTTAGATGATAAACAGTATTATAATTTATTATTCATATAGTTCTATTGGTGTGCCTGGCATTCTAAAGGCAAAAGAAGAAATACAGCTAAATATGTTATTCTAAATATACTTTAAAGGCTAGAACTAAGGCTATAAAGATTTAGAACACAATTACTGGTGTTCAGCTGATTGTAGTATTTTTCAAAGGAAAGGATTTAAACAGAGATTTTTCTCCTCTGCCCTGTGAAAAGGTAAGATAATACTTGTGAACTTAAACTTCATAAAACAAAATTTTCCAGCTTTGACCTATATCCATAAAGATATTTAGATGTTTCATTTCTATGTCAACATCCAGCTTCACATTGATATCAAGGGATAAACAATGGGAAACGGGGATGGGATTCATCTCTAAAATAAGTAGACAGCAAAGTAATTCCAAGGAATGACATACATCACACTGAGGTAAGTGTCTTGGAAAGATTTATGATACGACTGTCCCTCTGTTAATTAGAGAGGAAGACAGCTAGTTTCAATTGGACATCTGACTTTCAGAGGTGAAATAAATCCTTTTATTAGTGCCTACATCAAAGTCGATTTTCTTTTACAAAGATTTATTTCTTTTGGATTGATGCATGCAAAAATCCCAGCATTGCTAGATGCCAACATTTAGGAATATTCAGCACTCAAAAATCCTATGGCTTTGTATAAAAATTCATGATCTCTCATGGCCAAGAATAAAGCATTTTAGCAGAGACTCTAAAAATGTCAACAAACTTCTTCAAAGGGAGCAGTCACACTCTTGACAAAGCGAGAAGCAAGTGTTCACATGAACAGAGGGGAACAGGTATGAGCACCAAGAAAAGATGTGCTCCTTTTTAAAGATGTGTTAAACAACTCATACATTCCTGGTGAATCCCACTCCTGGCAGGCAGTGGAGTAAGCAGATAGTGACCATTTGAGTTTCAGTCTGTGCCAGCTTCTGTGTCTGGCATCCCAGCCAATGAGTACAATGGATTGCTCTTCCTAAGGATTTAACAGCACTAATGAAGAGGTGCTGAACAAGTCCAAATGCAAAAGAAAATGCATTATAGCAGGGGCATTCACAGAAATAACTTAATAATAACTGCCCATTTTGCAAAGAGGAAGATGGATGTTGTTTAACAGGGTCTTTTTGCCAGTAAAACACTCATTTCTATCCCTCTAGCGAAATGTGTCACCATGTGTTACAGAGAACTCATTCCTTTTGTGCCTAGGGACAAAACAGTTGCAGTGTACAAATTTCCCATGAAGACAGTAACGAGGCCAGAACCTGGAAAGCACTTTACATGTGCTCACCTGGATTACAGATGAGAAGAAATGTGTACAGATTCAAGTCCACCTGTGCTACCACTCCTTGAGATGACAATGGCAACAAACCACTTCGTAAGTCTACCTTCAGCAGTGACACTCAGCTTCTTGCGGAGTGTTGCAGTGTTGGACAGAACACCTTTTCAGTCAGTACCCATGGCAAAGCTGAGGCTCAGGAACCTGTGAACTATCAGTGATGTAGCCACCAAATCCTTTCACAAAGGGTGGAAGCATGAGCTGGTTCAGAGAAGGTCGAGTCTGTATAAAACCGGCTAGCTGGATCAACTCTCTCTCTCCCCCCACTGGCAGTGGAGTTTAGAGGAGAGCTATCTAATTATAGGCTAGACACTTAATTTTCAGACAGCAATATTTAGGTAAGGCCAATGCAGAAAATAGCCTACAGCATCTTTACGTTGAAGATTAGGGTATATTAAATGCATGTTTTGCTGAAACAAAAGTAATCCTTATAATCTGCTTCCCAAAACAGGGAAAGTAATAAAACAACAAACCTCAAGCAGTAGCAGAGCAAACCAATACATGAGAAGCACACGCTTACCACACCACCACAAAACAGCGTGTAAAGGCCTGCTACCCTCACAGCACAGCTAAACAAGCCATGCATCAGCTGGTTACCAAATCTGAAAAGCACAAGCTGTCAGTGCTTTCCTGACAACTCTCAACTTCTGCAGGACTCCTCCCATGCCAGCAGTGCCTGGCTTTGTACAGTGCATTTCCCACCAGCAGGTCATACAGCAGTACAGTTGGGAGGGTGCAATGGATACAATGCCAGCTCCTGATCACCCCGGTCAGCAACAACAAAATTGACTACCTCTCCACTGCTCCCAAGCAGCCTCAGAGGAGGAACTCCTACTGGGAGTTGTCATTTTGATAGAAGGCATCAATGACCCACTTTCTCCGACTGACACCTCTGGCAGAGGTCCCACTCTTCCTTCCATTGTCTTGCACATCTTTGAGGAGAATTATTAAACTCTCACATCCTCAGAGTCTTTCCCACTCAGGCCCTCCTTGCAGCAGGGTGAAATAGCAATAGTGAGACTGAATAAATCTGATGCAGTGAATATCACTTTTCTTGGGTCTGGTCTGGAGCAAACACAAAAAATAGTTTTGCATCTGTAGTCTCCATAAATCTCATTATTTGGGTCCAGCTAATCTAGGCCCAGGAGAAATATTTTGTGTCAAATTAGGCAAAGCATCCTCTCCATGATGAAATCAATGTGATAAACAACTGATCTTACAAACAGAAAGCATTGTTTGAAAATTGTAATTATATTTTTACAGTAACTCTATGACAGAGAGCATAGAGAAGTCATATTTAATTATTCTATATGTTTTAAACAATTTTAATTAGCTTTTGTCATTTTTATGGACTCGAAAATTTTTGACCACTTGCAAAGGCAAATATTCTTCTTTAACCTAGTCAGTGTTGATGGGAAAACAAAATAAAGAGGATGTTTTCAGTTTATGAGTACATCTGGTGATGCTGCAGCCCATGAGCCAAATTGATATTATTTAACTGAGTGTCATCTACCACCAGTTAAATACAATCCTCACAGTTCCCATGTTAAAGAGCATGAAACTGGGCATATTTGAATCAGGGTTTTAAATTCTGCCCTTCTTGTCTTTCCAGACATTTAAAAAGGAAATTGTAATTTATAACCATAATGGGTTATTCTGCAGCCAGGCCACCATGATGAAAAGAAAGAAGTCTTCATAATCACAGGGCCTTCACGTAGTTACGAGCATGTAACCCCAGTGACCTGCAACATCAAATGAGAAAACACAAGCTCAGTCTTTCAGCTTTTAGCTTTCTGCACTTTGAATCTACAATTAACTCAATTCTGAGCATCTGGTCTTTTTAACCCCTTACATTCAAAGGTCATTTGATCTTTTAGCAGTCAAGGTTTGCTGATGTAACAATCATTTCATACTTATTACAAATGGAGACCAGTTAGTGGCACGTAAAATTGGCTACAGCAGGTTTATACGTTTTTCTGATCCCTCCTGTTATTTGCAATTACACTGAAATGCTAAAAACAAAAAATAAAAACAATTAATTCTGTCCATTTGCATGACACCTCTACTAGCAAACATGCAATGGTGCATGACAGAGTTTACACACTGATCAGAGTTACCAATTTACAAGTAGATCCAGTGGTCTTCTGTCTTTCTTTCAAGCATCTATCATGGAGGTTAGCTTGGAGTGACTGGTTTGGTTCGAGCCACTGCTGCTTTTCTAACTCCATTAGGTTCTGGCACAGATGAAAGTCGGTCTCTGCCGCCACTGAAGGCAGCAGCAGAGTCCTGAGGTCTGTACTACAAATAATTGGCTGAGAGACAGTCGTGATTCTGTATTTTCATCCTAATATTCACCAATATCAGGTATAGTGCAACTGCTTGGATCTCTGCTCAATGTGAGTGAAAAAAAAAAAAAAAGGTTTCTGTCCCAGAACTTTCAAATCCAAAGCTTTTAAAACAAAGTCTGGGAGTCTTAGTGTTTGAGATTCATTTGAGACATATCCTTAATTCTCCAATAGCATGAATATATTTTTGCGTCTGCTTCAAACACTAAATGAGTCGATTTGAACATCCATTCATCTTGCTTGGAAAAGAGCTCTTCATTTTATACTATACAGCTGGTAACTATAGAAGATCCATCACTCTTACAAATATTTAGGTTTCGTCAAACTAGCTCATTGAAGTCAATCGGACTATTAGGTGCACACCTCGAAGCACTTGAGTTCAGCACCTTATTTAGAAGGCTGCAAAAGAGATGAGGAAAAAAGAATCAATTTCACTTAATTTGAGACAACTCACTGAGGTAATAAGGTAATAAATAGGGAATTCAATAATCTTAAACGATTTGATGCAATGGATAAAGCAAAGACAGTATCTCCAGAGAACAATTCTTGTTAAATCACTCTTAACTGGCATTGTCGCACCCCCAGCCCAATACTTCAGTGCAAGATTCATAAATAATACCAGAATCAAGCCATCTTTTTCAGCTGCTTCTAGATTACCATTCATACCAGAATTAGCATATCAAGGTAGGAAGAAATGCATGAATATTTATTATCTCCATTTCTACATGGAAGCTTAAATGAAGAATTTGCAAGAATATGAGGGGCAGACCTACAAATATTATTTATATGTTTAAGCAAAACCTTTGAGCTAAAATTCTGATGGCACAGTAATGACTTTGAAGGAGTGAAAAAGCTGTGTCTGCGAGCATGTTATTTCTGTGAGATATCACTGAAATAATGGCAACAATTACTCTAATTGGCTGTACTGACAATGAGTGCAATTCATGGAGCCCTGGAAAATAGGCAGCTAGGAAACAAGGAGAAGAGCACAGCTGAAGGCAGCTGAACTATGGCAGTGCACGTAAGCCAGGAGATGTTTTGGCACAATGAGAGCACATGAACTGTCAGTACTTTCTCCTTTTCGCTCTTCAAACTTTCAGTGGCAAATCTTCCAGCCACTGCCCAGCAGCTCCTCCTCATTGCCAAGCCCTCCTTCCCCCTCTCCTGTCACTGCCCTGAAGACCACAGGGAAGGCTCTACCAGCGTCCATCCTGCTGTCAACAACAATCAGACTTTCCATGGAGAGGTTTAGGGTAGAAACTATCCTGTCTCCATTATTTCCCCCTCTAGATGTCAGATAGCCATGGATAACCATACACACTTTGTCAATATCATGCGGCCGTTCTCAGCCATTCTTGTATCTTAGAAAAGACTGGGAAATCCGGTGCACCACTGCGAGACTCCATTCATTTTCTTGAACAAAGAGAGGAACATCTATAATCCAGGGGGGTTACAGATGTGCCCACCTTTCTCAGGTGTCCACATTTCTCCATTGATTAGAAAGAAGGTGTCCCCTGCAGGGGCACAGGATTATCTCTTCCTCCCAGGTACAGGTAGCAAAAACATAGAAACATTTGCACTCAGGTTAGGCAAATACCATAGTAGTAGTAAATCCCACCTCTAAATACTACACAGGGGTACAATAATGTTTTATTACATCATTTATTATTGTCCCATCACAGAAAATCCCCAGCTGATTCCTGCATTTTGCCTAGTAACCTGTCAATGGACTAAAAATAATGCTATGTATTCATCACATCAGAGCAGCTGGTCCACCTCAGACCAAGCAGCATCTGTTTTGGTTTCAATAGTGGAGAGAGTATGAGAAAAGGGAGCTTTGCAGGAAGGAGAAAGAAGGGGAGGATAGGGAACATAGACGGGAAAAACAGAACAAGTAGGGGGAGACGAGAAAGAACATCACTGAAAGCAACTTTTACTGCAGTTTAAGATTAATGACTGCTCATCCACAAGCACTCTACAATCTGAAGTAAGTGGAAGAAACTGGAGCTGCTACTCAATAGCCAGTGTAGCCCTTTGCAGACATAAAAAGCAGTACGCTGATGTTCCCACTCAGACATATAAAACCAATGTGATGTATGTAGCTTTTAAGTGTTGGTGCAGCATAAAAGTTTTATTGCTGCTTTGGCTTGAAGAAAGCTTCAAACCTCAGTTTAGGAATTGCAAGCCCCTGTAAAAATGGTTATGAAAGGCATTTTTCCTAATCACGTTAGCAAACCCTTCTCTCCATTTTCCCTCTCATTAAAAAGCTTAAATATTTTACAGCTATAGTGTGCAGGCTTATGTCCAGATTACCCTTCATTAAATGACTTTTACAGTAACTGGATACAAGCCTTTTCTATTATTACACAGCAGCTAATTATGTCTCCTTTGTTTTCATTTCATCGTTTTAAACAAAGCTTTTAGGGACCCAGCTACTCTGTGAGAGGTGTTGCCAAGCTGAACACATTTCCAGCAAATCCCAGCTGGGCTGCATTCATTTCATCTGATGATCTTTGCAACATGAAGTAGCTTTTTGGAAAAGAGAAAAAAGAAAAAAAGAAAAAAGAAAAAAATAGAAAAGAGGTAGACAGGAAGGAAGAAGAAAAATAACAACATCCAACCTATAGTGCTCTTACACTGCTTTAGTACAAAGACAACTTCTCACTGGGGAAAAATCCATCAGGATGTTAGTGAAGAATGAAATATGATGTACAGCGATTCTAAACATCATAGTTAAGCTATGTGAATGATCAGTTCTATCAGGCATTTTCTGAATTCTGACAGCATTGCTGTTTTCAGATTACCGCAGTAATGTTTCCAAAGTGTATTATTACATTCACGGCAAGAAAAGAAGGGGAGGAGGCCTGAAAATTACTTCCCTTCTGGCAATGAATTGTCATTTATGTCCCACATTGAGCCAGCTCCTCGCATTGCCTGGGAAGCCAAGGGAACCAACAAAAAGATATGATTTCCCCAGAGCTGGGGAGCCAAGGGAAATGATCAGGCATCTGAAGACTCCCCAGGGTGCAAAGAGCAATAGCAAAAGGCTTTGCTAAAGAGAGATATTTTTCAGTATCTGTGCAAATAAAATCTACATTTAGATTTCACTTTAATTGCTCATTCTTGTCCACGATACACTGAATAATCAAAGTAATCATATCAGAAATGATAACAGGATTTGTTACGTGTGTTTCCATGCACGAGGCAGTATATTGTGCCTTCTGAACAGTGTGTAAGATGGCTGGCCCTCGCACCTCGGAGCCTTAAAAGCCTACAAGTGCACGAGTCTTCTTTTGTCCTCCTTTTCTCATGGGCATTTCATAACACTCCTTTAACTTTTTTTGCATTGTTCTTCCATCCTTTTAAGCCTTCCTTGACCAGGTAGCTTTCGAGCCCTTCTTGAGCAGATGGTACTCGATTAGCCCTCGAGGGGAAGTCTTGCATCTTCCTGCTACCAACATTCTTTGGGCTTGTGAGTCCCACCCTTTATGCTGTATATTTGCAGTTTGGGTCACATGTAAAGCTGTCTAGAATTTAGGGGGTATAAAATCCCAAAAGACAGTAAATTTGAAGATCTTCTATTGCTATGAGTCTAGAATTTTATAGGAGTCTTAAGAGACTGTTACTCTTTCTAAAAGATTTCAAAAAGATGTCATTGTAAGGAATTCAGTAGGAAACTGAAAAGACTGAACACTTGACCTTATCACTACAGAGCAGAGTAGATGGTTCACAAAATACGTGATGCTTTTCAGTGACTTGCAGTGCCACATACCAACAGGGAACCAATCCTTCTTTGCCTCCTGAACACTTTCTCATGTAGACAGGGGAAGAAATGATCTGTCAAAGGCAGTAGATATGACAGCCCTTCTTCAACCTTCATGACTTGGAAAGAGGGTATGCATGGACGGTTTTGTTCATGCTTTCCCATCTCAGTTCTAGGTCTTTCTCCAGCTAAATAGGAGCCAGGCAAACCCCTCTTCCCAAAAATCAGCTCTAGCTGCCTAAATAGTCCACTGCCCTTCATCCCAGTATTGCCAGAGCAATATGACCAGTATGCTCATGAGATCATTGGCCAGTATAAAGCATGCCCTCTGCTCCAGAAAAGTGATTCTCTCCACCCACTTCACCCACTCTTCTTATTAGCACCAAACTTCATGGACTCTTTCAGAAAGACCCGTGAAGTGAGAAGGCACCTTTATCTCTCACCGACAGAAGGCAGGAAGCCTCTTCCTATTCTATCAATCCACAGACCTCCAACCCTATTTTTGCCTTATACAACAGCAAAAAGTAAAGCACAATTCCCTCCCCTTGTTTCAGATGCAGGAAATGAAATAGGAAAATGAAAAATGGTTTAGCAAAAATGTAGCTCTGCAAGACTCTTAGCCAGGTTACCTTTCCAAATCATGCTTGTTTTTCAGAGATATTTGTTCACGGAATAGAAAAATATGGAAAACAACCCATCTGCCCACGTAGGTGTGGCCTTCATTTTCCTCTTCAAAAACCCTGACGTTTCTCTCCCTTTTCAGCCCAAAAGGAGAGGGCTAATCACATAAGGGGACCCCCAAAAGCCTGTCTCCTTGTCGTTGTTCCATAGCAGGGGCTTTGGCAGAAGCACAGCAGGGGTCCGATGCAGCTGTTGGAGAGCCTGCCCTGCCTGCCCGGCTTTGCCTCTGCTCCTGCTATTTTGCCACTATATATGCAGTATAAATACCAAAAACAAAAGCCTGTCAGGCAGACCATTTCCCATTATTTGGAAATTAGCAAGCTTTATGCTGTTTCTAAAACTAATTGTTTCCATTATCAGAACACTGCAATGTTGTATGCATCCACAAGAAATCATCACACAAATATATTTCTTTCTTTAATACACTGAGCTTTTTTCTTTTTCTGTGAACAGTTTTCCTCCCTTTTTTTTCTGAGATTCCATTCAAGAGAAATATAATAAAAACTCAGGTACAAACAGACTGTTGGCAATTATTTTCTTCTGCCTTTCAGTAGAAGCAAATTTGTTCTCCTTAATTTCAAAAGAGATCAACAATTAATTTAGCTAATTAGAATTACAGAAAAGAAAAGAAAAACAAAACAAAACAAGTACTTCAAACAATTTCTAACCTATGTAAAAAAAAAAATCTTATTTTGGTCCTGATGCTAAAAAAAAAAAGTCTTTGCATAAATAGTCTTACTGAAGCTTTATCCTTTAAAACTTATTCCCAGGATTGTGGATTTGGCAAATGCAGGCTTCGAATTGCTGTTGTATTGATGAACTGATTTGCTTGCAAAGTCCTTTTTTAAGGGAGGATATTATTACCAAGCTGGAAGCTGACATAAGCCCAGGATGCTACCCAGGAGCAAATGGGGCAAATGTTTGTATTTTTTGACAACAGCACACACACTTAGACTTTTCGACTGTCGCTTTACTAAGGAGAAGAAGAAAAAAGAAGTGCATTCGCTGGTTCAAACATCCCCCTTAGCAGAAAAAGGCCTGCAGGGAAAAGAAAACATATAAAAATGCACTGAAGCAAAGTAATGCTCCTTGAAGCTGGCTGTGCCCCTAAACTATGCTCCTGAGATTATATCCCGAGGCGGCAGGGGGCATGGTTAAGAGCAATTCTCCCCGGCTCCGAAAGAATGAAAGCAAGTGTCAGCACTGCCATAAAATCAATGCATGGATGATTGCTCCCAGGATGACTCGAAGCAGCAGTGACATGAGTCTGGACATGGTGCTGGTGAGGAACCAGCCCTAATGGCTTTCCATCTGATCCCTGGCTGCAGGGGTCAGTTCAGCTGCGCGGCGCTGAAAAGGGAGGTCACAGATCTGATGTGTCAGCGTGCAGCCAGCTCGTGACACTTGTTGTGCTGTAAAGAGAAGATTGCCAAATGGGATGGTGGAGCTTAGGATACAACACAAATCTGGCAGGCTTCCTTGTACCCTGTTAATCCACTGTTCCTACACCTTACAGAGCTCTATTTAGTAGGTTTTTCCCGGTTTTGAGGTCTGAATTACAGCTTGTTCATCAGTTAGGTGCTGTTAAGAAAGGACAGATTAACATAATACCACTGGTAGCAGTACCATCATAATGTAAGGGGGACTTCTAACCTTTATATTATGGTAATTACCTCACCTTGTGTCTGATACTCTTTCCAGGACGTGCTAGCCTGGTCTAGAGAGCATGGACCAGAGTTACACACCACTAATAACATCTCTCTCCTTACCACCAAGGTGACTGTGTGCTTGCTCACAAAATTTGCACTGGTGTAATTAAAATTGGTTTTCAAATCGACTCAGCCTTTAGCTAGCACAGCTCCTTTGCACAGGGGCACTTTCTTCGGCTTACCATCAGGTCAGAGGAGATAGCACGGGCTTCAGACCCATGAAGCATTCAAGACTGCCTTGCTCACCAGTTGCCATCTGTCAGCTGAACCATGACAACAGATTATAAACCCATTCCTGGCCTGCCCCTAGTGTCTAATAAAATGCTGTTAAAAGCCCCACTCGCACTCCTCTGACCGGCTTTTCAAGACCACACAGCACCCTGGGGATGTCAAGCATAACTGGGTCTTCTCAGAGCCAACAGAGCAGCTCCCCTCATTCCGCCAACAAGCTTAGTACCTTCAGCTCTTTTCCTCTTCATTGCACTATGCAACAGACCTGGAAATCAAGCCTTTGATGGATACCAGTGACTATTAGGAGTGAATGAGAATTCTAATTACAAGCACTCACATTGTGAATGGGGTTAATTTCCCTACACTCCCTGAAGGACATCAGGAGGTGAAAGAAGGGAGACATATGCCCTGAAATCCCAAAATGGCAAAACAATTCCCTTTCTTCATTGTATTTTGCCACTCCTCATGAAAGAGATGACAAGAATAGTATGACCACTGGTACAAACAAACTTCTGCACTCGGCAGCACAAGGACAGCGAGAGATAGACATTTACACCAGATGTGTAAGCAGGTGACATGCTATGGGTCGGTAACAAGACTTCTAGCCTTCTGGTACGGCCATATTTCTGTATTTTTCACTCTTCAGCTTCTTGCATGTTCCTCTAGCCACTCAGAGCAATCACTGGTGGCAGTTCAATCGCAGGCAGCAGCAGAAGCAACAGGAGTCCAAGGGGGAGTATCAGAGACGCGGGCGAGGCTGTTTTCTGACACACAGTTTGCACCATTTCTTCGTCATACATCACAATCCTTAGCACCTGGAGCCACCTCTGACATCCCAGCCCGCTGCCTGCACAGCAGCCAGAGCCAGAGGGACTGCTGGACAGCAGACAGGGGCAGGCAGCAATAGGACAGTGGTAGCAGTACTCAGCAAGAAGCAGCACATCCCGTGTGTGTGTGGGCTGAAGCAGATGTCAAATTTCAGCCACAGCAACCCACAGCAGTGCAGCCCCCAGCTGCACAGAGACGTGGCACCTGCCACAGGATGATGCCACACAGGTACTGCAAGGCTACCTGCTGCACTCCATGGCTGCAATGGAGACTTCGGAATCTTCCCATAAGTGCTCTGGAAAGTACCAACGTCAAACTAGAAAATTCATCCTGGTGCACAAGGGATTATACTGAGGAAGGATCTGTAGTGGGATCATAACATCACACCGGTGAAAATCAACTGAGACTTATTTTTATTTAAACAGCAGTAAGCATGGCTTAGATCCTGCGAGCAGTGAAATACTCAAATGGGTTTTACTCACATGTCCAAGTCCCATGGGGCCGGAAGGTCACATTTCCTATGCAAATCAGCAGCAACTTTTCCAATAATTTTATCTGTAATTTTTAAATAGCAGTACCTACAGACTAAGAACAGGATTCATCCCACTTAATGCTGAATGTCTAAACCCAAGGTGTCTAGTCTGAGCTCACTGCTCCAGGCTAGCCTAGTCAGTGGGAAGAGTTAAGCACTTGCAGTTTGGCGAGTCATCTCTCGTGGAGCAGGTGTTGAAGACATGCCCTTTAGTAGTGCTAGCTCACAAATAGACATCATTTAAACTGCACACTTCTAGAGGCAGGTGAGATGAATCCTATGCCATATTTTTAAATAACTGGGCCTGAATTCTTTGAAAGCTACCCCTATAGTATCAAACCTTTCTGGTTGACACTTTCCAAAAGGACGATCTAAATATTAATGGTAAATAATTTATCTGGGGAATTAGGTCAAGGTGTTCAACATTTTTGAAATAAAAGAGATTTGCAGAGCAGCCACATCTACAGTATGTCCCACCTCAGTCCTACCCAAATGGCTTCTCTCAGAGATCCTGCAAGCCTCTACCTTTGGCAAGCAGGATGGCACACCACACTTCATTGCTTGTGACAGTAGGGTGCCTTAGGTGCCCTAGACTGCACTTACAGGATCACAGCTCCTCTTAGCAGCCAACCACCCACTGACTCCACTTCTGATTTGGCATCCAGACATAACACGTGGGTGCTGAACAACAAATTGCTGTGATGCACCACAACCATTCCCTAAAAGGACAATAAGAAATGAAGGTCTTCTTCCAGGAATGCCAGAGACAGCATTCACCTTAATGAATCTACATCTAACAATCTACATCTGGTGTACTAAAACCACCAACGGGAGTGTTTTTCCCTTTCACAGACATGCAACAGCACCATAATGGAAGAGCTTTACCTCAGCTAACTCCAGCTGCCAAAGAATGAAGCATCCGATGTAAGCCAGTTGCTCCCTGGGCTCTCTCCTCCACACTCACTGTGGAGATATATTTCTTGGTGCTCACCAAAGGTCACTGGGTTTTGTGAACAGCTAAAGCTGGGTGAAATGAATCTCACCTGAAATTTGCAAAGCAATTCAGCAAGATTTACTAGAAGACCAGGAACAAATATGTTATTTATTATACTGTGTTCACTCATCTCCACATTAAAAAGACAAACCAATGTTCTCTCGTAGTTACAGAAAGTGGAGACCTTAAACAGGAGCATAAAATGTTACATGAATACTTAAGACTACTATGTTTCTGCCTATTTTACTTAGTCACTTATCATAAGATGTAATACTCAGAAATTCTCACTCTACTCCCTGCATATGTCTGTGTTTGTTTTCATAGCCTTTCAGGAACAGGAGGTTTTTCCAAGCAAATGATTACTACAGAAAAAAAAAAAAAAAAGATTATTGCTAGGATGCAAGGTTAAATTTTTAGAGGCAATCTAACGTACTTAAGAGAAATAATGCTTTTACTATGTTGGAGGGGAAATTCTGATGCAAGTTCTTTTTAGGTCACAGATTAAAGATCTGCAAGAGAAGGAAAGTGACACCAGGCAAGACACAACCCAGCCTACCTGAATTTGCATTCTCCTCCTGTCACCTAGCCCCTTACTCCTTAGAGAGAGAATCTGTAGAACTGAGCCAGCCTGCAGTGCTACCAGCCTAACTGCAGAAGTCGGTCTCCTGCAGCGTGAGATGAACCAAGCCACACTGAGCCCTGTGCTGCTGCCACTAGGCCAACACAAATCAGCCATTTCAAAGGCAACGTAGGTCAAATTAGCTGCTTCAAAGGTAACTTAGGTATCTCAAAGGTACTTATTTGATGCCAACAAGCATTAAGAACATTCTCGGTGTTGCATTAAAAATCTTATTCCTCACAGTTACCTTTCCAGCTGGAACTCACTAGCCAGAATCTAGCCCCTGATTAATTAATCCAATTAATTCCTTAAAATTGTTGAATTACTTCTAGCTTTAACAAGTTTGAGGACTTTCAAAGGACATCAAGCTCCTGCTTGCCTTCTATTTTTAATTAGATTAGAGGTAATTTTTGTATTCAAATGAAGAGTAACAGATGTAGATCTGCATGGTAATGCTGAATCAGAAAGTAATCTTCTAGTAAACAGTTAGGCTTTTTACCAGTGTTGACTGTTCAAACCAAATTACAATACGTGCATTTCTAAATTTCATTGCCTCCGTCCTCTTCCCTTTCACTTGAATATAAATATATAAATATTGATCACAGACGCTTAGACCACTTATCTTTTGATATTTTGGCTGATTTTAAAATCTCCTAATGGAACTAGAAAAATTCACCTTTTAATGTGATGAGTAATATTTTCCTTATTTTTACATTGAATGTTTGGGTAATGGTTGTGATTAGGCGTTTGCACCTCAGCTATGACTTTATTCAGTCTTGGATCCAGTCCACTTCCAAGGTATTTAATTCCAAGCCAAGTTCTCTCCCAGAAGCCTGCAACTGGAGTTTGGCAAGTTTTTGCCTGAAAAATACATATAAACAAAGGCATTTGAACCCTGCTGGGTATGCTTGCTGAAACACCAGATATTTAAATGGCACCTAGAATAGACAGCACAATCTGCAGGAAGAAATGCATCATCCTACTTTGCTTTCTGAGAGTAATAGGTTTGCAGACAATACCATGAATATGCTCTGAAAAGGACTTTGATCGAATTCCTCACATTCCAGTTGCAAACATAAAAGTTAATTGAAGCAAATGGAATTGCATAGATGGGGATTGAGGAGCAGCCGCAGTTTTGCTCCCAAGTCTCCTTAAAACTCTTACCAAGTTTCTTCTATTTATGGGCTTGTTCCAAAGCTTGCTATAGCCAGCCAACAGACTTCCACTTTCGGAGAATTCAAGAGAGAACCTAAATACATGGGTTACCGTCTGCAAGGGATATAAGCACACACTTGACTTTAAGTAAGAAAGTAGTGCCACTGCAGTCAGGAGCATTACTGAGAAACTTGAAGACTGACTTGTATTTTTATGCCTGACTGAATCAGGTCATCATTTCTAATTATGATCCTGATTATATTCTGAACTGAAGTCAGTGGGAATAAGAGCAGGGAAGTATGTCTCTGGAGGGTCACATCAACATAAGAATTAAATCAATACCAGCTCCATTCCGATGAAATCACTGGAGTTAACACCAGTAGAGACTGACAGTGTACAGTGGTAAATCAGATCCAGAGCTTGTTACATGGTTTTGACACATCTTTCAGTTTTATCAGAAATCCAAACACAAAACTTAGCACTCTGAAACATCAGTGGATTTTAGACACTCCCTGAAGGGCTTTGAGTACTGAAATCAATGAACGGGTTGAAAAGGACTGACCTATAAATGTAGTTTTTCAGCTGTGACAAATGAAATATTGATAATGGTCTTCATTTTGCTTAACTCTTTCTCACTCTTTCAAAACATCATGTGTAATAGACCATAGCAGAATGGAAATTACTTATAAAAATGTGGCAGGGTTTCACAGAAAGCAACAATGATTTTTATTTCCCTGAGAATCATGTCGCATACCAAGAAATGCAAAAATATATACTGCAAGAGACTGCAGCAATGATTGGGCCAGGATAGGGAATACTGATGGGTTGTATCGATGCTAGCATATCTAATTAGGTTGAATTTAATGAATTTGGGGATTCGTTATGATGGTGAATATATGCGCCTTATCTAGCCGTAAGAGTTCTCTTACCTGGATGCCCCCCAGGGACAGCGTGGCTTTACAGAGGGAGGCTCACAAAACAATGGGGGCCTTCCAGGAACACAAGTGCTATCAGTTGAGTCACTGAGGACTTGCCTAACTCCCAAATAATCGAATATCCTTAAGCATTCAAAGCCTCGTCATAAAAAACTCCACATGTGTGCAAATGAACCTTCTCCAGGCAGGGGCTTCACAGCTGAATGGCTGAACTCAAGCTTTTTTGATCCCAAAGTCCCCCTGTTGCTGAACATGACAACATTACAACATCTTCTGGACATCCTCCTGAGGGACCTGTCCAAGACCATTCTCACTAGATTCCAGAGGCATCTGTGGGATGAAGGAAATCTCATGTTTCTCAGAAGAGAAATAACCATGAAAATCCATCACACCAGATACCGGGAAGTGCACTCTGGATTGTTTAGTCCACCCAAAACATAAGGTGAGAAATACCTAACCACATCTAGACACTGCAGGAAAGATGTAGAGACAAGTCCATAACCACAGTTTCAGAGGGAAAGAATAGCAAGCCTGGGGCATTGCCAAAATGCTGGTATCTGAGAAAAATAAGGTTGAATTTACAAGTTAGCCAGGCATATCTTCAAAAGCATAAAATAGGATGCTTCATCACGAACTACTAGGCTATCTCACACAATCATCACTCTCCTTCCACAGTCCATATCACTTATTCTTTCAAAATAACTGGGCTAAGAAATCAGGAAATTAGAATAAAATAAATAAAAACCTTACAAAATTCATTCCGATCATTTTCAAATGTGTTCCATACACCTCTCCTTAACCCGGCATAATGAAATTTCATTGCCATCTCTGCCCAATATAAAAAGAATCGCCAGACACGAAGCAGCATAAGTAAAGTGGACAATTAGTGAAGAGCTGGCATGTTCTGAACCCCTATTCATTTATCGGCATGGATCTTTTTCCTTTTCTTTTTTTTTTCTTTTTTGGAATTGGCTTTCAAAACGTTTCCATGGAAAACGGAGAGGAAGGCAGCTATCACAAGCAACAACAGAGCCTACCCAGCAATGTGCTTTTTGGACCCTCCTTTCTCCCCCTCTTTTTTTTTTGTTTTTCCCCTCCTTTTCTTAAACTCGTCCAGGCTTAAGTTGAACAGTTTGCACCAGCATATGGCAAAGGTTGAGGTCAGACAGATAAAACGTTTCATTGCACCAAAGAATGGTTAACAACACGTGAATGTAAATTCTAACACATCGTAAAACTGTTGCAGAGCAGGCTGAAAGGGGTCTTTAGTTATGGCAGGAAATCTGCTTCCCAGCCCCACCCCATCCCTTCCAGTTCATTTCAGGTATTGTGGAGCCCGGAGGGGCTTTGGAGTCCCCTCCCCTGGCAATCTGCGCCCGGCCCCGCCAACAGATTTCTAATGACTTTCTGATGAAGATTTAGGAGGTTTTGTGTCCTGGAGCTGTGAAGGATTTCAGCCGGGCACCCCTCTCCGGCAGCCAGCCCCAGCCGCTTCCTTTGTCCCCTCCTCGCTCCACTGCACCCCTGGCCCCGTGGCTTCCCTGCAGCCCGTCCAGGCGGGAGGGGACCTCTCCCCGCGGCCCCGCGCTCTCCCTCTCCCGGGCCCGCAGCCACGGCAATTTGTAGCCGTGCTGGTGGCAGGACCACCCCGCCATGGGGCCCGGGCCCCGCCAGGGCCGTGGGACACAGCCTCGCCCCCTCAGAGGCCGCCGCCGCCCCAGGGCCCTCGGGCTTCCCCCCCTCGCTCAGTCTCCCCTCCTGGCCGGGACCCGAGACGCCCTCTCGGCCTTGCTCCCCTCGGATGTGGGGTGCGGCCCGCTCCCCAGCTGGGTTTTCCTCTCTTCAACCAAAAACAAAGAGGGGGAGCGACGGCCCCACCTCTGCGGGGACCGTTCCTCCGTCTCCGCTGTCGCTGCTTTCTTTTTTCCCTTGCGTTTATGTTCATTCTTTCCCCCCGCACCCCCGCCCCATTCCCACATTTTGTCACCATTATTACAATAAATACAAAGGTTCTGCGCCTAAGAAGAGACTACAAAAACATAAATGAATAAATAAATACTTAAATATCGAATGACATGTTTGTGTCAGACATTAGCGCAGGCTCTGGCTTGATGTTTTCGTTTATCATTTGCTCTAAGTTCCTGCAGCTGAAAGAGATAAACCCCGGCTATTCAAAAAAGAAATGTATAAATCATAACAAAGCACCCAGTTAAAAAGCGCTTTTTACATTTTTTTTTTTTTTACTTCTGCAGAGATAAGCCACAGAAGCACGGTGTTTAATTTTGTGAAACTGTTGAGGTGGTGGTAGATCATATATATGGTAGCAATTATTGGAGAGTTTGTTGTTTGTTTGTGACACAGACATGGACACACACTAACACGTGCACAGACACTGATCACCTTAATCCCCCAGGCCTCTCTAAACTGTACCTGATGTCCTACTTCCCTCTTCAGAGCTGCTCCGAGGCGAGAGTGATTAATGCTCTTTTTTAATCTGGGAAGATGTTAAAAGTGTGAGGAACATTGAGTTCAATTATGAAATATGAAATGCTGAGAGGGTCAAGTCTACTCAAGCCCCACAATGGAAGAAACACTCTCAGGAAACTTTGATTTTTGGTCGGATGACTGATCATCATGTCCTCAGAAAGAATTAAATTTTATTACCGGCTTTTTGGCAGCATTTAGAGTTTAACGTGGCTAGAATTAAAGAGCGCTTCGTCTGATTTTGATTTCTTCCCCTTCCCTTTTTGTTCAAAAGCTACTCTATTTTTCTCACTTACTTGGAGGTGCCTGTTAGAAAAATGCAGGTGGCAAGTTATCTCTGGAGGGGTTGTACTGCCAGGATGTTATTCACAGCTCATATTTGCATAATCTCTTGTCTCCTTTTAAATCTTCTGTTTTATTCTCCTTCCCTTCTTATTCCCTCAAGAAGCCCTCACAACAGTCTGGCTTGGATTTCTTTCCTTCCACGTGCCTCAGTAACACTGATTGTTCTTATCAAGGGGTTGCAAGGCAGTGATCAGTCACACCTTCCTTCCATTCAGAGAGGCAACAAACACTGCAGATTTTGTTTACTTTTAACATCTGCCAAGACTTTTAATGTCACAGTGCAAGGAAAGCCCCAAAGACAAATCCAAAAATGAGCATATTAATAATGGTTGGCAACCAGGATCCTGCAGGGAACCATCGCTTTACCTTTTGGTGCTGTTTGCCCTTCCTTAAAGTTCTTTCTTGCCCCGCATTATGAAAAGACTTCTGCTGGCTAAGAAGAAACTCACTGGTGTCATTGAGAAACCTGGTAGTAAATGTTAAAATGCTCAGTTTACCGTGCTGAGAACATTAGTGAAAAATCAGCAGAAGGTTTGGGGCTAAACAGAGGGAATCCGCATGCCCATCGCACAGGGAAGCCTTTACTTGGGAAGGAAAGTTACGCTCTTAGTTGATTTCGTTTTAGTTTAAATATGCATAATTCTGTTTGCTTTTCAAGATTCTGGAGTCTGTTCTGAAGTATGTGACTGCAGTAACCAAATTAAACAAATACAACAGAAAATCAGAGAAAGACAAGAGGGGACGAGGAAAGGAGAGGAGAGAAAGTTATCAAGGTTACGACTTTGGATCCACTGCTCCGCCTGTCTGGGATCCAATCCAGTTGCCAAAATATAGGCAGCCTGTGCTTTCCAAGTTACCCTCCTGTCTGCTGAAACCCCAGCTGCTCCTTCTGAAGACAGCAGGTTTTCTGCAAGTCCTATGCCATGTCCACCTGCCCCTGCAGATTTCCCACTGGCCTCTCCAATGGGACAAGACACTTCTCTGAGCCGTCTGAGTCAAACCCTCATGGGCTGTGCAATTAATTAACTCAGAGTACACTGAGATTCTAAACTGAGGTGTCTAAAAGTAGGTGTCTATTCATTAGAGTTAGTGGAGACTGATCAAATGCTCATATTTACATTTGGCTGAGCTGGATTGTTCTCTGTTCTCTGTGGAATATAATGGGAGACAAAACACTTAAGACTCTTCTAGAAATCCAAACCTACAGTCTGGGCCTGGGACTCCCAGACAGAGAAACTGGAATTAATCTGTGAATTCACTCACTTTGGTCCTTTACCACCTCAGGCACCGCATCGTGCTTTGTTCCTTCATAACCACCCTGGAAGCAGTTAGCCCTTCCCCGCTCTGATGGAAAGACCATTGCAGAATCTCGCTGTGTCAACTATTAGGAACATTCTCATAACTCCAAGGCTTTATACATCCATAGGAAGTGTATACCCATGTGGTTCTTATGCCAACATCAGCCTTTGCATGAGAAATTCTTTTTCCATTGTGGTGTTTAACCCCCTGCTCCACATAGAGCAGTTATATCCGCCCTCAGTCTTCAGTTCTTGAATTAAAACAAGCCAGGATATTCCATTTTTCTGTCGTATGATAATCTCCTCCCTTTGCCCAGCCACTTGTGCATGAGTCTGTCAGTTCCCAACCAGAAGTTACGTGAGGTACTCCAGATGAGGTCTCACAGGAGCCTTGTACAACCTTGTCAGTGCTTTGCTGTATCACTAAGACTGTTTAAAGTAGAGGAAAAGCTGTATAAAGAAGGTAGAAAATATGAGAGAAGTTTAATTCAGGGGGAAATTAATAAGAAATGGCACCATATAAAAATATAAAACAGTGAAGGATATAGGGAAACATAAATTGTGAGTTAATCGTCCACCATAACTAAAACAGCCACTGCGTATCAGAGCACAACTATCAAAGACATCTCAGAAGACAGTAGTTGGCTGATTTTTAAAAGACCCTAGATTTGTCCAAGTAGTACCAGCTCCTGCAATTACAATAGATAGAATTAGGAAAGAGGCCTAAAATCACTGTTGGTTCATGATAAAGGCTAGAAATTTACTGACAGGCATACAAATAGGAAGGAATTTCTATGAGTAAGTTTTGTTTGTGTAGCAGACCCTCCCGGCACTCGGAGCACCGTGGTGGTACCAGACAATGACCAAAAAGGACTGTGGATATAACTGCACTGCGAACTTGAGTTGGAAATTTCTGCCTGTGATTCTGATTTGGAAAAATTTTGTGATGCTTCTGCTCACAGGGCTGCTGTTCTAAAAAGCTACAAACTTATATAAACAAAAAATCTAGTGCATATTAAGGGGCAACCAAGTAGGATTTACTTAAAATGGAAGGAAAAGTCCATCCACTGACTACCAGAGTCATAGTTTAACATGGCAATTTTTTGTGGGACAAGGCCGACCTCCCCCATCAATTTCACTTTTGTGATGAACCCATAAAAATGTATACAGCAGTAAGGGAATGTGGAGCAGCAGCGTCATTGTACAAAATGCTGTCACCCCCATTTTCACAAAGCTGGCAATTATTCACTGAGATCAAAGATTTACTTGCATATGATGGGTCCTCATTTTCGTTGAAAAACACTCTTATTGGGCCGGGTGAGGCAAGACGATCAAGAACATTGTCATTTTGTTTGCTGCTTCCTACCAAAATCCTGACATTCCAGGTTCCTTTATTCAAACATACTCAAACTTATGAATCTACCAAATTCCTTTCCGTCGTAACTCAGCTTTAGTATCTTCATCCAATATCAGGTTTTGTCTCTACTTTATAAGAATGTGGCTCAGACAAAGCAGAAAATGTTTGGCATGATAGTTGCTTTCCATAACAGTGTGAAAGAGATGCCAAGCTGCCAGAACCTTATAGTCTCCAATGTTATGTTTTCTGTGATGCTCATTTTCCTTTAAAAAATGACAATGAATTAAATTTAAATAAATGTCTGTGCTCCCACTTAACACTTCAGTAAGTAAATCCAAAGTTACTTAGGATATTTTCCCGCAAGGATTGTTGAGGTGGGTTTTGGGTGGGCTTTTTTTCAGGAGAAAGAAAAAAATGCTTTGTACAAATAAAAGGATACTGATGTGTTAAAATGCAGATTTTTTTTTTTGATTTTGAGATTCAAAAATGTGTTGTTCCACTGGCTGGAAATGCAAATGGTGAGCAAGCACCATGTATTCCGACCTTGTTGTTGGTCAGAATTTGTGTTGCCCTGTGAGCGATAAGAGACGGTGACACACATTGACAACAAAGGATGAGCCAGCCCTGATTTCCAGTCGTGGCGTGCCTATGAGAATTCAGCTCCTCTGAATACCTCACAGCTTTGAAACACAACCACCAGATCAGGATGACCTTACCACATGGAGTGCAGGATAACACTTGACACCATACTGGCCATGAAATGTAATGATAATTAAATGTTTGTGAGGGTCCTCAGATTAATGTGATGCTATTCTGTTAAGAAGGAAAGAAACAAAAAAGGCTATATGAAAATTCATGGCTATGGAGGTAAACCTCTATTCTCCTAGACTACCCCTATGTAAATCTTTCACCTATGGGACTTCAGTGCTATTCATAGGTAACAGGCCCTTCTGGGTTAATTCCAGCACTCAACGTGTACTTCCCAGCTACCACGAACCTCCTCTGTGGAAATGAAACTGTGCTTGAGACGTGTTCATATCCACGGATGACAGCATATTGATTTTGCATGACTGAAATGGTTGGGTGTTCTAATGCGACTCATTTACAGAACTCACGTGAAAATTTGCAGTATGTTTGGCACAAGTGATGTCCTTTCCTTTTTTTTTTTCTTTCCCATCCAGCCTCTAAGAATTCTGTACTGAGAACATCTCCTCTGTCTTCTCCCTCCTTTGCAACCTTTCTTCTCTCAAAGTTCAGGTAACAAAGGGTAGCAAATTTTACTCTCACGAGCTTGAGGTTTCACCTGAATTCATATAATTCCCCCAACATTATTTCAACCCAAAAGGATACATGATTGGATTGTAGATATTAACACATATACTTTAAAGGTGAGAAGTAAGCTTTCAAACCATATTTACTAAAAGACTGTAAAGAAAAAAACAGGCATACATCTTTCCTTGGCAGGAAGAACACAGTTTTGATTTATGGATAAAGATTATTCAGTCCTAGGTATAGTTTATGTTTGTGCCCTTCCTTGTAAATCCCCACTCACTCACTCACTGGCCTGTGTCCCATCACTATATAACCTCACCAGCATCACTAATTCATAAATGTTTCCATTTACTTGAGAGGAAGGGATAGTTAAAACTGCAGATTGGGATTCAGGAAACACAAAACCAGTTCCTGGCTTGGACACAGACTTTCTTTGTAACCTTTGAAAGCCAGTTCTCTCTCTAATGTCCAATTCCTCACCTTGGGGGAAAATAAAGTGACCGAAACCTATCCTTTGTCTGCTTCTCTAGAAAGATAATTGCTTGGGACAGGAAGTGTTCATGTGCAGGGTGCTTCATCTGCAGGCCATCAATCTTCAGAATCATAGTCACAGAAATGATCCAATACCGGAATATCAAATGCTTAGTCAGCCTATGAAGGGGCTGTGGCCATAAAGAAGGTACACTGGGCTCAGCAAAGGTACAAATACCAATCAACCTAAGACAGAATAACTAAACCCAAGCTCCTCATGAGTGGCTTTCTCAAGGTGTCTGAACAGCCTTTTTTTCTCTCTCTGTCTCTGCCAACCATCAAATGAAATAAATGGTTCGTGCCTCCTTCACAATCAAAGAGGAGAAAGGTCTCTTTACAGTTTTCTGTGGCATGTTTTCACGTGCTGCTCTGAGATCTGCTGACACACTCACATCGACAAGTGGCACTCCAAATGAATAGATGATACAGACCTGAGTGATACATACCTTACTTACATTTATTACCATTTACATATCTGCTAAGTGCTCAGCAGAAGTGGCAGGACTTTCTTCCCTAGGCTGTTTTCCAGGAAAACAATGGAGTTCTCATGTGAATACAGGCTTGTCTGTGCAAGTAAAGTCTACATAGCCTTTCCCTTATGAGACTGACTGTCCAGGAGAATAAAATCCAGAAAAATGAACTAGAGCTTTTCTTAGCAAACGGGGTTGGAATCAATTTGCACTCTGTAGTAATTCACTATTTTTCATCAAATAGATGCAAAAACATTTATTGTTTCAATATGATAGATTTGGTTGTGCATGCTAAAAAAAACCCAAAGCAAATAATCATGAAAAATATGTCCATTTGGGGTATGATGAAACTGGGACTTTGTCAGACTTATCTAGGCTTCCTCTGTTGACATGATCTTGAAAGTTGGCTAGAAATTCTGAAGTTTTAATAAAGACATTGTTCCCTGTCTGTCTTACGGAAGTTTCTTGAGATCCTGAGAGTCATCAGGGATATGTTATTCTTAGGATGAATAACCTAGCAAAGGCACAGCCTGAATCTTGAACGTTTAAATCAAAGTAAGACAAAGCTGTACCAAACAAGCAGAAGGAATAAGTGACTTTAGGCAGTATTGACTGGAAGTTTCATAGCACTGATGAAAAAGCAATGCGATATCATGAACTACTGTGATGTAATACAACCATGACACATTGTTAGCACTGGCAAGATGAAGCAACTTTGAGGGAACAAGTATTAAAAAGCTGAACAATTCTTTCTACATCAGCTCACCTGATCCTGCTGGACAACGGAAGGAAAGACCAGTCTCTAGGACACTATCAGTGATAGAGTTTGCAACACAAAGTAGCATCACAGGAACTTCCATGCCTCTGTATGGATTTATAAGACCCACTTCCAAGCATGTCCTGAACACAGGCATAGTCCTGCACTGGTTTCACATACAGAGCAGCTCTGCTCTGCTGCACCTCTTTGCTCCTAGATGGGATGCAGGGAACTAGGAGAAAGAGTCCATCTCCTGTGCTCAAAGTGGAGTTTATGTGAGCCCGCAGGCAAGTGCCGTTTCAGCTCTAAGAAAGAGAGCAGAGGATTAAGTGGACAGAGACAATGCAGCAGAGAGCCTGGCTGGCGCTAGGAGTGTGCATTGCAAAGCAGCAGCCCTGAATGATGTTACAGCTGTCTGGTGCCACACAGAACAGCAGTATTACCTTGATACCTGCAGGCCAGCCCTGGTACGATGAGACCTGCTAATTCAAGAACAGTCAGCGGTTATACCTGGTAGCACAGATGAAGTGCACTGTCAGCAAGTTTCAAGGTTTCAAGTGCAGGTTAGCTCAAGATTTACGGCATTTCTAGCTTTCAGGTGGCATGGGAGTACCTTGAGAACAGCTTTTTTTGCTGTATTCAGCAATCTGTTTCCATTCTGGCTACAGTCCAGAAATGCACAAGAAAAAAATGTGGGGGAAAAAAAAAGATAGGCAGTAACTAAATATTTCAGAACCTTCACAAAGATTCGGTTTGAGCAAGGCTTTAGAAAAGGGCAAAAGGCCAGTGGAGAAGTGGGGTGGGTTTTTTCTTCCAAAAACAATTTGCCCTTTCCCTATCATTTCGGTTAACCAGATTAAACAAGTACCTTCTTGTGCAAGGGTGCTTACAGTTTGAGTGACTTCTTTGTTTTATAAACTGTGATCCTTGTCCGCAGCTTTTCCAGTGGCCATGTTCTCTTTCCTAAGTGGATTCTCTAGCGCCTGCTGCTTGGCTCTGCTCTCACTGCATGTTCTCCTTTGGTGGCAGCACTAATCTGCTTGTCTTTCCTCTACTTACCTGCCTGTTTTCACAGAAGTTGCAGGACCACAATGTCCTAGAGACTTTACTGCTCTGTTGAATTTGCTTAAAATGGACTTTCCAATTGTTGTTAAAGAGAGTGCAACAGTATGGTGCACACAGCCTGTGGGATCATGGGAGTCTGATTCCCTTAGGAAGCCTGGCTAAGAGTAACCACTAGCATTTCTTTGGAGCGTGAACTCTTCCTGGTCCTGCATGAATATCAGTTATGGAGTCCACAGAGCGGTTCATTTGGGTAGGTTACGTACACATAATCTTCACTCTGCGAAGGTGAATGAAGCAGCAAAGGGAATTAACTCCCTAAGAATGCAATGCTTCTATGGCAGGCAAGCACCAAGATTTCTCAGATGGCTTTGGGGTGAAATCCCAGCCCCAGTGACACCCAGGCAGGTCAGCACTTAGAAGGGTTTCCTGCACGGCCTCATATGCATCCTCCGCAGACACAGCCACCGCACCCCTCTGCACAAAACCATTGTCCGTACGAGAATCACATCAGACTCAAAATGTACACAAAGCCCTCCAGCTCTGTGAGGGCAGTGATCCAGGAACACAAAGAAATGCAACTGAGCGGAGTCTGGGTGGGGAGTCTGATGTGTTTGCAATGCGCGTACCAGTGGTCAAATTACAGAAAGGAAATCTTTGTAAGCTGACAACCAGGACTTATTTATTAATATAGTCTAAATGACTAATTTATGGCCCCATATTTTTAGCCTTTTACAGAGCATCTATTTCATTATTTAAGATGTTTAATTATGCACCTGTATAATTAGTATCTGAAGAAAATAGGTTTCTTTATTACCCTATGTCTTCAGTGAAGAGCAATAAATACTCATATTAACCAAAAACTCTTCTAATGCTGACGGTATTCAACTTGAAAATATTTAACACCCTTCATGCCATGTCAAATGAGGGAGGCCTGATAGAAGAGTGATAGTTGCAAAAATCAAAATAAAATAATGAAGCTGACCAGCAAAACCACCAAAATTAATGGAAGCTATTTCGTTTCAGATTTTTAATTGTTCAATTCAGGCCAGAAGACTGATTTCAATGGGAATTACTTTTATACAAGTGGAACAATTTTGTTCACTCACTGCAGGTATGTCAGGTAAAATCAATATTTTCACACAAAGAATCTCCTCTCAGAGTCTGTGGTTCTCTCTTTGGTGTGTCTTCTCAAATAGTTTTAGTATAACACTGAACTTTAAAAAATAACAAAATGTTCCTGAACTGGAAAAATTCAGTTTCATCTTTAAAATGACAGATCAAATAGAATGAAATATATTTTTTAAATACAGCATTTTATCATATCTAAAAATAAGGGCTTGTGCTTTGTCTTGAATAAATGAGGCAAGCAATATGGGGCAGGATAGGGCTGTAAACCACATCTGTGGCTCTTTGAAGCTCTTCATTGGAGAGAGCCACAGCACAATGCAGAGAGCCCTACCTTGGTCAGAGCAGCCTCCTCAGGCTGCTCTGTAAGGCACCACCTGCTTGAGCCCTCCAGGAAACAGCAAGGTACGGTCTCATCCCAGATACATGTACCTCAAAGACTTTATTGTCTTCCTTTGAACTAAAAGTGGACGTGAAGGAATCGGGAATACTGAACTGGCCAAAAGGAGAGAAGGTAGGTTGTAATTTAGGTGGAGAAAAACAAGTACAAAACAAGCAGTCATTTTCTGCTATTTTCATGTTCATACTGCACGGAGAACCACCATATTTGCCTGCATACATTCACATGATAGAGATGAATCCTGTCCTGAAAAGTTAGACCAGATTTTTCAATGGGCTAGATGTCAAGCTTTTCATCACAATTTTTTTCACTCTGCCCAGATGTAGCTGTTCGTCCTTTTGTGGATGAAAACAAATGATGAGCTCACAGCCACCTCTAGTGCACATGATTTGAGAGGCTACTGTTTATTTCCCACATCACGCACATTATTTTTGCCAGGTGCCTGAGCTGAAAACACTCATCTCCATTTTATTTCAGAGCACCTTTTATGAGCCATTCACCAAGCCATTGTGTATCCAGGTGTGTGTATAGTTCTATAAAAGGAAAAGTCATGTCTGCTGATGCTTTTCATTTTGTGATTCTCTGTAAATGGTGTGAGTGCCTGCCCTCAGTGCCAAGGTCTGGGAACTCACTGCATGAAGCATCTCCCATAGAACCAGCACCAGAACAGAAGTGGCTTCAGCAAAGAATGCCGGTTGCTTAGCATCTTGGCAACTGAGGTTTTACATTAATTTTGTTTCAAAATAAATTTTTAGAAGTCTGGACCAGTCAACGTGACTGTTCAGCCCTGTACAAAAAGTCTCTTCTCACTCATCTGGTTTGTTACTTAAAGGGTCCCTGTAGAAGCTGAACTAACTCATGAAAATGGCAGAAAAGAAATCCAAAAGAAAATTAGGAGGTTTTGATAATTTCAGTGATTTAAACTGGCTATGGGAAGGGTCTGGCAAACAGGAGTAGACACAAAGGAACCAGGCATGAGAGCAGAGGAGCAACAGAAACCTCACCATTTGGCAACAGCAAGTTGCTGCATGAGAATATTGTATGTTACATGATACCACAGCCTCAGTTTCTTTGTTAGCATCCTGGAAATATCCCATAGCATGGGCAGGATGTTCTGGGGCAAGTGGGTCACTAAAAGGGAAGGGGGATGAAGAAGGTGAGGGGAAGAACACAGTCATCTCTACTGGAAAGGAGAAGGCAGTGCAGAGAAGGGCATAAATTTTTTGTTAATATGATGTCTGTAATCCCAAACCTGTCTTCCCTTAGGCATGCCACTGGAAATATTGTGCTTTCACTCCTACCTCAGAGGGCAGATTCTGCTGATGCAGACTGGTTGAAATTGCTGTTTCACTGGAAAAGGCACACGTGGTCTTTATCAGAGCTCGTGGTCTCAGTCTGAGTTCTTACAGAAAAGGATTCATTGATCTGTGCCAAGTCACTCCCTGGCATGTTTGTTGCTTAGTGGGACAGTAATGTCTACACTGTGGGAGATGAGACTTGTTCTCTGGGAGCTGTGAGACCACAGAGACAACTTTCCACAGTCACATCCCTCAATCACTATCCCTCCACCTGGGTGCATCCCAGAATCTGCTTGTCCAGCTGCCAAGATTCAGTGCCTCTGCTAGCTCTCTCTTAGCAGAGGCTTGGATGGCACATGTGATAGTGCACTGTCCCTGGTGACAGTTCTCCTGCCTTTGGGGAGCTTCAGCATCTCCTGCTGCAGCCAGTTACGATGCAGTGAAAAACAGACCCTTCCTTGCAGGGGTGCCCCAAAGTCCCAGTTCTGTGTGTCCATTCCCCGAGTAGCAGCACATGTCGGGTCGAGGAACCTGTGAGCTTAAACACTGAAACATGATTCACTTTGTGATAAGTACCGACTGCAAACTTCCTAGCGTGCAAATAATCTATTTTGGCCTTGGACAAGTGAAAACAAAGTATCCAGCATTTACCTGTTTACATCTGGGTTGTTCCACAACTCATAGAATACTAATGACCAGTTACTGGGTTGCTGGCCAAGATTACTTTAAATATTTCATAGGCTATGGATGAATTCTGAAGCAACAGTCTTTATGCAAAGCACGTCTTGACTGTTATACATGGAGATTTGCAACTAGAAATTAATTTTTTGCTTGCCTTACTTGAAAACCTGTTCTTTATGGTATCTTAAGGATACCAGTATTTTTTGATTTATTTAATGATAAAAGGTACATTATTTCATCATAAACCAGGTACTTTCTGTCTTCCTTACTGCATCATTATCCATGCAGTCACTCTCTTAAGAAAGGCCAAACAGAGGGAGAAGGGCTCTGAGGGAACAGACAAGAGTTTATTTTTTTCTGATGAGACGCTTGCACAGGTTGCCTAGAAATGTTGTCGCTGCCCCATTCCTAGAAATGTTCAAGGCCAGGTTAGATGGGGTTTTCCACTAGAGCAGCAACCTGGTTTAATGGAAGGTGCCCCTGCCCACGACAGAGGGTTTGAAACTAGATTATCTTTAAGGTTGCTTCCAATCCAAATCATTCTATGATTCTACAATTCTATAATATTTTTTATCCCAGCTGAACTGCAAAGAGGTGACAGGCCTCAATTTCATTTTTGTTCCCTCTCACCCTCTGGCTTCGGCAAGTTTTTCGTTGGTTTGTGCTTTGGAAAGTCCTTCTTCCACCACTTTCCAGGACAACAATGAAGTCCCTGCCAAAGACACTGTGCCCCTGACTAATCCCATTCCACCCTTTGCCTCTGTTTTGGATCAAGGTTCTTCAGCTGTATGAGAGACCCAAGAGAATATAAACCTTCAGAAAATAAAGATTAATGTCTCTTTCATTGTGTCAAACAGCGTACAGAGAGTGTTAAACTCTCTGTTGGCCTTCTCTGTGCTCAGGGCTGCCGCAGCTCCTTCCTCCTGCCCAGCCTTTCTCAGCTTCTCCTGTCTGTCATGTCCCCAGAGGCAACTTCAGTCTCTCGGTGACTCAAAGTTTTCATGGTCCCATTCCTCCTGTCCTCCTTCTCACCCTCCCATACGAACACAGCCCGGTTTCCTCTGCCTGCACAAGGGACACCAGTGTCAGAGTAGCTTTCTGGGGAGCTGTGCACATGTGCTCACAAATATAATCAAAGCCAAGAGAAGAAGCATCTCTAAAACAGCACTGTAGAGTCTAAAAGTAGGTCAGGCAGCGTCTGGGCACTGGGATAACTGGGCAGCAGAGTTCAGGTCTGTGCCCCGAGCTGTCACAGCCAGCGAGCAGTGGGGGGTTGCTGCTGGAAGTGTGTTTGGACCAGTAGAGGAAATGCAGCATCCGTGTGGGCACTGGGCCATCTAACCAGCTAGATCTGACTGGACCAGTTTAAACTGGCTGAGCTGGACTCCAGGTTGTAGCTGGGCACGCGTCAGCTACCCTGCAGAGCACAAACCGGTGCTAGGTGTGCTTCCCCAAAGGGCACGATCCTGGCCCTGCGGAAATCAGATGGAGGTTTGTCGTCTACTCCAGCTGGAGCAGAGCTGTACCCTTTGTCACTACAATTATTTCAGGTCTACTTCATATGGATTTTAGCAATAAAAATCCCCTCAGGAATGCTCCTTGTTTACAAAATCGCCTCCTGCTCTGACTGAAACATTTGTATCTCAGTTGTTAGCCACAATAATGAGTTGACAATTTCTTCCAACTGGCACATTTCATTCAAGACACATTATTGTAACCACAGCTGCCTAAGATATACAAAGCCAGGTTCACCAAAAGTGCTGTTTACTGACACATGAACAGAAAAGCCTCAAAGTCCATTGTTGTCTTCTTGCCATTTGACTGGGAATGATGCTTCCTAGGCAGGTGGGGGGAAAAAAAATCTTTAAATATGCAGGAGGAAGCAATGTTATGGGGTCTCTGGTGTGAGTTTCTGCTCGTGTTTCCAGCCCAGCTTCAGAAGCAGATTCAGCAGCTGGCACAGACTAGTGTGAGATGTCTCACAACCCTTACAGGGCACTCCTAGTTCAGAGGAATGCTGGATCCCCAGCAGAACAGGAGAGCCAGCTTCACCGTGAAAGAAAAGAAACAAAATCGCTTGACTCCGTTTCATCTTCCCAAAGGGTCGGGGAAGGTGAAAGGGGAGGGGGGAAGAACTCCAACTGCAGTGGCTTAAATCTATTTTAATAATGTCTCACGGCCTTGCAGTGTACATGAAAGACAATGGGCGGGTACAATTAATAATGATTGGTTTGCCATTACTGTGATAAATAACTTTAAATGGCTCTTTAGAGCAATGTTTAGGGCCTTCCTTTCCCCCTTTTTTCTCTTTTTTTTTTTTTTTTTTTGGTGGCAGATGGTGTAAAATCCCTGGGCCCTTTGGACCTTGACCTCCTGCAGATGTTGGGATGGGACAAAATGGTCCTCAGGATGGTAGAAAGGGAAAGAAAATGAAAACCCTTCTAATGTACCGTATCAGGGCTATCAGTGGGGTGGACCACTAACTGCTTTTTTATTACTGTCACTTACCGGTCCCGATTCTTCTGTACTTAAAGAGTTATGTCAGCAATTGTGAGGCAGCTGAAAAGGAGAGTGGATGCATGTGGTGGTGAAGTATTATTGGAAATCAGACCAATAGAGGATGAATGAAAGCTTATGAGAGGGGAAAACTACCATAGTTAGCAATGCTGCAACAAACTAGACATTGATATATTGTCCTCTTGGAGATATTCTGACAGCCTATTATAGTTCCCTTAATGAGGTTGTCATGCATTTCTCTTTTTGTTGCTATTAAAATCTTGTCTACATCTGCTGAGGTTTGCTTCAGAGAGGTGGAGGAAGGGACCCTTGATATTTTGTAGTCTGCCGTTGTTTAGCCAGGGTCATACCTGACCTAGCAGCAGAGATGGATGTTTAAGCTGTCCAAGATGCAAAAGTTCAGTGGATTTTCAAAGGAAAATAACCTCCACAGTGAAAGAAACATTTCCATGGTTGTATCCTCACAGTGAGCTGCAAACATGATGGATGTTAATATGACTAATGGGAACTTTCTACAACAATTCCCAGATCCATGCAGATGGTGAGATAATGTGGTATGTGAGTCTCATTAAGTATAAAAATCCTGCACATCACCTCTGAATTACAATGTTAGCAAACTGCACTGCTACGTATACTAGCAAGGGTAATCTGACTCGCTCCAAAATAAGGAATGAAAATGCTCCCTTGATGGTTTTCTTCAAAATAATCAATGATTCCCATTAGTCATATGCACGAAGATAAGTAAGTAGCTGGATAGGTAGGTAGGTGAGCAGATATGGCAGATGTGTGAGCACCAAGTGAGTAGTAGGAAGCAAAACTTCCACTGCTTGAACAGCTTTCTTTCACAAGGAAAATAAATAGAATTTGGAACATGAACTTTCCCCCTCGAAGGCACTGACTGTTTTGCCTTTGGGTCTAACTTTGGCTCTAACTTCTGGCTGTCTCAGGAGAGTGTGATGTACGTGAGAGGCCTCCAAGCAGAGTTTTAACTCAGATCCTTGCATGTGTTTTGCTAATTCAGTTCTCTGACACAAGGTCGGTATCTAGGAGTGAATAGGGGAAGGGTATCTATGGCTGATACACGCAACTGGGGAATCGCCAAGGGCTCAGAAATTTGCCTGCATCTGAATAAAGCTGGTTTAGGGCCACCAGCTTCCAGCTGCAGGGCATAAAGCAGCCATTCCTTCTTGCATTCTCTGAACCTTGATATTTAACATTCCAGGACTTTCAGATTCATTTTGAATGAAAACTCTCTGTCCCATAAACATTTTCTACTAAAACATGATATACTATGGAATTTAATGCATCAAATCAGATGCAGCAAGTTAATTTCCTGCAATTAGAAATTATACAGTTGGGTAATTGCTCCACAGGGCCAACTGATTTATTCTAAAGCCTCTTGGAAAGTGTTCTAATACATCCAGTTTGTACATCTTTATTGTACTTTAATAAACAGAAAGCACACAATATGTGCTGTAATGGCAAATCAGACAGCCAGTATATAAAATCATTTGGGATTTGATGTCTAAGTCATCATTAAACTAGGATTTGCAATGAATATGTCAGATGTCTTAACACCGCTCCGCAAGCGGTATGGAAAACAAGCTCCCCCTGCTCTAATGAGGCAGAGCGAAATGGGTGAATACATTTTGATACACAATGCATCAGTGTCTGGTTTGTTTTAGTGAAACAGTAACCTCTCTCCCTTTTTCTGGGTAAATGCAGTACAATAGACTAACGCCACATGAATCTGTTATGTCTTATAGGGCTTTTAGCGGGAGTATGACTGTTTAACCAGGCAGTGACACGAGAAGAATTACTATCCGACACTCCAGCTGAAAGTAGAGATTTTATTGATTCACTGCACTGGCCTGCCATTTTAGCTTTGATTGAGAGTCTTTCATGAATCCAAAAAGGTAACACTCCTTCATTGAAAACAACAGCAGGCAGTCCAGCCTGGACTCAAACCATCTGCCAGCTTAAAAGAAAGATGAAGGTGTTTCCCAAAGCATCTACGAGCCTAGATCTATCCAGTAGATCTATCACTCCAACTAGCACATATCCAGGCTGACATACAAGAAATGCTTGTGAAGTCTTTGACTGGAGGTTTCATGTAGATCTAATTATCAAAAGTGATATAATCTGGAAACTAATTACACCCAGCAGCACAGTAGCTACAGCTTCCCTCATTCAATCTTGCACATCTGAAATCTTCACATCCCAGAAATTAAGGGATATCCTTTTCTTTCCCTTTTTTTCCCCAAAACCTCTTTTGAAAAATTTTGTCTTTGTTTGTTGTAGATCAGCTGTTTCAATTAAATATTTTCCTAAAAGCAGAATGTTCTATTTTAAACAAAAGAGATTTGCATTCCCAAGCAAGTCTGAGTCTAGAGTGGCATGTGAACAGTGTGCTTGTTTACCCTTCAGCAGATATTCACGTAGTCCTGGTTCCATGTGCTGCCATTCCAGGCAATCCCGAACTCACAGTGCAGACACCATTTGATACCTGTAGCTTTCCCTTTTCAGACGTTACCCTTCCTTAGGTTTTTAAGATCACAACTAAAAGCATTGTAGTACAATGTTAAAAAAAAAAAAAATCCTAGAAAATGAAATGCAAAGTCAGTGCAAAGAAATCTAAAGTCAAGTACAATAATATACAGGATTTTGGAGTCCCACTGACACCTGACATAAGCCTGAAGCACATTCCATATAAAAGCTACCAAAAATAAGTGTGTCCAGCAGCACTTACTCAGAAACTTCTATTTTAAAGGGAACAGTTCTTTTCAAACCAGTACAGGACACTGAGGAATTTCAAATCCTGAACATGAACAATTTGGCTATTTATCATATATTATCAGACAAAAATATGTAGTTCTGTCTCTATTCTCAGAAAAATGGGAATTTAAAATATCAAAAGCCACGGAGAAAGTTTGGAAAATATACATGCTGGGGAAGAAAGCGTGGAGAAGTCCTGTGTGATTGCCTGGGAAAACCAGGACCTGGCACGAACCTCACGAAGCCTCACTGTTCCTGGAGTATCTCCCTATGCCCTTCCCCAAGGTGCAGAATTTCTGGACAGTTTGTTAACCCAGGTGAGCTTCACCGTCCCAGCAAACTGGTGCGCTGGGTGACACAGGATATATTTCCTGTGGCACTTTGACCCCAGGTATCAGATGTTATCAGCACCAAGTTTACTCATGGACAAAATGAAGTTTTGGTAACACCTTTGCCCAGCCCTGAGCCGAAAGTAATAAACCCTGGAACACTGCAGAGTTTATGCAGTCAAAGCAGCATGCTAGCATGGTCACAAGGCTTGCTTTCAGCTCTCAGCGGAGGCAGAATGAGACCAAGTCCACTCAAAATGCAGGCAGAGCAAGCTCACCTCATTGCAAAGCACTGCCAAGTGTGAGCTCACATCTGCAGCGTGCAAGCAAATCTGGAGACTTTTCAGGAGCCACCCTGGTTCCAGCAGGCTGTACAGGAAAATAAACCGGAGCCAGGGTGGGGGCTTGAGCCCTGCTCTGCAGTTCTCTTTACTGGTTAATTCTTAGCACATTCCCCGGTAAGAATTTGCCCCATAACAATTTACTGTCTCCCACACAATGCCTAGGCACCCTTAACAGACATGCACAGACCTTGGATTTTCCTAAATATGCAGTTTGCACGAGGCTGCTTTGTTTTGGAGAGAAGACTTTGTTTTGGGACTCAAGCCAGGTTGTGTCACTTCTCCTCGGAGCCTGCACCCTGTCCTTAGGTTCTGCCTAATTTAATAGCAGAGCTGGGATGACTATTTCTGTTTGGGGCTTAGCTCCATGCAGAGCCACACACGGGCTCCCGCCATTCCCATGACATGGACATACAGTGCCCACAGGCCTGGGCTGCCTGCAGTGTGCAGGCACCTCGGTGGTGCAAAAGTGACTAAAATGCTTCCCTATCCCTGCAGGGCAAGGAAAGGATATAGCCTTGCTCTGCCAGTGCTGTCTTGGAAAGGATAAGCCACACAAGCCAAACTAGTTCTGCTCAGAGTCAGCCATGGTGGGTCTGCACCCACACGTGACCAGTCCGCAGCCTGGAGACATGAAGTGCTGAGGACTAAGTGCACAGCTCTGCAGCAATTAGCCTCAAGAGCTTACAACAAATGCAAGACAATTTAGAATGACAGAAAAATGTTCCAAGAGACACGATAGTTGCACAAAATTTGAAGGCTCCAGAAGGATCTCAGGAGTCAGAAATAGCAGAAAATTGCACAATGCTTTCACCCTTTTTTCCTCTCAGCCAAGTTTCAGACCAGGGTAATTACAGCAGGCTTATTTCTTAGGCACAGTAAAAAAGAAAATCCAGGTTTGAAATAAGATCAACTCTTTGGGTTCAGTCCTGCAAATCTGCACTCAGACAAAAATCAAGTAATACTTTGGAAGCTGGATAGCAAACATGGGGGCAGTTGTGCCTGGCTGGAGGCGTCAGTTGATCCAGCCTCTCCAGGCCCTTTGTTCACACAGTCTCAGTGTTTCAGGGTTCTGAGAATAGCCCACTGTGGATGTGTTACCAGACTTCCGGGGATGCATGTCATTACATTCCACTTGCTGAAAATCACAAGCTACTGTCAGATACACAGAGTATGTAATCTGAGAAAATGCCACAAATAGCAAACTGTCAGCTCAGGAAAGATTAAGCCAAATGCTCTTCTGTGCCTCGCCGCAGAAATGGAGGCAGCGACATGACTGGAGATCTCAGCATCGCAGACAGGACAGAGAAGGCTCCCCAGTATATGTTCATAACTGGTTGGGCTCCTCGGAGGGTGTAGGTGCTGGTAAATGGGAAGCAGTAACTTTATATCCATGCGAGTGACATGCATGCTGTGTTGTATTTCAGTTGTGATGTGTTATGGAGTGGAAACTTCTTTGAGATAGGAGTCTCTTGTCCCTTTCCTGTTCCTCAGGTTCTTATGGAGATGCAGTTGCTCTGTTTGTTACTTCCATATGGCCTGCCTTCAAGCTGTTTCAAATACCACAGAGGAGGTTCCTGTAAACTTCCTGAAAATAGGGGGCCTAGTAGAGACAATAATGGCACCACACAGGAAAGTCTGCTGAGTGAGGCCAGCTCTTATTAGACTATGGATATGTGGGACATGTGGGTTTACGAATGTCCGAATCACAAAGTCACAGTAAGGTTTGCACTACAGCATAAAAAACCCTCTTGGGAATCCTTGGGAAATCCTGAGGCAGTCAAGGCAGGTGGGTCCTCTGGTGTCCCCACCACAGTTCCCCTTAGAAAGTCAACCAACCACAGAACAGTGTGGAACAAACCACCACGAGCTGGGGCTGTGCTGCATCCCGGGTTCACGCATCTCTTACTTCTTTTGTAATGTAGGTAAGCAGAGAGGGAAATAGGCTGGAGCAGTTTTCTGCAGCATGACAGATATTCCAGGTGACATTTCCCACTGAAGGCTGGCAGGTAGAGTGTGGCACACATTTCAGTCTTGGGCAGTTATCCTCCATCCATGCAAATACGCTGTCACAGCCTTGTCCAAGTGCTGTACAGGAGCACCAATAGGCCTGCACAGGCTCAGCCCCCCAAAACCCTGAGAAGTGCCCGGGTCTGAGCTTCTTCTATTATCTGCTAAGGAGAGCTTCGGTAAATGGCACACAACAAAGAGAAGAAATACATCATTCCTTGCAAATAAGGACAAGAGATACCTCTGAGTTTGTCATTGCAATCAAGCTAATGAAGCTCTAAAGAAACCACACATGTGACCCGGTATCACAGACTGTACAAAAGAAATGCACTTTACCAGGCTCCATTGTGGTGGATTTTGCTGTGCTGTCATCTGAGTTCAACGTTCAGTCGTTCTGCAACAGCAAATGCTCACAGTGCCACAGCTCAGCGACGGACTTAGGGAGAGGCTGCTATCGCCAGCTGGATGAGCGATTCACAGCTATCCAGACTATGCTAAAATATGCTGAGAGAAGCTCAACACCAGCCACTCTTCCTGTCATCCCTTCACCTCCTTGTTTATTTCTTATTCTTGTGCTTTATATTTCAGACCATGCCCTTCAGGGACAAGAGCTTCAATTTCCTCTGCATTTCTCCTGTGTCTGTGGTAATGCAGGTCCCACCCCAGCAGAGCATCTATGCTCTGCCACAATGTAAGTGTTGGTGTGAGACAACAAAACTGTCTTGTTATTTCACTGTTTTCAAACATCCAGCTCATAAGTATTCCAGTATCACAGCCATACCTAAAAGGGATCCTGTTACTGCAGCTAAATTTGTTCAAATTCATTTCACTTAAAAAAGGTACTGTCTTCGTTCAGCTATAGCCTCACTTTCATTAATCACTATCTCGTTCAGGCTGTGTTTTATACACTCAATTATTCAGTTTTGCCCTGGTAATAACTAATGTACCATTGTAGGCAAGAAGTAAAATGCTTCGGCGCAACCCCTCCATTCCTAATGGATTCTCTGTTTGTTTACATTATACTGTAATAGCTATTGATCTTCACACGATTATGGAATCCAGACAGCATTAGAAAATTCATTAATGATGACTATAGAAGCTTTAACCCCATTTAAAATGTTCTTCACTTTCAGGCTATTCTACATGAATGACAACATCTATTATGGACAAAGGCACTGTAACCACCCCTAATTTGCAAAGCATATTATCTGTGATCAATACTGAATGATAAAGCACAGCTGACTGAAAAGGCCAATTTTGGAATTCAAGCGACATATGGTTTAAATCCCACAGTAACCACCCTGCACTAACTAAACAATGGGGACATACAATATCCAGGATTTCTAACGCAGTGCTCCACAGTTAACACAGCTCTTCCCTTGGGACTAATGCCACTATTTACATTTTTGGTTTTCAAGGATAGAGAAAGGGTTCGCTGTTTCCTTCATCGCATGTGACAAGGTGTAATGCATAATGAACAAAATGCCATAATTGCTTAGTAAAGGAACTTTATTAAGCATACAGAGTAACTTTATTAAAAAAAAAAAAAAAAGAAAAACACTTCGATGAACATTTTGTTCTAGCAAGATACTGTTTTCAGGTTTTTTTCTGAAAAAAATGAACATTATCAACAAAATTACCCTATATACAATTGTTTCACAGGGCTCCTTCCTATAGCACTAGTCTTGTATGTCTTAATAATACTTTCCAGGAAGTCTGTTTGTTTTAGCACTAGCCTACTTTGAAGGATAGATAATGAGGAAGACTAAAAAGTGCCAAGCTTACTGCTTCATTTAGATTCCACGGCTGTTGTCCCAGCTCTTTCAAGTTATGTATTAATGACAAAGGGTTATGAAAGGATTTTATTAAACATTAAGTACCTTGGCAATGTAACTAAAGGCATAAACCACAGCAACCTACATGACAATTACATATTGCAGCTCTAAAAAAAGGAAGCATTTAATAATTATGGCTTTATATAATTCTGATACCTATAAAAATTCTGGATGAAACTTACCCCAAGTGTAACTCACTGGGCATATAACAGGGATGAATTTAGTGTTGTGCATTCATGGGAATAGCTTTGCCTGTAAGAAACCAATACATTTTTCAGCAAGCCACATAATAGGGACTGACCTGAGCCAAATAATTCACATTTTCATTCCCATGCAAACTTCCACAGAAGGAACTAGATGCATAGCTCTGCTTTGGAGAGTACACAGTACAGCACCACATCTCCCAGTAAAACCTCTCCATACAGAGCTGCTGAGTTTTTACAGCTTGTCTGCCAAACTGTAGGAATGGTCATTCGATACGTTTGCACAGCAATAAGCCCAGCACAGTCTCTAGGGGTGTGTTTCGTTTTCCCCACCATGAGGTATCTATGCCATAGGTATGCACTAAGTCCATGTGCCATGGTTATATGTTCTGGTTTCCCTTGTGATCTGGTATTGTCCCCTGTCACGATCTAGTCAGTGGAGTCTGGAGGGCTGTTGTGCCTACACCTGGAATAACAGGAGCTCAGACACTCAGCACCTGATGTGGTGCTGAAGCTGGGCCAGCTGAACCCCACCCAACTGAGAGTACAGGTGTTAAATACATTATATGTACTGTGGTAGCTCTTTCTATATCAAGACCCATTCATAAGACAGGTGGTCAGCAAAGAGGTAGGTGCAGGAGGCAGGGTCAGGCTGCCACCATACAGAAATTGGGACACGGAAGGGGCTGCCCCACATCAAGTGTTCAGCCCACCTCAACAGGCAGAACACGGCCAGGAGGAGCTACCAGGTCCCACCACTTGGATATAACCATTGTACATCAAGAGATGAGTGTTTACGCCCCTCACCTGCTAAATTACACAGTGCACGCAAAAAGTGTCTCTCACTCCCGCTGGCAGCCTGGGCCTCAGTTTGCCCACATGAGAGAAGCACTGGGAGTTTTGGAAGGTGAAGCCACAGGTGCTGAGAGACAGCAATGGTGAGAGCTGCACTAAAAGACATCCATATCTATGTGTTTCTACAGCTACAGATATGTGTATCAATTGCATTTTACATGCATGCAATTTCTGAATAAGAACAAATTCCCACATTATACACAAACATATGCATGTGAACTAAGAGCACTGTCTCTCTCTCCCACATCACTGTCTTTAGCAAAGATATCATTTTACCCCTTATATACAACCAAAGCAGCTCAAATTCAAAATTATGAACCTAAAGTAAAATTTGTTGGAAAACAGCCAGTGAGCAATCCAAGGGCTGAAATATATTAGCTTATATATAAGCTTGTAGTTCACAGAAATTTATATAAAGTCTCCAGTCTGCTTAAGGATCACAGATTTACAGAAGAAAGCACAAATTCCACTCAATCAAAAGGAGAGCAAAGGAAAACCTAGGGGAAGAAGAAAATACCATAAAAAGAGTGGTCAAAAGTGATCAAAGCTGAACTGATCTGAACTGAAAAAATCTTGCCAGAAAAACCTCAGCTCCTACAAAACATGTCTAGAAGCTCTAGGAAACTGTTTCCTAGACAAATTTTAGTCCTATCTAAGTGACATTGCTGTGTAAAGCAATCTAAGCAACTTCATGAGTCCAGGAGGATAGCAGAAAAAAAAGATAAGTACTTAGCAATTTCAGCCTTAATGTAACATCGACCACACCAGCAATCACAGCCTTCAACTACCTTGATATGCAAGGTAAGCCACTAAGAAGAGAAATTCATACATGGTGCAGATAATGAGGTTAATTTTTCTGTGAGCTATCATGGACATTATTATAGTACGTTATCAGTACTTTGCTAAAATTTTTCTCACTATGGAAATCAATCTTCCCTTCTTGGCTAGAGCATAAAGGCTGAGATTTATAAAGCCTTTTAAGGTGCCTCTAAAATTAATGGGAATTGGATGTCCTCATTACCTACATGCTTTGAAAAACTCAGCCAAAATGCATAAATTCATAGACAGTGGCTATCATTAAAACCTCTCCAATTCTGCCTTTGAAAGTGGATAAGGATATCATCATGTTCAAATGATTCCCTGTAAAGAATTTAGCACCAGGAATATTTAGCGAACTCTACAGTGCTCACTGTAAATTACTTTCAAAGGCATGTGCAAAGACTTTATCGGTGTCTACACAAACAACTGCATGAAGTAATTCAGTGAAGAGAGTCTCTGGGGATGAGTTGCCAGCACCGCAGTCCTGAAGGAATGGAATTTACTGTATATCCTAAGCAGCCATTTTGTTGCTCCAGTTAGGAAAGGTCTGGTGACATGAGGCTGTGCATCCTCGGAACTAATTGTGTGCTGGTGTGCAGACTGCAGTCCAGAGGCATGAGTGCAATGGAGCCGTTCCAGCTGGTTCTGTTGAGCCTGTTGACGAAATCATGCCTGGTTCCCCTCTACCCGAAAACCTCAATAAACCATCTCCGTTTCACCATTGCCACCCTTGTGGGCAAAAGCCATGTCGTGCTAGATCAGGTCTCCTTCTTAGTCCTTTTTTATCATTTTTCCCTATATTCTGAGTAAAAGAGGCATCCTTGCCAGCTGCCTTCTTCCCCAGTCTTGATCATGCCTCCTTTCTCACCCCAGCTGGCTGGTAAATAAAAATGGAACTAAATGCTGTGTCTGTAGTGTTACAGTGATGGTCATGCAAACCTTGGGCGAAGTTTTTTGCTGCTGTTGCTACCGCGCTAGCAGAGCCCAGATGGACTAGTTTATATCTAGCTCTGGCACTGATATCATAAACATAAGCAGTGCAATCACATTCCACAGTGGAGTGCAGATGAGAAAAACCAAAGGAGAAAAGCTTCAGCCTTGTGTAATTTCCATGATTAAAATCAACAGCAATGTTTGACTAATTGGCCCACCAAGGCCCTTGCATTGGCATAATTTAAATAAGCTTAAAAACAGAACAAGGTTAAAAAAACAGCACCATTCACCTACCAACAGGGCTGCATAGTCTCTTCTCCGAGTCTGTGTTACAAAAGGCTTGCTTCTCTCTGCAAGAACCCCACAAAGCCTCCAGAGCCTTTTGGTGGAGTGCCCCACTGAAAAATGAGACTGACCAATCTGCTCACTGTCAGCATCACCAGTCATTTCGCCTCTGAGCAGGGGCACTGCATCATTAAGGGACTGCAAGAAAAGGATGGAAACACACATTCTCCCTCTCCTGCTCCATGTCACTGCCTTATCTTCATGCATGTCCTGCAGATTTACATGGAGGCAGGAAAACCAGCAGTTTGTCTGTTACAATCACTAAGAGCAATGTGTGTTATATAACCTCATGTGTCATGGAAGAGCGGTTTTATCCCCATGCACTCATGCACAGGGCAGATGGAGCTTGTCCTGTGTCTGCTTTCAAATTAGTTTCAAAGTATTCAAAAGAAGTCATGGGAAGGCTGAGGTAGAAGAAGACCAGGTAGGGTTCCAGACATTTCTTTCAAAACCATTGGTGAGATCTCTTTTGAGAAGGCCCTGGGCACTAGCCTCCCCAAAAGACCCCCTGTGAGACCTTGCCTGCGTCTGCCCGGCTCTATCTGATTGAAATAATGATCCAGAGAGCCGAGATTTAGGTGAACTTCGTTATATAACTGTCGCTGAGCTCACATTTGGGGCGGCAGGTCAGCGGGTGACAGAAACCACTCTGGCAACTGCTAATTGGCCTTAGTAAGGAGTAAGTCAGAGAGATTGGCCCGGGGCAATGTAATTAGCAAAGTCATTGGCAGCTTATGCCAACAATCTAATTTAGAAAGTAATAAATAGTTAAAAACAGCAGTCTCCTGGGGGCAGGAGAACGCATGTACTAGGACAGCTGACACAGTGAAGCAGCTCTTGCCCCAGGTGGAACCACCCCGTGTAGGGGCCGAGCTGCCCCCAAGGACCTGACATGTCCCTCTGTCATAGCAAGCATCTGCCCCTCAGGGTCTGGGGTGATGGCCTAGACTGGAGTGAGGCTGGGGGTCTGATTCATGTGTGTCGTGCATCTGTATGTGATAGAACAGGATTCTTGGAATGATAAAATCACCATCCGCCCACTAAACTCACCTTGCTGAGTAAAAAAAGTTTGATGGTACATCACTGAGTGGTGCGAGTCTGTTCCTGCAGCCATCCCACCCTGTGCCCTCACTACAGAGGATTCAGCTGCAGCTTAAGGAGAGGAGCTGCACAAGAGAAGAGGAACTTCCAGGCTGTGCCTTGCCCAGGCTCATTTCACCGTGCATCCAGCAGGATGAAAACCGGTGGGCACGGGCCCATCTGTCAGCTCACAGAGCTGGGGGCTGCAGGGAGGGGGAAGCAGCAGTGAGGGAATAAAGAGAAGTGGGGAATGGGCTCTGCTCCCAAACACCTTGCTCAGCACAAGGCTTGATGTATTTTTCTGCCTATAGATTAACAGTGAATTATTGTCCCCTGCAGCAAAGCTGAAGTGGGGAGGTGTGCGAGAGGCGCAGCGTTTCCCAGAGCAGTTCCTGAGACGAGGCAGCTACCCAGCTTCTGCATTGCTCAGAGCAAAGCCTTGAGATGCACAGTAGCCCAAAGTAATGAGCCTGGCTCTGGCAATAAAGTGATTGTGGCAGTAAAGTGAAACAGCCATTATGTACTTGGCAACGGCTCTAGCCTTGAGATAACCTGCTTTTTAATTGAGCTGAGGAATGTTTTCATTCTTTCTCAAGTTGCATATTATTTATGGGTACAATGTGTAATAATAAAAATTACATATCTCGGAAAAAACAATGAGCAGAGAGTCAGCTGGAAGAACACTACACAGCGGGCGTATATTTTCTAGAGAGGTAGTCATCTATTTTAAGTACCATTGTGCTCTGTTTCGCTGTGGTAAACCCACACAGAAAGCAGCAGAACACTAGCGATGTTTTTGCATGTACAAAGAAACCCTGCTTAAAAGCACAACCTCTAGGCATGTGCTGAAAAGTACCTCACCTCTGCGTTCCATGCGCTCATCTCTTCACAGCCCTCTTCCAATCTGTATTCCAGCAAAGATGCCGGTGGAGGGAATGGTCACAAAAGGTGCACCCCATGCCACTGCTCTGAAGAGTTCGTTCTCAGCAGAGCATCTTCCCTCTCCTCCATAAAGGGAGCAGCAAAAATTGCTCCCAATCTCCTTCCATGCTTCAGTGTGCTGAGCACCGGCACCGCTGACAATTGGGGAAAGGGGGAAGAATGCACTGCCTTTATCCATTTTTAATTGCTGGAGACTGTAAAGTTGATCTTCGGGAAATAAATACTTTACTACTTTCCTCTCCCCCTCTCGGCACGCCAGCACATTTGGTTTATCGATGGGCATTTAATAATAACTTTCAATACCGGAATTTTCTCAATTGCTTCTTCAGGTTTTTGCTTCAAACCACTGTGGTTGGATTACTCATGGGAAAAGCTGAGCAAATGGATTTTATGTAGTGTGCATCTGCACGGAGAGAGAGTGAGAGAGCACAGAACCACTTAAATGATAAATCAAATATTTTTTTTTAAGTATTTTCCTTTGTGCAATAACCTTTTATTACAACCCCGCTGTCACAAATAGGCTGTTTAACGCTTTGTGCCCTGTCATCCTCCGTGAACAGGAGAAGCAGGACTGTGCTGCACGCATTATCTTAAAAATGTTTGCAGCCAATAGGTCTTGAATTTTAAATGGCAACGGGGCTGCCTACAGGTTTCTTAGCCTGACATCTACTTCTCTTTGGGCCTAGGAACCAAACGTGGGGAGAGCTGACTGAGGAGAAGAAAAATGGATGCTGAAAAAGAGAAAGAAAAGGAAAGAATGCTGTACCTATAATGTAAATCTCATGTTTAATTAGGAGGGCTGAAGAATTGTGGCCAGGAAAAACATGTTTCTCTGTAAGTGGTTTTGGATAGCACTGAAGATTAATATAATAAGGCTGACAAATACACCTTGGAGGGTGACTGCAAGAATAAAATCGATTTATTTAATAATTTAGAAATTGCTTCCAGCCATATCTCCCATTAAAATCTGAAGGCCATTGTATTCTGTATTTCTTTGGTCTTTTTTCTCCATTTTAGTTATGCTCCACCAGCTTTAATAAATAAGTAATACATGGAGGGAAAAACACTTATCTCGAGTGCTTTGCCACAACCCTGTAGGGCTCTTTGATTCTTTCTAACTCTAAATAGATCAAGTCAGGAGCAATCATGTCCCTGGAGAAGAATGATGTTTCAGGGTTAATACTTTTAATATAAGCATGGAAGTCCAAAAATTAAAATTAAAATTAAAATTGTATTAATGACTGTCAAAGATCAAAGCAGGTAAGCAACATATTAAATGCATATTCTTCTTCCCAAAACCAAAGGAAAAATCACCTGGATATGTAAACAGCAGTCGGGAGCTACGTGTTCTTATGTAGGACGAGTTAAGGGAAAATGAGGCATAATGAGAGTAAAAATTAATCCAGGGACATTTTTTTATTCTGGGAAAATGAGGCATAATGAGAGTAAAAATTAATCCAGAGACAACATTTTTTTATTCTATCACCCATTTTGAAGTTTTCTCTTTATAAATGTTTCTGCAGCTCAAGCTTCCTGAGATTTTTCTCCTGGTGGTGTTTTGACCTTAGTTGTTACAGATTCTCGTTTTATATGGTGCATTTTAGAAAGAAAATATATTGGACAGTCCTGCTTGTTAATCAATTAAACATTAAGTACTCACCACCTTACTCATGGAAAAGCAAATACAGTCCAGGCACAATTCTTCTGCAACTATTTTATGCAAAATTCATGGTGTGAATTCTATAAACAATTTATAAAGTCAAGTATGAGTTTGATATAGGTGCATATCAGCAATGTAGGCCAACTTCATTTACACTGGGAAGTTAAACAAAAGCACAGAAAATGCCTTTCTGCCCACTTGAGTTCGATGACAAAGCCAGCTGCATGGTCAGAGGGACCTTCCTTGTCTGCTCTGGCTGTTCGATGCTTTCACTTGCAAGACCAATATAAAGCTGAACTCTGCTGTAGCAATAGCTATAACAATATTCATTAATTCTTTTCAGTCAGGTACTTCCATTTTCCCCTAATACTGTTCGTTTTAACCATTCTAAAACTAAATAAAATGGAGAATGGAAAGAGAAAAGAGCACGCACTAAAAGCCACTATAAAAGAACTGGCTGAATGGATGTCTTTCAATTGATGTCATCAGACGTCGGATAAATAAATGGGAAATTTCGTTAACATGCTCTTACTTTTCCCAACATACCAAAAAAAGTAGCTTTAGAAAGGGCTTACATAATAGCCCATGTAGCTTTCCTTCAGCAGCTCGGGCAGGACAGCACTCCCCGCCCCAAACTGCTGTTTGGCAAGCCATGAGTGGGGCCAGCGGTTCTGATCCATGACAAAACTGCGATTCGGATGGGATCCAGGCCTGGTTACACCCCATCTCCTGACACCTCAGCTTCTCATTTCCATGCCTTGGCATTCTCTGACCTTCTTCCCATAGCCTTGGTAGCGCATGGCTTTGTCCACACACGGTTTGGGGGAGAAACAAGCCCATCTAGCTGCTTGCCAGCATAGCCTGGTGAGTCTAAGAAAGAAGCAGACTCCAGAGGTCCCACACCAAAACACATCTTTTTTTGGCTGCACATGGACAGCACCCTGCTGACTGGATGAAATGATACCTGAGTTTCTCTGGCAATTGCCAGAGCATGAGGGAGATTTTCCCACATCAGGACCTTGTGGGTGAGAAGAACAGCATGAGGGGAGAAAACCAAACACAGCCCCTTTGCGCCCTCATTGCCCATAAAGAGGCAGACATGCATCCCTTAGGCACTGGATGTTTTAAGCTTCTTTTCTTAAGATTATGGGCAGTTCTCATCATTCCTGCAGACCTAAGGGGAAGATAATGAAGGCTGCATCACAACCCTGATGGTTTAGAGGGGAGGGCAGGGCAAGGACAAGGATCCAGAGCACTGCTGTGTGGGTAGATGTGACACCCTCAAAGACAGTCCCTTTGAAAGGTCTCACAGTGCTCCTTGCAAGAGCTTTTTTCAGATCTTTAGGGGCTCTCTTCAGCCATCTCCAAGAGGACCCCCATAGCCCCTAGAAGGTCTTGCAGACAGCAACCATTTTAAGGATTTCTTCCTTTAGGGGACCCCTGACAACTCGTGCTTGGGGCAGGCCCTGCAGAGTGGTAAGCAAACGCAGAAACTATCTACTGCTTGGTTTTGTGCTAAGGTCTCATCAGGGAATATAGGGGACTGATTGCTGGGCAGAGAAACAAAAGCAGGTGATGGGTGGCTTGTGAGCTTCCCTCACCTCCTATTTTCCATCTCAGGTAGCTTGCTCCCTTGTCAGGCTTAGCCCAGATAAGCAGTGCAGTAGCTGTGGCCAGCATGGCCAGCGAGCCATATTCCAACAGCCAGCTTTCCCTATAATCCTTATTATTCCTTACTGCTGAAATGCGAGAGGGGAAGGAGGAGGATTTTCCTGCTTTTTGTGCCTGTATAGGGCTGTGAGTTCTCTCTTGTCTGCACAGGGACAGGCTCACTGCTCCTGTGTGTGACCTGCAAGAAACCCAGCAAAAGGGAGGAGGCATTGCTGAAGCAAGCGAGGGACAAAAGTGACTTGTTTGCTACTGCTGCTGCTGCAGACTCGCTAAAAGGAGGCACAAAGGCCCCTGGACATTACCACTGGAAAGTCATTAAGAAGCTCACGGCCACGTCCCCAGCACAGATTGCAAGTCCTCCTCTCCCAAGGCATACACAAGGGCATGGGGGCTCAGGAGGAGGAGGGAGGGGGGCTCGGGAAGGAAAGAAGGGGACCAGTCCCTTCCCCAAAAGGATGGGAATGAACTGGAAAGGGGTGGGTGGAGATCAGCGTGGGCAGACTGTGGGTTTTTTGGGGTGTGTTTCTTTCTTGTTATAACGTTTGCCCCTCCCCTCAGGATATTCTCTTTTTTTAAAAGTTTTATTCATGAGTTGTTAACCGTTTTGTTTGGCAAATCGGTTTATCCCAATGACCTTTCCCTGCTTTAATTTTCGAGATGGCAGATGGCTCTAAAGAAATCCCCCTTAAATGCAGAACCAGACCCAGCCTGTTTTTTCACACACTGGACCTGCATCAACATGCCAAGCACAGCTCCAGAAAAAAGGACAAAGTCCTCAAGAAAGAAGCAGGGAGGGAGAAGGAGGGGGAAGGGAAGAGAGAGAGAGAGAGACTAGACAGAGCCCAGGTTGACTGTTTTTTGCATTGTTAATTGTCTGGGATTTCTCGCTGGTGCTGTTTGCAACCCCCCACCACTACTCTCTGCACAGAGGCAACAAGTTCCATGGAGGATGTCCTGTAGGATTGCTATCCCAAGGTGTATGTTGCTAGAGGCTGACGTAAGAGGGAGGAGAAACAGATGGGAGTGAGGGACCTGTGCAGGAATGAAGGGCAGGAATGCAGAAAGCAGAGGCAATGCTGAACCAAGCTGAGCAGCTGCTCTGGTATGAAAATACAAAATGGGAGCAGAGAGTTGGAAGGAAGTATAGAAAAAAGCAGCCTGAAGCCCTAGCACCCTGCACTGCCAGCTCAGCCTCCTGGTGACTCCTCATCTGCCACCCATGTGAAGGGCAAAGTGGCTTTCCAAAAGTAATTTATCACAACCTTTGTAGAAGGTCTTAGTCCCACTTACCCTTGCTGAGCACAATTCAAGTTTTAACCCATTCAGTTGTTACGGATGAATAAGTGAAGCATGTCCAAGAGCCATCATTTGTCTCTCCCCCATCTCTTTTTGAGAAAAACTGATATGAATTGTCCCATCTGATATCTTTCTCAACTGGTAATAAAACCACCTGGAGATAACAAATTCCACGAAGTGATTCTGTTCATTTTTGCTCACCGTCAGATGGCTCTGGTTGAAAATGTGGTCAGAACAGCAACTGGTTAAAAAAAAAAAAAAAAGAAGAGAAACTAATGATGAAATGCATTCAGGTTCTGCAACACTGGATTCCTCCCTGACCATTTTAAGCTTATGCTTAAAATGAGAGATCCCGAGCAGGGCTTGCAAATGGCAGTGTGAGCTCCTGACTCAAACCAATTCATTCCAGTCTCCAGAGGGGCTGTACAAATACAGTTCTGCTAACCATTTAATCCTGTGTTTCATTTCAAGTATTTAAGTGAACCCTATTGCCTTTCCTGGCTGGCCTCAGTCATTTTAAGGGGGAAATTGAGGAGTGGATGCAACCATAGTGTGTGACATGTCGTATCCATCACACCAAAAAAAGACATGGGGGGAAGGCACAACCCCCTACCTCCTCCCTCTCTTTCATTCAGCCCTTGAGAATTCCATGGGAGAAACACATATAAGTGCTCTCCTGACCCAAGTCCTACCAACAATAACTTCAGCCCATAGCCAAGGTATAATCCTTGGACTACATCACAGGATACCACTTTATGTGTTGCACTAGTGGGAATAGATTGCATAAGATACCAAGAGCAGCAGACAGGATCCTTTTTACCTCAAGAAAGGTGCAAGTTATGCCTGGAAAAATGCAAATTGCTACAATCTTAAGCTTCGCCATGGAGTCTCTTGGCTTCTTTTCATTCTGCATGGTTTGTTTTTCACTTGGTTTTTCAGAGTTCTGTCCTGAGACCAGAGACGCAGCTGAGGAAGACAAAAGGGCCCCAACCGCATCAAAGTCTAAAAGCCACCCTAAGTCGGTATTGATGGATCTCATGGATGAATCTGTAAGTGCCACTGTCACACAGATCAGTCCTAACCCGCACACAACAAGGGAACTATTTCTGGTTTGGGGGATGCGAGGTACTCCTCCAGCATAACAAATCCAACTGACCCCCCCCGGCTTGCTGCAAGTGGTGCCTAATAGACCTAAATAAAGTAGCCATAGTAATGTCCCCTCAAAAATTCAAAGTTCTAACACTGAAGAACAGCCAGGCTGTTGACTTCACCTTCACGTGAACTGTTTGCCTAGCTCCAAACACACCCCAGCCCTGCTACTATTAGAGACAAGTGACCAATTTCCCTTAAATGACTTACCTGCAGGGCACAGGTTGGGTTTTTTTTAGATTTTGCTTATTCCCCAAATGGATTGTGATTTCCTCAAGTGTTTTCACTCAAACCATTTTTCCCCAGTGTTTGATTTCTGTGTAATGTCAGTTAACTGAGACGGTCCATGATTATTTCTGTTCCCTGATGCTGTTCAGAGTCTGGAGGTCTATCAAACCACTGTGGCTTCCATTCACTCGAGGAGAGGTAGCAGCAAAACAGCATTTGGAGATTTTATAAAATATTAAACCTCCTGTTTTCTAGGCCACACAGTCCTTGCCTGAGGCAGCATTCATATAAAAAGTTAAGCTATTACAAGATTTATTGCCTGGATGCAAAGGAGCACACAAAATTGAAGTCTATGTCTCAGCCAGTTGGAACACAAGCAGATATTCCTTCTAAGGTGCCCTGAACTGGGCCGGAGACAGGCAACAAGACACGTGCGGTCGGCCCAGTGCAGACCAGCCTGTGCTAAAATAAAAGCACCAGCCTGGAAGTATCTGTGCCATATAAAATCATTTGATTGAAGAGGACACAGCCAGACAGAGCCCACGTACACCATGCAGCTTCATCAGTGCAAGGGTTTGTCATCGCCAGCACGCCATCCGTCACTAGCATGAGGGATCCTGACAGTGGATGCAAACAGCTGGCTAAGGAGAACCTTCAGTGCATTCATTTAGATTCATTCTTAGAGCCTTCAGTCACCATAAGTTTAACCATGCTGTGCTCCAGATGGGCTAAAGATGTGTGGTGTTTGGGAAGGGAAATCACTGCTCTGCCCTCGTGTGCCAACTGTACTCAACACTGATACACGGACCAAGCTTCCCAAGGGTGCCTCAGAAAGATGTGCATTTCTAAAACATAATGCCTTATTTCTTCTCCGTGCTACTCAGTGTCTCGAGACTGACAGGTGATTTTTTTTCACTACGTTCATGTAAGTAATATGGTTTTACAGGAGCTCAGAATGAAGAGGACCATTTTCAAGTGGTTTTATGAAGACATATGGAAGCCAGGTCCCTCCATATCCCTGGTGAGACTTCTTCTGTCCTAACTATTGCACATTAGCTTTCTGCCTCCAAAGTGGTAATTCTCCAGTGCTTGACAAAGCTGTCAACTCAACACTGCAGGGAAGGAGCAGCATGGTGAATCTGCTATGCCACCTGTCTCAAACTGAATATTGTAAGATGAGCTGTGTGTTCTGAAGAACAGAAGTCGTCTTCATTGGTCATACCATACTCCCCTCACTGGAAAGCCTTTGCCTCCAGCAGAGATTTGGTATGCATCCTGGAGCAAGTTTGATCCATCGCAAGTGTCATGGTCCCTCACGTACGCAGAGCCAAAACATTCACTAGTTGCAGCAGGAAGAGTATTCCCATTTTCACATGTGCACCCACACTGTCACATACAACAGTGGCAGTACTTTTTCAAGCCAAATAAACATCTAATGCCATTTCCAGCCTTGACTGAGCAACAAATCCCCACAGAATCATAGGCTTAGGCTGGAAGGAACCTCTGGGGTCACCTCATCCAACCAACATCCCAGAGCCTAATGCTGAAAACAATCACCAGCTTCAACCTTCACTGCAACCAGGCTGTTTCCCCTGGCATTGAGATGACAAGCCACTAACTCCACTTCAACTAAGAAGATCTGTTCTGACTCCAACACCTCCAAATGTTTACAGCTATGCTCTCTGAAGAGAAAAACAAGCTCTTTGTTCTTCTTTTCTTACCCTTTTGTAGAACGTACCTTTTGTCTCTTTGCATTGTCAGCCAATATAACTGGATACTACGACCTCAGAAATGCTATGTTCTACAGGAATGACCCAAAATTCAACAGCATCACATAAGGTCGACATCTGTGTCGGACCATCAGTGACCAGAGAATCATAGAATATTTTAGGTTTGAAGGGGCCTCTAAAGTTCATCTAGTCCAACCCCCATTATCAGAGACATCTTCAACTAGATCAGGTTGCTCAGACCCACATCCAGCCTGACCTTTTATGTTTCCAGAGATGGGACATCTACCATTTCTCCTGTTCCAGTGTTTCACCACTCCCATTGTAAAAAATTTCTTCCTTACAGCTCCTCTAAATCGACCCTCTTATAATTTAAAGCCATTACCCCTCGTAATTACTGCCACAAAGTTTGTCCCTGTCATTCTTATAAGCTCCCTTTAGGTACTGAAAGGCCACAATAAGGTTTCCCCAGAGCCTTCTCTTCTCCAGGCTGAACAGCCTCAATTCTCCCAGCCTGTCTTCATGGCAGAGGTGCTCCATCACTCTGATAGTTTTTGTGACCCTTCTACAGACCCACCCCAAGAGGTCCATGTCCTTCCTGTGCTGAGGACCCCAGAGCTGGATGCAGCACTGCAGGTGGGGTCTCACCAGAGCAGAGCAGAGGGCCAGACTCCCCTCCCTTGCCCTCCTGGCCACACTGCTTTGGATGCAGCCTAGGACACATTTGGCTTTCTGGGCTCCGATCTCACATTTCCAGGTCATGTCCAGTTTTTCATCATCAGCATCTCCAAGTCCTTGTCGGCAAGGCTGATCTCAATCCATTCATCCCCCAGTCTGTGCTCCTACCAGAGTTTGCCCTAACCCAGGTGCAGCACCTTGCACTTAGTCTTGCAAAATTCGTGAGATTTCCATGGCCCCACTTCTCCAGCCTGTCCAGGTCCCTCTGGATGGCATCTCATCCATGTTAGCTGCACCACTCAGCTTGGTGTCATCTGCAAACTCACTGAGGGTGCACTCAATCCCACTGTCTATGCCACTGATAAAGATATTAACAGTACTGGTCCCACTACAAACCCTGGGGGACACCATTCGTCACCAACGTCCATCTGGACATTGAACTGGTGACCTCTACCCTCTGGATGAGACCATCCAGCTAATTCCTCGTCCACTCACCACTGCACCCATCAAATCCATATGACTCCAATTTGGAGAGAAGGATGTTGTGGGTGATCGTGTCAAAGACCTTACAGAAGTCCAGACAGAACACATAACAAAGTGCAGACAGAGGTTTGAAATGGTTCCTGGAACATGAAAAGTAAGGTGTCCCTCGCTTACTTTAAAGTATTTTTAAAGAAGCGTGCACAGTGCACAGTACAGAAGTGTAGTTCATTATAATCAATTCAAAAACTAGGGAAAAAATCCCCAAAATTAAGATTAATAACAAAATTCATATGTACCAAGGAAAAATTTTACTGCTGCCTTGGCAGCATAAATTTAAATTCACTGCTGCAGTCATCTCTGCCACATCAGTTGACTGCCTTCTTGGGAAATATTTATGTGACTAAGGGTCAGGATCAGGCCCAATATAAATAATAATATGATCACTTAGAGGGAGCTTTACATCTGTACAAACACTGTCTAATGAATTCCTGATGGAATTCTGCTGTTGACTAAGGAAGTCATGTGAGAACCTCCACAATAAGTGAAGCAGCAACACATTTTGGATCAAAGAAAATCGTACAGAAAAGCAAACTAATATACAAAGGGCTGCAGTCATTCTTGGCATATTTCCTCCTAAGTCATTTAGGCCCTTTTTAGGCACTGCCACTATTTACTTTATAGAAAAATATCCTGGCCTTTGAATTGAAAGACCTTCAGTCTTTGATATCAGAGCTCTCATGTTTAACCAAGAGGACGGTCTTCGGGGGGAAGAGGGTGATATGTGCAAACTTCAGCTCCATACAGTGTGAACTCTTTACTGCAAAGGTGACCTTTTCATTTTGCTATTGTGCAGTGTGTGAGCACAGCAAGGTCCAGATCCATGCCAAAGAGTCCAAGGCACTCAGGAACACAAACAAATAGCAACAGTCCAAATTTAACCAGGGTATGACCACACTGAAACTAACGCCAAATGCTGCAGCTGGGTGCTCTTCTTGAAGCGAATCTCTTCAGAAAGTGCCTGCGTTTCTACATGGCTTTTAGGAACAACAGCATTCCCTGTAATTGCAGAAGCTGTATGTGTTGAGAACCTCCACCAGACTCTGTTCTGGCTGCCTTCACCTCAAGCCACATGCACACGACCAGATAAAGGCACAAATAGTATTTTCAGAGTCAGATCATAAAGGACAAGAGTCCTGTCAATTTACCTGCTAGACGTCATCAAATACTTCACCCTGCTTTTTTACATCCTCCCATATCCTCTAACTTAGGTTCCAACAACTACCTTATCATATTCTAAAACCCAACTGAAAAATAATGTACTAAAATTACCCATACTGTTCCCATACTGTGGCTTTTAGACCCACAACTGATGTTTAGACATCCAAATACAGGGTGATATAAACTGGAGTTCAGCCTGTCTTAGTTCCCCGAGACTGGATGTCAGCCTTCAATGCCAACCAGTTTTTGATGCTCCAGTGTACAAGGCCATTCAATCCATACCTCTGGCATGCAGAAGGAGTCTCACCAGTTGGCATGGGGACCTCTTGGCTGTTCTGCTGGGCACCAAACAGCAATGTGCCTTCTAACATGCAAACACACAAATCCTTCACTGGAGCAGGCTCCTCATCAGGGATGGACCCTGAAAATGCCACAATGTGAATGAGAGCAATCCAAAAGAAAAACAAAAAAACCCAAAAACAAAACCAAAAAAACAGGCAAGAAGTTTTAGACCTGCAGAAGAGGGCACTGCAGAAATGGCAAGAGGAAGAGTGGAGATCCATAATGCCAGAGGCAGCAGGCACCAAAAAGGCAGGTGAGGGTAAACACATGGAGGAGTTGCCCTGTAATCAAATGGAACCTGCACCCCCAGTGATGCAAAAGTGTTGAGTGATGAGATCTAAACAGCAGAGACCATCCGATACAGATCCCAGCCCGTAAGGATATAAATATATGGATGAACTGCTAGCCTTGGAACAACTTAAAGGGAAGTAGATGCTGCAGTTACAGATCAAAGCAGCAGAAAACTCCTAACATTTTTTTTTTTAAACAGAGAACTTCAACCACTGTCCAGTAAACCGGTCAAACTGCCTGCAGGGAGAAAATTTGGAGAAATGATTTCTCACCACTTTAATGCTCTAAAATTAGCATTTCCAGGAAATAAGCATGTCAAGAGGAGAGATTATTCTTGGCATAGAGTTAAAACACAGTAGATAATGTTACCTGAACCACTTTTACTGACTGCAGAATAACTAAAATATGTCCAAGGGGTTAGTTGGGTACCAAAAAAGGACCTGCTAACAGCATATTTGAAAACAAAAGACATGTCAGCAAATGAGCAGGAAAATATCCTGAAGGTTTAAAGGAAGGATATTAAATCCTGGGAGGCAGCAAGAATACATCTTTTCATGAGATTGATAAGAAAATCTCCAAGGCATGTATATTGCTGAACATAAAAATAAAATTTAAAAAAAAGGATGAGACACAAAAACAAGAAACTAATGAACACAGCTGCCTGGCTTGGCTCGAGGGCCTCTTTGAACCAGTTAGAAGCCCTTCAGCACTTGGAAATCCGACCAAACTGATGCAAATAACAAGAAGGATAAAGTACAGCAAGGGAGAGGTAAGGAGTGAAAGAGAAGAGGCTGAAAGGTTTTCCCAGAGAAGCTATACCTAAAAGTCATAGAAGCTGCTTATAAACGAGAACTCAGTGGGGGGAAAATGCAGTGTCTATTGGATTGTTTGGGATTAAAAGAAGTGGTTGTTAGACAGAGACAGAGAAAACAGGAGCCATACAATGGATCTCTAAGTTATAACATGACTGTTTTTCTTCATAGGTGGATACTTTTAGCATTTCAAGGAACAGTCTTTTATTGTCATGTTTTAAATGGCTTTACAGCTTACATGCCCATCTCCAAACACTTGGGCAAAGTTTACAGAAACCAGTTATTAGTTATTATTGTTATGATTGTTGCATGCACATATTTCCAGGCAACTAAATAATTACCATCATGTTTCAATGCAGAATATTTTTTTGCAGTCTGAAAACACAATGGCACCGGACACACTGAATAGAGAAATGTATTTTTGATTATGTCTTGGTAATAATTGCCTTCACTGCTTCATATGAAGTGAATATTTAAAATATCCTCATAAAAATAGCAATCCTTTAATAGGTATTATCCTCTTCCATAATGGAAGTACAGGTCATAGAACACCTTCCTTTCCTCATTATTGATGCTGCTAGAAACCAGGTTGATAACTTCATTGTCACTGCAACATTTCTGAAAGATTTTACAGGTGTCTGAAAATGCAGCTATTAACCCCTGCTTTAAGCATTCGCTCACCAGCAAATGACTGAGAGCCCTCCCTCTAAGAACTCCAGATAAGGTGTTTGGCCCAAAATAAAAGAGCTTTTCCAGTTTCTTGGTAAGAGAAAAAAAAGAGAGTTCTTTATCGAAAGCATATTAGCATATTTTGCCTCATTAATAACTTCACTGCAGCATTAATTTGCTTAATTATTGCACTTAGAATTCAACATGGTAGCTAATTAATTCAAAAGCTGGGGAAAAAAAAATGAATCATAACACGTACACACATAGCACTGTTTTGGGAGCACACTTTTTGGGAAAACCTTTTTTTTTTGTTCTGTTTCATGAAACACTAAGTCTGTGAATACAGTAAGTTAAAAGTTATCTTTTTAATTATTTATTTTAATACGTTTTCCCAGGTTTGCCCATTTAGTCTTCTCTCCTGATGAATCTTCCTATAATAAATGGAGTTAATGCATCTCAACTGTCTGCTATTGGGACTTCCAACTCCATTACCCACTGTTAAGATCTTGTTCTCTTCCTCTGCAAATCTTTCTGTCCATTTTTCTGACAAAGGTCAAAAGGCACACTAAATTCTTAAGAGGTCATTTAAAAACAGGAGTTCACTTCTCTCCAAACTGCCCCAAAATTACATTCTCATAGCCCAAAGAGACAAAAATTTAAAAAAAAAAAATCCAACACCAATACACCACTCTCCATTTCCTTAAGTCTTTCATTGTAGCTGACAAATAAAATCTTGTGATATTTGGGTCATGTGTAAAATTCTCACCATCAGAATCAGGAATGATATTCCAGTATAGCATCTTCTTAACTGCTTGCTTATCAGTTTTACATTTCCACAGGACACAACCATCAGAAACCAGCTAATGCTGCAGGGCTACTCTGAGCTGACTGTCTCTCAGATGATGCTACAAAAGCTGCCCAGTAACTCAGGGGATTCTCACTGTGATGCTACAGTGATGCTCACAGAGGCATATGGTCCATAGCTGTGTTAACAGAAAATCTCAGCTGAATACAGCTACATCAGAAAATAACTATTTCCATCCCTGCTGCTCCACCTGAAGAAAATAGTTCTGTATTGACAACCAGCTGATATAACTGGACGGATCACCACACCACTCTTGTTGCTGGGCAGCTCACCTCCCACTACAGGCACTTTTCTGCTTCAGTCTCTTGCTGTCCTCGTCCATTTATACTTTGTCACGTACCAGCTTGGTGACACAACAGAGGATTTCAAGGTGCTGGCCTCAGCTGTCCACACCTTCATTCTCTTGGGTTGTTTTCATTTATAGAACAAGCTTACTTACCATCTTACCATCAGCTGTACTTTTTAAAGAGAGATAACGGGAATGGGGATTGACAGAATCTGCTGAAGGTAGCTTAGACCTTTTGAAGCCTGGTGTTGCAGCTCATGTTAGGTTGCAAAAGTGTTGTGTTTAATGAGTCTGTCTGTTTTTACTGACAACATTTACACAAGGACCAGAGAAGTCTAGTGGTGTAGGGGTAATTTTATTAGGGGTTTTGGTGCCCCAGACGTTAGCCCTGGAAGTACCTAATTTCAATAGTCATTCTCTTTCCAGTTGAAAACATTCTCTTTCCAATGGAAAACATTCTAAAAACTCAGAGTTCTGGTTCCTGGCAAGCCTAGATCTGCTCCAGCTGTAGGGAGCTCAGCCATGCAGACTAACAAGATGCAGGGAAAATATACAAAAAACTAAGTTTCCTGTGCAGCCCTCTCCAAGACACACTGTCAAAGCACACCTAACACTGACACAGTCCCCATGCTCACAAAATGCACCCTGAGGCATTCTGCTTTTAAAAAGCATCTGGAAAAGGAGGTGCTGAGGGTGGTACCCTTCATCTCTATAATAGCTTGAAGGGGCTTTTACAGAGGTTCACGCGATTATCTTGTCTCTTACAATTCCTGTTCCCTCTTCCATCTCTGCTCCCTGGAATCATCTCTAAGGGCTTTTTTTTTTTCCTGCAGTGTTCCTCCCCACCTCATAAGCCCATCACCTGGTAGTTGTGACCTACAGATTCAAACCCTCTCCACAAGAGCAGAGGACAAACCCTGGTTATGGGTAACTGCCATAGCCAGGAGGCCACCATGCAAGAGACAGACCCTTCATCATGTTCCACACATCTCTTGCGGAAAAATAACGAGCCTCGTTCCAGCCTTTAAGAAAAATAGAAATTGTTGCTTGAAAAGGTCCTACTGTGAGGTGAGGCCTGCCCCTTTACTGCAGGCAGGAGGTGGGCATTTGGGGCTGCAGGCTGGGAGGGTTTCGAGCTCTGCAGCCCTCAGCCACCCATTCCCAACTCACAGGTCTGGTCAGCCCTCCAAGCCATGGAAATCCCTCTGCATAGCCAAGCCTGTAGCCATGTTTGAGAGCTTCAGCTTGGCAAGGGAAAGATGGGCAGCAGAGCACCCACAGGGGATTGGAGGACTTCTTCCAGATCTTGCCTCTGGTTTTTGGGTACTGCAGTGCCCTGGGCTGGAAATTCTGTAGCTTTCAGTGTCACATTCATTACAAAAATGAAGGATGTTCTTAAATTAAACATGAGGATGAATAATGAGAGCACACACTCTGTTATTTATCTGACTTTTTAAATCATTTTACATATTTTATATATCAGACCACTTCGAGAACAGAATGAACCATAAATTTTTGTGCAGCTAACCCAGTGTCTGCATCACCAGATTTTCCAATACACCTTCTGTGGGATAACCTGGTATCCAGGAAAGAATGGGGTAAATTTGGTACTACCTGGATGTCCCTGCTAAGAAGTAAACAGCAAAAAGAGACAGTTTTGCTACTGAAATGTTAACTTTCATTTGCTGCATTGATCCAGTTTATGAATGAAGCCAATCAAATCCCTTTAGATGAAAACTATGGCTTGAGGCTATCTACAGTCACTTATGGATAGTCTACTTTTTGGGGCCCTTCCTTTTCTGCTGTTTCTGAGGGAAGCTAAAGTCCCTGGTCAGAGCTCTGTACCAAGCTATAGCATCCCCAGCAAGTTCTTTATCAGGGGAATTACACGCTGGACACCCAGAGCAAGCAGAGAACCAAAGCTGAGCTGAATTAGCAAAAGATCTATTTAAGGAAACATGCCTAGCATCTGTTTTATCGAGCATATGTACTCTGCTCATTGCTGTGCACCATTAAGACTTCATGCAGAGATCATAAGGCACACATGAGTACTGCAGAAGCTCCGAGATTGCTATTTTTTTCCTTCTTTACTTTGCCTCATCAAGATTTCATTCAGGACCACTCTAGCCTAAAATTACCCCAGTAGTAAAACTAAAATCCCCCTGCCAATGATGTGAAGGACAAGGGGGCATCGAATACGGAGGGAATTTTCAGAGTCACTAATACACATTGGGGACGTGACCTTATTTCAGCTACAGGAGTCTGGATAACTGAGGACAGATGCACCACGTTATACATGAAAACACACGTTTAACCACTGTTAGTAATGACAGGATCTAACAAGACAGGATGCTCTGTCCTCTGGCTGTGTTGATCCCAGCAGGAGAATGCCCTGAGTCAGCTCGCCTTCCCACAGACTGAGGGAGGACATCCAGTGGGAGAACAGTCACCCCTTCCACCATGCCATGTCCCCTGGATATCCATACTCAGGGAGCACCTTCACCAAACACAGAGCCTCCTCCCCACCCTACCATTCATGATGGATGGGACAGAGGAAAACCTGAGGAACGTCCTCTGCCCCATGCTCCTGGTTCCTGGCTCTGCACACTGGGAGGACCTGGCAAGGAGCCTTTCTCCAGACTATTCCTAGGCTAAAGCATCGCAGCTACATTATGTGGAGTCTGAACCAGAAGGGAAGAAACAACCCTGCTCAAGCATTGAACTGTCTCACTGCCTTATTTCTGGTCTTGACCCCCCAAAAGGCACACAGGCCAGGAGGTTAATCTAAAATAACGAGAATGTTCAGAAGCTGGCAGCTGGATCTCCTCGGGGTTCACAAGGGGCAGATCAGCCACTCGTTGCTTTCATTATCTGGATTACAATAAAAAGAGAGAAAAGAGGGTAAGAGGCAGTCACTTCCCTGCAGACTCCTTGCCCAGAAGTTAAACCAGCTGGCTACGAAACCCACACAGAGGCTTTGCTTCCAAAGCCAGGGCTGACAACAAGAGATGGAAATATGGCCTCTACCTTTCCCTCTCCTGACAAAGCAGACCGAATTATCTGTATCACAGCCTGAATCTGCCACAGCCGGTGCCACCTGGGATACTGCTCTGCAGAGTCACACATCCCCGTTGGTACCATGTCCCTCAGGGTCTGGAGAAGGTCTTTGCCACCTGCACCACCTCCTGCCAGTGGGCCTGGAAGGGCAGTTCCATGAGGATCACAAGCTGTGGGACCGTGGGGCCCACACTTTGCATTGCCTTTGCCCTGAACCGCTGCAGCCCCATCCCCACACGGCCTCACAGTGTCTTACGCTCCACACCGCTGCTTCGAGCTGCTGCAGTGACCCTCCTCCAAAGACTTTTCATCCTCCTTCTGTTAAATATTCACCTTCCCATTTGGCCAGGACACATTTCAAGTTTGTTTTTAAAGTACACTTCTCATGAGAAATGCACTTGGTCCACCAGGCAGGGCAGGAGAGGTAGCTCAAACAGACACCTGCATTGGGGAGAGAATAGTTCTGCCTTCTGGTAATCCGTCATATTGTGGGCCATATGCAGGGAATTCAGTAAATCCTCCTTAGGAAAACTCCCTTGTGTCCCTGAACTGAAGGGCTGGCACTCTGCACCCTGTTCAGCCACAAAACGCTGGCTCTCATAACAGGTAAATAAAAACATTATTGCCAAATGTTTCTCCCTTCTTGTTTCCAAAAAAAATCAGCAGTCTGTTGATAAAAAATTTTGATTTGCATAACTATCAACAATCAACCTGATAACACAGAGCAGTCAACACCGATAAAGAGAAACTGGGACATTTACAAGCTTCAGCATGCTTGAAATCCTGTGTTGTCTCTTTAAAAACAATGAAAAACCATTCTGGATAAAATCTTTCAGAATGTTTTATTTCCTCAAGAGAACAGATCTCTGTTCTTGAAAAAAAAGACTCTCTAATATTAAAATATACTTAACCTGATAGAACAGAACGTCTCCTTTGAAGTTGCTTCAATCTTTTTAAATATCTAAAGGACCTAACCCACACAGGGCTTGCACGTTTTCAGCTTGAAAAAAAAAATCAAAGCTTTCTCCCCTTTTTTCCCCCATGTACACCCGCTTGCCAATTATGGGAATTAGAAAAAAAAAAAATCAGTGTTTGAAAGAGGTAGAGCTTTTTACACTTTTGTAATTATGCACAGGATTTAATCATTTGGGGAGAGGGACTGCTCGCGGGGAGAGGAGAGTTTTATTCCAAGGCACTTTCATCCTGGACCAAGTGTCAGCCACCAGGTGATTTTTTACAGGGATCACCACGCTCCTCTGCTTAACAGCTCATCTCCGATTTGCTCGAACGATCAACAGCTCCTCATCTTCTTTATTAGTCTCTCTGTTTATCTGCCCAGCAATGAGCTCCAGCTCCCGCAGCCAGAGAACAAGCCAAGAATAGCCAGATCCAGAGCTGTGAAAGATATTCTTCCAGCATCATCTGGCTCCTTGGCAGAGTCTGCGGGCAGCTGTACTCGCAGCCCTGTGCCTGCCGCTGGGTATGTCATGTGGCCATGCCATAGTGGCACTGGCTGAGCATCTCTGTCCTCCTGGACACAATTTTCCTTTGATTCACCTTGAATTCCAGAAACCCGTTATATGACCGTTGTCTCAGATTTGATAAATAAGGCCTTTTTTTTTTTTTTAATGGCTGCCCATAAAAAAATAACCAACACCTCTTGTTTCTGCTGTCATCCTTTATAAATCTCCATGCTGCCTTTAAGGACCGTTCCCTTTGCCGTACAGGGCGTACTTCAGCGGCACTTTTTCACAGCACACGAGCAGGATCTTTTCCAGCTGATTTGTAGCACAGGGGCTGGACTTCTTCACTGAGGGATAAACAAAAAGCCTGAAAAAAGAGGCACGGAGCAGAGGGCAGGAGGGCTACCTCACTGCTGCTCTGGAAATTAGAGCTACATTAGTCAGTCCATAATTTTCAGAACATATTTACCTTTTTTTTTTGTTTTTTCAGGAAAAACACACCAAAAAATTAAAGTAAGCAAAATGTTATCCCTGATTTAAAGGATGCAATCCTACATGGCTGTTGCTTTGTGCTTTTCGCTTCCTTCTTTCCTTCTCCATCTTTTTCTTCCTTTCACAAGAAAGACCAGTAAAAGCTCTGTGTATATTAGCTACAAGCCTCATCTATAAAAATCCTGTCTTAAAATATTACTCATATCACACTGTTGCACAGTCAAATTTCATAGAAAACAAAGCACTAAATGCAACATAAATTACATCAGCATTACAATTTGGGCATAAATTATCTGACCTAAACCAAATCTGACCTTGCTTCTACTAGTTTGGTCAGTGTCTCCATTTTAGATGCTGCAGGTCATCCTTAAGCATAAGTTTGTCCTTTCAGTTGATTTTCACATTTAGATTGGTTTAATAAATCATGACATAACAAGCATTAAAATATAAGCATTTTCTACCTAAGGAACTAGCAGTCTGTCATCTTCAGCAGTAGATGTGACACAGCTGAACAGCTGAAACAAAAAAAAAAGATAATATTTCCATGGACTGCAACTGATGCAATTGTATGCAGGCATTTATTTGTCTGCTTAAAGTTTCAACCCCCATAGTTTTTTCCTTTCTTATTGAATTTGTCTAAATCCAATTGTGAGTTCTTCAGGGCAGCAATCTGTCTCCTCATATGTTCATAAAGCACCATGTACACCTATGGCACTCTGTAATAAGTAATTTCTGATCTGTTTATGATTAAAGAGGGATTTCAGGTGAAATATTGTAAATTGAAATAGACAGGCTGCAAGGGACAGCTTACATTGCCAACATCCTTAGGTCGGACATGGTGCTTCGACGCAGGATGGCAGCCAACGTGCTACGCACAGTTTGAGCTTGCCCATGTGCAGCTCTAAATGCATTTTGAGAGCCACCCTACAACCATCCCCCATGCCCTGACACCACGCCCTTAAACAACACATTCTGCAGCATGGGAGCACTCTCCATGAAATGCTTTGTTCTGCGATACACATCTGTTCATAAGGATATCTACTGCTTTTTCCAGGGGTACTCTCTGAGAGCAAGCCAGACGTGCTGCAGAGTGACTGGAAAGACAGGAGTGCAGTGTCTCGACAGGAGGTGGAAAGAAAGTGGGACAGGCCACAGAAGGGGGAGCAGAGGGAGAAGGTGAGAATTTATGATATTAATAGGATCACCCGGTGAGTTGCTGGAGGGATGAACACAACCAGACCAGTCTGCTCCCCACTTAAAGGCAGTCGATTTGTGCAGGTGATAGATGTAACGTGAGAGCCCAGCTGCATGATGCATGCAAGGATGAAGCTCCCGGCATGCTCAGGATTACCATATTTATGATAGCAAGAAGGCATGTGATAGCCTTCTGGGAACAAACATCAGATCAGGCCTTTGCCTGCACCCCAGGACATGATGATGCCTATTGGCGGCCATCCTAAAGTCCCCCATCTTCCAGAAACTCAGCCCTACACATGTCCTTGCTCTCCCCCAAAGACAAGGGCTTTTCCTCAGCCCTTTCCAGTCCAGATTCCTCAGCTTCCCACAAAATGCCTATACCCAACCTCTGGGGCCTATACCTAGGCCCTAGACCTCTTAAACCAGCTCAGAGCTCAAATTCTCCAGCTACTTCCAGACCACAGCTCCTAGCCTCCCCGACTCCAGCTGCCGTCTCCAAAGCCGGCATTCTCACCATATCTCTCCCATCACTTTCCCCACCAAGACCTCAGCTCCCCAGGCTTCCCCAAACCCCATAGCATTCCCCAACCCTGCAGCACAGACTTGCCATTTCACAGCTCCCTTTCCTCTCTCCAGGGTCTACCCATACTTCCCCCCTTTCAAACAGTCCCACCAAGTCCCTTTACCACCCAGTCCCCCCACCTGGTCCTCGCTCTCCCACCTTTGCTCACAGCCCGAATTTTCCCATCATCCCATCTCCCTGCTATGTCCTCTCTATACAGAGAGTCCTATCTGCCTGCAGCCCTGCCATTCGTATCTGCCATGCTTCTGACAGGCCTGACATCCCAGTGGGAGCAGACCTCCAGCTTCCCCTACCAGATGAAACTCCACAGCTCCCTTTCCCTGTCTACTTCTTCTCCAAAAGAGTCAGTCTGGAGGAAATTCCCATCCATAAAGACTTCTCTGAGATTTTAGGTGTCTGGAAGGGTTTTAGAAAAATCAAATCAATAGCTTTGATTTGTTTCATTTCAGCATTTCAAAAGGACCTGGCTACAGGCTGAACCCACTGCCCTCTGTAATGGAGTACTGCTGTAATGGCAACACAAGGAGATACCTTGCCCAGGAACACACACAGAGCCCAAGGCCTGAACCTTCAAACTCACAAGGCGCACCTTAACCATACTGTGCCTGTGCATCATTTTTGGCTACCCAAAATGAGTTCTGCACAGCTCTGCTTTAAGGCTCACCTGGGTCTTCAGTCTCTGACCACCTTAGAAGCCTTTTTTCTTCCTCAAAAAGCTGCAGCCTCCATATAAAGCTTTGCTGCTATTTATTCGCTAAAGCCACATTCCCAAGGCAGCAAAACAAGAAAGTCCCATGCAGAGGTTTGTTCCTCAAGGCGGGAAGAGCAAAGAAGGTTTACAGCTGCAGGGAAAAGGAGACCAAGAAGGTCACTGTGTACCTGGAGGACAGTGACAAAAGAAGTCACCACCTGGGAAGCCAAAGTTTGTAGCTTAATGAGCAATCAATGATCTAAACCCCCATCAAGCCAGCTTGTGTTATTACAGGGCAAACAGGGCAGGGTTTTCCCTCCACAGACCTATATATTTCCATGGCTATGACACCCAAGAGAACTGCGCTGGAAGTACCTTGGTAAGACTGCAAAGTCAGGCACTTACACTAGGAAATATGGAGCCTAAGGTGGTCTGTGCAGCCCCAGTCACACTGTGATGCAATCCTTATTTGCACAGAGAAGAGTCACTTCTCTACCATTCTCCTACTCTGCTCTGCAGACCCAAGAGCTTCAGCGGCGTATTCTGGGTCCTTGCTCCTTTGTCGCAATTTCCTCACCTCACTCAAGCCCTGCTCAGGATGGAAGCAATAATTTACTCATAGACTTTTCTTTGGCCTTCCCTGCTCTTAAATTAGAGTGATTCACAGATGTTAATTATCTTATTTCCATAATGAACCTGTGGAAGGAAGGTGTATCATTAACTCCGCATTACAGCTGGTGAGCTGAGACACAGAGCCGCAAGTTAGTAGATTAATATCTGCTAATTTTGCACACCTAAGGTGAAATACTCAAGGCTAGCTTTCCTTTCACTCTGTAGGGCCTGACATTGCAAAATCCGTGATGCTTTATTCACATCCTCTTGGACTTTAAGGTACAGATCCTGGAAAAGAGTAACTTCACCACCAGCTCTCCAGCAGCTGTCCCCAGGGTTGCGAGCGTTAAGTCCATTGTACAGACCACGTCCTGTTTGAGGAAGCACAGAGCCAAGACCAGCATTGGGCTATCATGGCCAACCATTCTAGAAATCAAGAGCATTAGGGATGTTTTGCTAGAGGGTTTTGATGGCTCTTTCTGACACCAGACAAATAGTTGGTTCTGTCTCACAAGTAGCCAGAATACCAATCCAAATTTGTGGCAGACCGGGAAAAAAGAGGGGAAGGTTACCTGCTTAATCTCTATTCTACTTAACTCCTGCAGGCTGCACCACTTAAAATGTGTAGTCCAGTTTGGTTGAATGCTTACCAAAATGGCACGAGTCACCTGCCTGCATCTTCTTGCAAAATGTCGAGTCCTCAAATGAAACCAAGAGAACTCCATGATTTAGGGGAAAAAAAAATACACAAACAAACCAGGAAAGAAAAAGAAGAGCCTGGATATTTATCCCACAGGTAAAACAACCATAAAAAAGCCTAAGATAAATTTACCCTAGCTACCTTTCTGGAGATAACCAACCTGCTTCGGCTGAAACTTTCTCTTAGAAAGAACCGACAGCCTGAAGTCAACACCCGGGTTGGAAAATTTCAGCTTAAACAGTTAATACATGCTCAAGAATAAGCTCCTGTAGACAGACACGTGTCCAGTGTAAGTTTGTTGTGTGTACAGGACACAGTGAGCCCTGAGTGCCTTTCCCCAACAGTGCCTGCTGTGTCTGCCTCCACTACCTTTGCCTGGCTCTCTGCTGCCCCTTCCCAGCCCGGCTCTCCCAAGGCAAGACTTACATTGCCACCTACACGACCCAACCTGACACCAATTTCTCACCCTGGCTGTTTTATCTGGGCTAAGATAGCACAGCAAACCCAGTTCTGGGGAGTCACTAATCCAGAACCTTCAACCCAAGCGACAGCTCTCCTATACATACTTACAGTTCTACATATTTTTTTTGCTTTTTACTGTCCTTATCTCCTGTGGGTCGGCCACAGGTTTTTTGGCTGGTTAATGGCTTTATCCCCAAGCCGAGCACACAATCTCCAGTCATTAGTGAGCTGCATTTGGATGTGGTATGTCGTCCTCTTTGCAATGCCAGGGGTGTCTTGCACAAGCCTCCCTCACTCTTTTGATGGACTGTAGACAGCTTGCTCATTAGTCTAGTATCTAATTGCATATCAGTCACACTCTCAAGCTCCTCATTACTTCACTTACACAGCTACAGTAATTAGATTTCACATTTCTTTACACTCTCATGGCATTGTTTTAGCCTACTGAGGAGGCACTCATATATAATACACATATATTATAAATTATCTCCTGTAATTATCATATTCATTATAATATATAACACATGCATATACATACATAATGTTGCTGAGGCAAACTCAAATCTCTTCAGTTCTAAATGTTCAGGATGCTCCAAGAGCATCTTCAACTGCTTGTTTGTTAGTTTTAACTTCTGCAAGGCTTCACCCATCTGTGACCCTTCGCTTACAAACCGTGCCTGATTGCATCATTTCCTACTTTTCCCCCACCACCACGTACCTCTCTGGAAAAACAAAGCCTTCAGATCTGCTCACTGCAGAGATGCAAATTCTTTTAGGCAGAAAAACGAATTTGATGTTTAGTACAGCAGCAAACAGAAAAGTCGCTTGAGCCGTCAGCCCTTATCTTTTGGGATAACATAGATTTTATGCCTCTTTTTTGGTCTAATTTGATGCATTTCTTTAGCACCTACTCTCTAAGCCTCCAGCTTTTATGTGAGATCATTCCATACATTTATTATGGCACTTAAAAAGCGATAACAATTTATTTAGCTTTTCAGAACAGAATTCTGCAGACTTTGGGGGCAGATGATTTTTTTCCCGGGGATCATGTGTGAAATATGTGATGGTGTCTGTCTTTCCAGATGCAAAAACGACAGACATGGGGTAGCAATGTGTGCCTCTTTTTAAAGTGAGTTAAATAAGTGAAGGCAACCCAATGGCTAAACTTGAAAAGGCAAACAGGTAATTCCACGCAAATTGTAAAAGGGCTATATCTTCATAGAATATGTCTGCAGAAGTAAACTGAGCAGAGCCAGAGTATGGAGCATTTTATTCAGTATTGTAGATGTAGCCATAGAGACTGCAGTGTTTTCCAAATCTCCTCCTCGTCCTGCTGCGATGCACATTTACAGGTGCAGGAGGGACTGGTGACATTTGGGGACTGACTGGCTAACTCCTAAAGATGGGCAAACATGCCCCTCAGGGCTGTGGTACGGACGCATCCTTCAGCCACGGGAAACAGCTCTACTCCTCTCTACTCTGTCACCAGCTCCAGTCCCAGGTCACATCACCCAGGGCCAACGTTCTGCCTCCTCAGCCAGACCCCTTCAGTGAAGCGTACGCGGAGAATGAGCAAATGCCATGCGTGAAAGATGAACAGTGAGTACAGGAACGTTTCATAGGTCTGGAGGTGCTGCAGAGGTCAAAGAATGGCAGATATGGTAAAAAAAAAAAAAGTCTACCAGTGGACTCAAAAAGCAGTCTGATCTAATCCTGAGCAATTCCCCAAATTCGTGAAATGCAGCGCAATGCAGTAGCAGAAAACCTTAAAGCAAAAATCCCGGGTGAAACACTCAAGAGCACCCCAATGATTTAAGAACCAGATTTGCCAAGCCTCTGAAAAGTTTACTTCTTGTCAACACAGTATGACTATCTAAAGCCTTTGCATCTCTCTTGTACTGGGACGTGTTGGCTCTCCATTCTCCTCTGTACAGCTGTGTGCTCTTTTCCTGCCCTGCTCTGCCTGGAGCTGGCCGCATGTCAGGCAGCAACACCCCGGCAGACATCGAAGACAGAATCTGTCCCCCAACCCATTAAAGGTGGGGGCAGAGAGGGACATTTAACTCTGAGCCCTCCTGCAGATTGGAAAGGGAGATGATCCCAAAACTAGGAAGAAGGAGAGCAGCCTGATGGAACTCGCCACCACTCCCCCCACATCCTTCAGTTGTGGGGTGCTCCTCACTATGCCAAAATAAAACCCGGTGCTGGGCAGACTCCCAGCCCTGGAAGCGGCCGGCTGAGGGAGGATGCTCGCAGAGCGTGCTCCTGCCCTGGCAGGTTGCCAAGTGCGGCAGCCGCCCGCGTCTGAGCTCTTCCCCTGCTCTCACAGCCTCTTCAACAGAAGTGACACGAGGCACACTCTTGCTCACAGCCTGCTGCCGCTCAGGAGCTTGGGAGAAGAAGAGACTTAGTCCTTCACAGCTGGGGGCTCTGACTTTGCAAGCTGAGGCGCGATTAAGATGGAGGACAAGGGGGGAAGCAGGGGGGAGAAGGAGAGGCGAGATGGAGAAAGGGACTCATGGCACATGTCTGAGTCCCTGATTCTCTGTCGCGTTTTTCCCCCGTGCTGCCTCTCATTGTAATCCTCTGGGAAACAACCAGGAGCAGACCAGGGCCAGAACCTGCAAGCCCCCTCAGCCTGGGAATCAGAAGCTGTGGCACTGTGCCCAAGCTCATTAACCCCGCTGCGATATTGGGCTAATTAGCTCCAGCATGGCATCACGCTAATGCAACTTCTCGGTTTCCAGCATCGCAACGAGGATTGCTTCCCAATGTCCCCTCTTATGCCACAAGTGTATCAATGGAGGGGGCAAGAAATCACATGTGCAGGGTAATTCTGAAAACATGTACACAGCAGAGGAATGGGAAGGCTATTTTTATGGGCATAGTAAAAATGTATTGGCATGTGCGTAACTATCCCTGTGCTTATATAAGGATATGATCTTACTGGGAAGGACTTCCGAAACTCTAGGAAGGAGGCAGAGCCCAAAGAGTGACAGGGCCATACTTGTTCAGTGTGGCACTGGGTGGCTGACACTGGCTGGCCAGGGGCAGCAGAAGGACGTGCAGAAAGGGACTTTGCACACCAAATAGCCAGGGAGCTGTTTCTCAGAGAAATCAGTGGAGCCCATCACAACCACCACACATAAGTATTCGCAGAGGACTGTACATCTTTCTGGGAGCTAAGAGGTGTATTTCTTCCACCCATTCATCATTTGCAAGAGCCTAAATTCCAAACAGTCCTTCAAGGAGGAGAGTGTGAATGAGACCCAGGAGGAAACAAGGAGCTGCTGGAGGAAAGCCAAATATATCAGTCCGGACACCTTCAAAGTGCTGTGAAAGACATCCCAGCCAGGCATGTAGCAGCAGCCATGGAGCAGGAGCACCAATTCACAACCGCCAGGGAGAGGAGCTGTGCAACTCCCCTCTTTAATACCCCAGTGATCTGACCAGACTTCAAGCTCTGGAGAAGGTAGGCACTACTTCTAAAGGCCCAGATTGGAGACTGACATGAGTAGCTGCTCTGTTACCTGCACTCCCTAAAACCAAAGGCACCAAGGCAAAATAGCCAGAAAGGACCTGCACAATAAAGGTAGTGACTTCTAAGGGCATCTCTGATCTCCTAACAGGGCTCGTAGTGGGCAAACAGCAGGACGTGGGCTGTCACCTGTCCAATGCACCCACGGTCTTTAGGTATGAGAGGTTGAATCTGAGAGAGCTTTAAGCCCTCAGTCAAACTAAAATATGTTCAACTTCCACAGCATTCAATGGCAATTGAATACCTGAATACCCCAGACCTTGGTGGGGCTGAGCCTTGCTCCAGATGAGAAAGTTGAAAACTGAACGTGAGAACCTGCCTCCTGGTTTAACAGCTTAAAAGCCTCATTTATCTCTTCTGGGGCAGAACAGGTAGAGGGTAAAGAGAGTTGGAAAAGGGGCGGGTGTTGGGGGAGTGGGCGGAAGAGCGGAAAAGGAAAGGGACACCAAGGAATAAGGTTATGTGGGAACATAAGCTGGGTTAGAAGGCAAAAACTCATATTCAGATACCTTGCAGGCAAGACAGACCAGGAAACACCCCCAAAAACCTGCAGTAGACCCTGGCTGAGGACGGCATGGAGAGACCTTTAGGAATGCACTGCCCCAGGGATACCTCCGGGCAGCTCGCAGGAGGCCCACGCTGTGTGGGGAATGCAGAAAACTGGTCTTTTGTTTCATGCCCCTTTGTTTTAACCTCTTGAATCAAAGACCCCAGCTGCTACTCCGGGAGAGGCTAGAAATTAATCCAATTAAAAAATAAATTCCCTCTGGAATCAAAACTGCTTGCCGAGTGGGGGGTACGGGCACACAATTTCTTTCTTCTGCAAAACAAACTCCTTCTTCTAACCCACGTTTCACAGAGGGGAGATGCAGGCAGGGAAGCATTTGAAGCAAATAAACAAATGATCAGAATGATTTATAACCCCGGTACCAACCCGCAGCTCACGGGAAGGTTTGCAGCCGCGTCTTCTATAGCCGGCATGGCCGGAGACAGAAGCACAATGCCGCGTGCCACCCTCCAACACAAACAGCCAGAGAGCAACAAAACCTTTCACCGCTTCGTTCCACTCTTTTGTTTTCCAGGGGTTTTGGTCAGCCCAGGCTTGTGGAGCTTGACAGGTTAACCCACACTTCCTTGGTTTCGGCAGAAATGATTAAACAGGGGGGATTGTTCAGGCCCTGAAGCAGAAGGAATTCCTTTGTTTTTGTAGATCACTCCAAGGCAGCCGAGCCCATGGGGATGCCCAAGAAGAAAGAGGCAGGGCCTGAGCATGGAGACAAGTTTCCAGGGAGGGAGGTCCATGCCACCACTCTGCAGGCTAAAGCACAAGGGGTTGGAGGGCATGCTGCGCCTCAACTTTACATCTGGAGAGAGGGTCAAGCAGACCCTCTGGGTACGTGGGTGAGCAGGACCAGCTGGAGACCGTGCCCAGGGAGCCTGGCTTCTCCTGAGAGGCAGTCATACCTAGGGCTTGTGCTACAAGGGGATCCCAGCCCACCACCCTGAGGGCATGCACTCACCATACAGCCTAAGTTGAGAGGGCCAGAGAGGGGCACTTTCGATAGCCAAGGCTTGATGCCCTTGAGATCTCCTGGGCACAGGGAAGCACGTATAACACAGCCACCTCTCCTTAAAGCCTGGCTTGCTTCCACTGCCCCATGCTTTCATGAAGCTGCACACTCTCCCTCAAGGTACCTGTGGTCCTGAGATACTAAATGGGAATTCTGTGGGAGCTTTACCTTCTCTCACACTTCTGAAACATAAGACCTTCTTGCTTATCTCCATGAACAGAGATCCCTGGGCAGGATCCCAGGCACCTGTTGAGAGGAGGGAAGTCTTACCCTGTTGCACTGGGGACACTTAACACCTTGAGACATATGCGAACCTACTGCTCTGTAAGTGATGGGGAAAAGGGCCACAGCAGCTGTCAGTGCTCAGCTGGATGAGTGAAGAACAGGATGAGATCCCGGGGTTTTGCCACCCCTCGTAAGGCGATAACTCCTTGGGAAGAGGGGAAAGCACCCACTTTATTTCTAAGAGCTGAATCAGGGGGAAAACAAGTAAGTTTAAAGCTGAAAAGGTGAACCTGGAGTGATTTGCTGGCGATCACTTACTTGATTGATGTTGGCAACAGGCTGGTGGTCTAGGAGTGCTCCCCCTCCTTGGGAGCAACACATTACCCAGGAACCCAGGTTCACAGAGGTGCGTGGGGAAGCCTTGCTTTTTCCTTTGCCTGACACCCATCTCTCAGAGCAGCTTTGATTTCTGTGTCTAAGAGGTACAGAAAAGAGCTTGGCAGCAGAGATCAGACCTCTGGACACCGCAAAACACCTCCTTCTTTGCACGCTCTGAGTCTCCGCAACAACACTAAGTGCAAGAGAGCTGGTAAATTATTAAAACAACCTTGCAACAGCTCCAGAGAAACCACCAGTGCCTCAGATTCAAAGGAAAGGCTGTGGTGTGAGAATCCCCATTAGTAACAATACGCACAGTTTGCAAGAACATATGTCCCCGCATGGAGCAATCAACCAATCTGGGCTGTTTAACCACAATATTTCAAAGAAGTGCTTTTAATGCAGCTGATCCGTATGTTTATTTTGAGCTGCAAAACAGGATTCTTCACTAGCCTTTCAGAACATTTCTGTGGTGGACTCTATCCAAACTATTGGGGAGAAGGCTTTGCTCCAGCAGATAGACTGATGCGTTGGGGGTTTTATTAAAATCAAAGTCACGATAGCAGAAAAAGAATAACCCAAGCAGGCAGAAAGTGCATTTGGCCTCTAAAACAAAACACACACCAAAAAA
>VZTA01018417.1:154937-166578 GCA_013398855.1 Mohoua ochrocephala
GCGCAGACGGCGGTGGCGGCACCCGGCTCCGCGCGCATCCCGCCCGCATCCCGCCCGCTCCGCGCCGTCGGGCTGAGCCCTTGCCGCTGCCATGAGCCCCCTGCGGCTGCTGGCCGCCGCCTGCCTGCTGGCCCTGTCCCGCTGCAAGACGGTGAGGTATCGCACCGACGAGGAGGGCGCGCCGGGCACGGTGATCGGTACGCTGGCCGACGAGATGCCGGTGAAGGCGCCGGGGGAGATGAGCTTTCGCCTGATGCGGCAGTTCAGCAACAGTTCGCTGGTGCGGGTGCGGGAGGAGGACGGGCAGCTGAGCATCGGCGAAGCGGGGCTGGACCGGGAGCGGCTGTGCGGCCAAGCCCCCCAGTGTGTCCTGGCCTTCGACGTGGTGAGCTGCTGGCGGGAGCGCTACCGCCTGGTGCACGTGGAGCTGGAGGTGCGTGATATCAATGACAATGCACCGCGCTTCCCCCATGCCCAGATGGCGCTGGAGGTGTCGGAGAGTGCTGCACCCGGCACTCGCCTCCCGCTGGAGGTGGCTGTGGATGAGGATGTGGGCTCCAACTCCATCCAGAGCTTCCAGGTCTCCCTCAACAGCCACTTCGGTGTGGAGGCGCAGACACGGGCAGATGGGGCACGCTGCGCCGACCTGGTGCTGCTCCAGGAGCTGGACCGCGAGCGCCAGCCCTCCTACACCCTGGAGCTGGTGGCCAAGGATGGTGGCAGTCCAGCGCGCTCAGGCACAGCCACCGTGCACGTCCGCGTCCTCGATGCCAACGACAACAGTCCAACCTTTGCCCAGAGCTCAGTCACAGTGGAATTGCCCGAGGACGCGCCACCCGGCTCCCTGCTGCTCGATCTGGATGCTGCTGACCCTGATGAGGGCCCCAATGGTGAGGTGGTCTACGCCTTCAGCAGCCAGGTGCCCCCCGAGGCACGGCGGCTCTTTCGCCTCGACCCGCGCTCAGGCCGCCTCACGCTGGAGGCCGCCGTGGACTACGAGCGCACCCGCACCTACGAGCTGGACGTGCGCGCCCAGGACCGCGGAGCCAGCCCCCGCGCCGCCACCTGCACCGTCGTCGTGCGCCTCACCGACGTCAACGACAACGCTCCACGCATCAGCATCAGCGCCCTCCGCGGCGCTGCCAGCGCCGCCGGCGTGGCCTACGTCAGTGAGGCAGCAGCCAGTGAGAGCTTCGTGGCCCTCGTCAGTGCCACAGACCGCGACTCGGGTGCCAACGGGCAGGTGCGCTGCAGCCTCCGTGGCCACGACCACTTCGCCCTGCAGCGAGCCTACGAGGACAGCTACATGATCGTCACCACAGCGGCACTGGACCGCGAGCGCATCCCTGAGTACAACCTCACCGTGGTGGCTGAGGACCTGGGCTCGCCGCCCTTCAAGACCGTCCGCCAGTACACGGTGCGGGTGAGCGATGAGAACGACAATGCGCCGCTCTTCGCCAAGCCCCTCTACGAGGTGGCTGTACCAGAGAACAACCCCCCGGGCGCCTACATCACCACGGTGGTGGCTCGTGACCCTGATCTTGGCCACAATGGTAAGGTCACCTACCGGCTCCTGGAGACGCAGGTCATGGGGGCCCCCATCTCCACGTACGTCTCGGTGGACCCCGCCACTGGGGCCATCTATGCCCTCAGGACATTCAACTATGAGATCCTCAAGCAGTTGGACCTGAGGATCCAGGCCACTGATGGTGGCTCCCCGCAGCTCTCTAGCAGCACCCTTGTCAAAGTGAGAATGGTGGACCAGAACGACAACCCTCCCGTCATCATCCACCCAGTGCTCACCAATGGGACTGTGGAAATCGGTGTGTCCAGCAAGACATCCCGTGACTCCCTGGTGGCCCAAATCAAAGCTCGAGATGCAGATGATGGGGCCAATGCCGAGCTCACCTTTGCCTTCCTGGAAGAGTCCCAGCCGGACCTTTTCACCATCAACCCAAGTACTGGGGACATTGTGCTGAGGGGTGACCTCTCTGAAGAGCTGGGACAGCTGTTCAAGGTCATCCTCACTGTGACAGACAGTGGCAGACCTCCCCTGGCCACAACTGCCACAGTCAACTTCCTGGTGACCGCCACTGCTCCATCCAGTATCCAGGACATAGCCAAGCCCAGCTCCTGGGAAGGAAAGGCTTTGCAGTGGGACATTCCTCTGATCGTGATCATTGTCCTGGCAGGCAGCTGCACCCTCCTCCTGGTGGCTATAATCACCATCGCCACCACCTGTAACAGGCGCAAGAAGGGGAACGACATCAAAAACAACGCTGCCTTGAAGGACCAAATAGACATCTCCCACCTGGAGAAGGGCTGTCAGGAGGAGGGCAGCCAGAGGGGGAACATGTTTGAGGTCCGAACCTTTCCCAGCAAAACCTCTTTCACCAGTCCCGACCCCTCTCCAGCTGCTGAAGAGATCTCCACCGCTGAGAGTGGCAGCGACAGCACTTGCCTCTACGAGGGTCAGAAGAGGCTGAGGGGGCAGAGTGGGGAGGTAAGGTCCCGCCACGGGGAAGTGGGGCAACGGGCGGGGGGTGTCTTGGAGGATGTGAGTTGCAGAGGTGCAGTTAATGTTGGTTTACCCTTCACCGCTTCCCTTTCTTATGTCTCCTTTGATTTCCCTCCCCACCAGCAGGGTTTTGCTGCCACTCCGAGCTACAACAAGGAGCCTGCTCCCCCCGTGGCCATTTGGAAGGGACACTCCTTCAACACCATCTCCGGCCGGGAGGCAGAGAAGTTCAGTGGCAAAGACAGCGGCAAAGGCGACAGTGATTTTAATGACAGCGACTCAGATATCAGCGGAGATGCCCTGAAGAAAGATCTCATCACACACATGCAGAACGGTAAGGGCTCTGCCCCTGCTCCCCGCTGGACCTCAGACAGAAAGATGGATGGATGGGGAGGTGGATGAAAGGACCCGTCCGTGGGACACGGATCAGGCAGGGCAGCTGGAAGGGGAAGCCAGACGCTGCATGGCTCAAACTGCCCATCTCTTTGCAGCAGGCTGTTAGACGTTGGTTCCTCTCTGCACTGAGAGCCCAGCACAAATTAGCAGATGCTGGAAGTACTGTAGGATTAGGTTTTCTTCCCAAAAAAAGGTTCCCTTAAAGTTAGAACTGTGAGGAGCATCCCTAACAAAACAGCATTACCTAACCAAGCACGGCTTTTTGTTGTGCTGTAGAGCATCGCCTCCCCACTCCTACTGTCAGTGCAGTGAATCATCCTGTGACTGGTAACTGAGGGTTGTGAATGGTGTGGATTTATTCCTGCAGTAACGACAGGTTTCTCCTCCCCTATCTCTCTCTAGGTCTGTGGGCATGCACAGCTGAATGCAAGATCCTGGGGCACTCAGACCGCTGCTGGAGCCCCTCCTGTGGCCGAGCCAACCCTCACCCCTCTCCACATCCTTCAGCACCCCTCTCCACCTTCTGCAAGAGCACGTCCTTGCCCAGGGATCCCCTTCGCAGGGACAACTTTTATCAAGCCCAGCTGCCCAAAACAGTCGGGCTTCAGAGCGTCTACGAGAAGGTGCTGCACAGGGACTTTGACCGGACGATCACGCTCCTCTCCCCGCCGCGCCCTGCACGGCTCCCCGACCTTCAGGAGATCGGGGTGCCTCTCTTCCCGGCCCCCTCGACGAGATACCTGGGCCCCCAGACTGAGACGACTGAGAAGGCATAGCCCAGCGTGCTCCCCCTCAAGTGCACCCGTCCCTGCGCACACAACTAGGTCACTCCCGAGAGCCTTTAAGTTATTGACCAGATCCGGTGTCGTATGTGTAAATATGCAAGATGTGCCTTAAAAATGAAGTCGTTTGGGAAAGATTTCCAATCAGATCAGTACTGTTTGATATTTGCAAACAAAAAAAATTGTTTGTAGTTAATGTAATTTTTATGAAATGTGCAGTATTTAAATTTCTGTTCATGTTTTTTACATTGGGGGTTTTATTTTTTGCTTTTGGTTTACCCATGGCCTGCCATTTTTTGTAGTGTTTTTAACCTGTACATTGTGTAATGTAATGTTTGTACATAATGAAAATTTGTTATATTTTTATATAATAAATACTTAAAAATGGGAATTCTTGCCAAAGGAACTGTCTGAAAGACACAATAATAACAATTAATAATAATAATATCCTGAATATGTAGAATCTTGTAAGGGAAATTCCTCTTTCACGGTGTAATAATAACCTAAGCAACCCAGTGTACTGAGAAGTTTGCCTTGCCAAATGTGACTTGTATTTCTTGAGTCTGTGGTCAACTTAAGTGTTATTTAATTGCCTTTGGTTCCTGTAATCTGTATCACTGATAAACACTAATAAAGGTTTTGTGATGTGTCAGAGGGATCTGTTCATGGATTTCATGCTTCAAGAGCATAGAGGTCTTCGCAGGTCAGCAAAAGTATTTTGTGCCTGGAAGTGCAGTGGGAAGGAGCTACTTTTAGTCTTGCCCGTCCTTGGTCTCTGGCAATACCTCTGGAGGTGTAGCTCTAGAGATTTTAATGCTGGGTGGGAGGGAGGGCTGGGTGACAGCTGGCCTTTGCTTGTCACTGCCTGGTCTGAGCCGTTCCAGCTTTATCCTTCACGGGCGGGGAGTGGTGTGGTTTTAGCGAAGCAAGTGAAGCTCCCTCCGTTCAGCAGCAGAGGCGTTTGTGCTGTGCCGATGTCTTTGCACCAGCAGCCACCCGAGCACTTTGCTTTCTGTTCTGGCTGAGGCATTGAGTCGGGCTCCATGGGTGTGTGCTCAAATGTTTACCCCTTGTTAAAGCAGCCACACTGAAGGACAGTAGCTTGTGTTCATGTATATATATATTTATACGTCAAGGGAAAGGTGCATGAAATAGGAATTTAAGATGTTGATTATGTTGACACTTTCTATGATACATATTTTGCTTCTCTCTGAAATGACCGTCCTGGAAAAAAAGAAATCATACAAAGCTTTGAAATTCCTTCCTGTGGGGGTTTCAAGCTGAAAGCAGATCTCAAATCCTTCTGCTGAAATCAGGTATAGAATAGCATTTAATGGAACAAACTGAAGCGTGAGTGTTTCTTCCTCTGTTCTAAAAAATGCTTACACCTGAGGTAAGACTTCTACTGGAGTTTTAATATTTGATTGAAGTTTTCCAAAAGGGAGAACTGCTCCTTACATGGACCATATAATTTCACACTTTGTACAAATCAATAATCCAAAAATCTGTATATGGCAAAGCTTTGGGGTTTTATCATGAATTCTTTAACTATATATCTAATTTGTATGGTACATATATATAGAATATGACTCACCAAGAAAATATAAAACCTTCTTAGACATAAATGAGGCTCTATTTGGCTTTGTGTCTCAAAATGTAGGTAGAAAACATTATCCCACCTGCATGTCCCTTACCAACAAAAATCCCCTTTGTCCCCCAACTTCCAGCTTTCTCAAACCCACGGAGCAAGAGTGCCAGGACCCGATCAAGTTTTTATGCACGCAGGGTCTGAGTTTTAACTGGGATTTCATAAAAGCCACAGTATGAAGATTTGTGGTGGGCAGAGAGTTTCAGAGATTGTGCTTGAAGGGAATTGAAATCAGGCTGATGCAAGCCTCAGTTGGGAAGCAACGTCTGTAATACACCTCCTGTGGCCAGGAAAACAGGTGAGCATTTCTGGCGATTCATCCAAAGTCTGGTAGTAAAAATCATGATGCATCTAATGAACTTAGAGGGTCATCTTGGTTAAATTTAGAGCTGAAGTTGAGGCTGAAGGACGGGTGCTGAGAAGGAAAGCTGGTAGCCTCCCTTCTGGCTAATCACCAGTGATGCAGAGCAGCAACGCCTGCCTGGGAAGTAATTAGTCATAACTGAACTCAGGGAGGGAAAGGCTCTCTGTCAAAAAAAGCAGGGCCACGTGATAAGCTGGTTCTTCCTCATCTAGTTCAAAAGCCAGGGTTACATACCCCAACGCCTTCCCAGCAGGTCCCTGGCGGGACTGACAGGAGGCATTCACAGACGAAGGATGGTTCATCGCACCGGGCTTTGGCGTCAAATCCGCACTGTTTCCTGCAACAGAGCTTGTGCCCTTCCATGAGTGAACGGGTGCTCCTCACTGCCTGACCAGGAGTTTGGGCCACCCCAGTGCAAGGCAACCTTGAAATACTAGGAAAATAAAGTCACCCGTTCCTGGGGTTTGGGATCTGTCTGTTCTGGCATCCCACATGCTGTATAATGTGGGATTCAGCCACTTGGTATTTAAATCTGAGCCCATCATTTCACAGGGACTCTCTGGTTAGTGGAAAGATACAGACTTCTGAGAGCTTCTCATCTTGGCCTGGCCAGGCAATGGGGACAGTTCAGGTGCATCATTGAAGCTCTTGATCTCCCCTTTTCTTGTAAGGGCAAGGGGCAGCAGCCTAGACTCCTTTAACTTTTAGATGCCTAAAATTAGATGAGGGAAGTCTCCAAGCTCCATCAGATAAGAGCACACACCATCCAAAGTGCAGCTGAGCGCAGAGGGGAGCCCAAGGCTTAGCTCCTGGGCCAAGTCCCTTGGATCAAACATTTGCTCCATTGATGCTATTTCACTTGTGTATGTCCTAGTTTTTTTCTTTTAGTTTTTGATTAACATAGCTGAGATTTTTGCTAACATACTTCAGAAATTAATGCAGTATGCCTATCAGATAAATTCCATTTGTTTGCCAAGCATGGTGTGGCATCAGCCCTGTGTTGCATGATGAGACCGTGTGACCACAGAACCTCTTTCTCACAAAGAGCTACTTTCTCCTGTCTGCCTTTCCCTGGCTCTGGGGGCAGAGGTGAGGAGGGGATGCCAAGACACAGGACTGGAGACAGCACTCCTTCACTGAGCCAGCATTAATTCCATGGCCCAAACTGGCTGCAGCAGCAGGACATCACAAAAGCACTGACACTGAGCTTGAGCCCACTTCTGCTGAAATCTCTGGTAGTCACCTACAATGGAGCCAAGCACCCTCGACACCCTCCGCACTCAGTGGGGAGAAACAGGCACTTTTAGGACACAAAACATGGAAGCGGGTAATTCCCACAGGCTCTTTTCCAGGTATACTTTCACAGCCATTAAGGCATAGCTGCAGTATGTCTCCTGAGTGCCCCATTGATATTCTGGAACTGTGGGCTTGCATCTCACACCCTGGAGACCTTGGGCAGACCTCCAAATCTGTTTTAACTCTCAATAATTTAAATTAATTTTCTCACAGTCAAGTCTGTTTCACCTGTGACAGTAATAGGTAAGTGATCCCTCTGTATCTATCTCGACCCATGAGCTTTTTTCATCTGATTTTCCACCCCTGTTCTGCTGAGGACAGGGAGTGAATGAGAAATGGGGAAGGGGTCTGGCTGTTCACCAAGGTCTACCCACCACACACACCAAGGAGACAAGATCCCGGGGATGCCTTCTGTGGTGCTTCAGCCAAAAAATTAGTCAAATTCCCACTGACCTGCTCTACTGTCCTGTGCCTCTTGAATGCCTTCAAGGTTGCTTTATGTATAGAGATGTGTGATGGAGTCAAACACCACTGAGGTGCCTGATTCTGGTTCCTGCCGTGCATGCTGTAGGTGCAGGACTCCTAAAACGGGGTGGCAGCACTCACGCTCGTAACTGGACGTGGCTGTGACCTCTGGGGTGGGGGCTTAATCCTGTGACCTCAACACATGCAAGAGGTACTCAGAAAATGCTGCCTGGACCAGACCCTGAAGGCAGAGAGACACCACGTGGGATTTAGCTGAAGATTCAGACAGATTCTGTGGCCAGTGTGTAGGGTCTACATGAATGACATCTGCACTCCTGTGGCAGACAAGGAGGGCTGGTCAGGGGGGTCTAGGGGGGTTGTCTGACTTCTGTCACAGCAGGCACCTTCATTCTCTCTAGCACAATTGCTCTCTAGCCTCCCATAAGTGCGTTGACTACCTCACCGTTGTACATGACAGCAGACTAAGCACGTGCCCTACACACGGGCACAGACCTTGTGGATATAGAAATTCAGGTGGCTGCACTGTCCCTGAAGGGGGTGGTCCATCCTCTCCAGCTCCAGCTTCTTTTTCCCCTGACGCCTTTGACACCAGCACCCAGGAAAGTCATCTGCCCATGGACAGATGTACCAAAGCACCAAAATCAGGTAGATTGCTGCACATTTAGCTCATTCAGATGTCAAGCAAATCTTAGGGAGGGGGCAGAGAGTGAAGAGGGCCCCAGGGCCTGGAAAGAAGGCAGGACTCTGTTTTTGAGCAGCAGCCAACAAAGTAGATCAGCCTATATGTGATGTAAAACCGCTGGAGGTTTCTAATCAATTTCAAGGTTGGTCAAGGAGAAAACATTGCCTTTTGGATAATTTGAAGGCTTAGCATCACTATGGCAATGCCCACTGACTCCTCAACTGTCACCTAAGCCCAAATTTAGCTTGAAGAATGTGGACTAGTAACTGAAGTGTTACTTCCCACTATATACACCAAGGTCTTCAAGTATTCCTTATTTAAGTGGATGCTTTGGAGAAGCTCCCTGGAGTCGGATTTCCCTCTCAGCAGTGATACAGATCACTCCTGCTGGACACAGCAAGCTGATTTCACACTCATGCCCATGATGCCCATGGAAAGGAAGCAGATGGCCACCAAGATGAGAGAAGCAGTGACTTAGCCTGGGTGTGAGAAGCCAGTGGGTTCATTCAGTTGATAATTAGTAATTATTTTTGAGTGGGCATTCGAATCCTCAGGGTCACAGGCATGAGCACTCAGCCTGCAGCAGGCAAACCCCACTTGCCTGTCAGCTCCTGCTGCAGTTGAGAGCCAGCTACTGTGCCTTGAGGGTACTTTTTGAGTAAGGAGGACCCACCAGCCCCACATCTGAGGTAAGGAAGCAATCCTGCGTGGTGCTATAGTCAAATGCTGCTAAAGAATGCAGATGTATTTGTGGCAACTTCATCCTTCAGATCTGAAAACTGTTCCGGGTTGTGCACCTTTGCCTTGACCGACGTAGGATGGATGTGCTGGAGGCCAGAGGCAGAGGCTGCCTCCGACCCATTCTCATAAGCGGATGGCCCAGCGCTGGGTGCCAAGAATTGCATTTGTCCCTGCAGATGTCTGCCAGGCAGCCCCATCTTTGCAGCCCAGCTCCCAGGACCTTTCACCTACCTGACTGCTGGCTGCTGCCAGGGTGGTGAATGCTGGCCCTGTCCGGGTTGGCTGCTCTGTGGACAATCACTGTCACCCTAGACATGTGCTCCGTCCCCTCAGGATGGGGCAACTCACTGAAGAACAACCAGTCCAAAGGCCCCTGCTGACAAGTTCTCCCTTTTTTCCACAGGTTCATGCTTTGTGTAGAAATACTCCTTTGTGGCTAAAGCAACGTGGCTTTGGCATAACTTAAATTTGCTCCTACAAGAAGAGAGGAGTTGTGCAGGAGGTCAGCAGAGGTCATGATGATAGAGAGCTCTGTAAAACTCCATCAGAGGGACAGAGAGACACAAAGAGAAGAAGAAAGGGCAACAACTTCCTCCCTTTACCTGGAAAACTCTTCTCCCACTCACAATGAGAAGACAAAAGAAGCAGGGAGTTTGGGAAGACAGGAGAGAGGGACCCACATGATGTGGGACTAAGCTGTCTAGAGGCTGCAAACACACAAAGGTTTGAGAGGATGATCCCCAGTTAAATAAGCAATTTCATTATGTACGGAGGATCCTCAGCTTAATTCATCCTCTCTTTCCATGCAAAACATGTCCACTGGATTTGGAAGAAATTCAAGAACCTTGACTTTCCAAAAGTCCTACAGCAGACACTAAGAGCAGGTTCAGTGGACAACTAGCTAGAGAATAGCATGAAGAGCCACCTCCGTAAGTCAAGATCTCAACATTGCTTTTGTCCACAAATTTCCTACCTGAATCTCTGTGTGTGGGACAACAGTGCACAGTGTATTTGGGGTGTGACCCCGAAGTGAGAGCATCCCATCCCCAGCTCTCTGCCACAGCTCCTAGAAAATAATTCACCAAGGTCTCCTCCCTCCCTTGAGTTTAATTTCACTTCTGTGCCAGAGATTTTCCTCCTCCCTCCCTTGGGGGCTAGATCACTACAGAAACAGGATCCAGCCAGGGCTGGCAGCCTGCAGTGACCTTTGCCTGTTGGAGTAATGTAAAATAACAAGAGACCCAAGATACTTCTGAACACACAGCTTGGCGGGATGTTAATTAAAACAGAGTAACACTACATCTACCCTTTGCAAGGCCTTAGCTGAGAACATTTTATGAACTCCTAGGATGTAAAGGAACGTGTTCAAGGCTACACAACATATCTGTGAGAGAGCTGGGAGGAAATCCAAATGGGTTTTGTTTACATATCAGCATACAACCTGCCACATGCAATGAATCCAGGACAAGACCAGATGGATGCACCAGAGACTAGTGGCATGAGAAGGTAGAAAAAATTTCTTCCAGTCACTTCACTTGAAAGGGAAAGAGAGTCTTGCCTCCGTCCTCTCTCACCCACACCAGCAGCAAGCCATCACTGTCCGAATCGCCTTTGTAAAAGTCCCCACGATCCCTCGATCCCCTGTCAGAGGATAACAAAGAGGTTCAGTCTGTCGCTTCCAAATTCATGGCTCCTTTGGGCCCCAGGATGGCCGGGGTACTGCTTTGTTTTACCACCCTGGCATGACCTGGGTTTTCTTAGCAGTTATTTATTTTTATTTATTTAACTGCGTAAATTGATTATCCATGTAACAACTTTAATCAATTATCTGTGGCAAAGAACTTCTCTGCAACTTAATTAGCAAAGTTCTTCCCTGACCTAGCAATATCTGATTGCATCATATAAGAGCTTAACTTTGAAATGGCAACACATTTCATTAAAAATAACTAATAGCTTCAGGGTTTAAAGATGTAAATGTTAATTTTCTTAATGAGAAAAAAAAGGGCATGCAGACTCTACCTGTCTATATTCATTATACTGTGTCCACATGGGATGACTCACATTTGCAAAACTCAGGTTTAATTAACATGCTTATTTTTACAATGATATTTCTCATTATAATAAATTAAATGTTTAAACAGCCAGTGCAAACATTTTGATCCAAGACAAAAATGCTTGCACAGTGCTAGTTTAAGCATTTAATTTATTATAATCCTTTCCATAACAAATGCCTTAGAAGTTGATTTCTTCACTGTGAAAGGCTATTAGTATTATTTCCTCTGGTAATGTTTAATCCAAGACAATCAGAAGTGTAAGGCGTGAACGGAACGGGGCTGGAAGCAATGATGCTGGATGCGATAGCGAAGGAACCTGCCCCGGCCGCAGCAGCGCCGGAGCCCGCAGCGGGTGCCAGCCCTTCGCCCGGGCACCCGCGCCGCCACCGGCAGCCCACACATGGACCCATCCAAGCGCATCCATGATCCAGAGTGCCTTTGGTACCCGAGGGCGTTTACCCCATCCACCCCATCCATCCCATCCACCGCCCCGCCGGCGCACCCAGGGCGGGCGGTCTCTCCGAACAGGACCTTCCAGTCAGGGTTTGCTCTCTTTTACAGCCCCGCTCCGACGTGTCCCGGCGGGGTCAGGGGTGGGGGCGATGCCTGAGGCCGGGACGGAGCCCCGGGGCCGCTGCGGGCGGGTCCCGCCAGGGGGCGGTGCGGGCCCGGCC
>VZTA01018417.1:166606-180614 GCA_013398855.1 Mohoua ochrocephala
CACGCGGAAAGCCGAGAGGCAGCGGCATGTGCTGCAATCGCGGTGTCTGGTGAGACCGAGGAGCTCTCTGGTGACGGAGCTCCTTGTTTCCTCGGGGTTCCCAGCCTGGTGCGGGGCAGGAGGCTCGGCCCTGAACTCGGCAGCTGCGCTGCCCCCGCTGTGACCGGGTTCGGCTGCAGAGGGAGCGCTGGAGCACCGCCGCTGTGAGGGCAGGCTGGGAGAGCCGGGCGTCCTCAGCCTGGAGAAGAGAAGGCTCCGGAGTGACCTTATGGCACCCTCGTATAGCCCCTTACAGCCCTTCTAAAGGGGCTGCAGGAGAGCTGGGGAGGGACTTCTCACAAGGACATGTAGCGTCAGCACAAGTGAGAATGGCTTTAAACTGAAAGAGGATGGGTACAGATTATATATTGGGAAGAAATGAGGGTGGTGAGGCACTGGAACAGGTTGCCTGGAGAGGTCGTAGATGCCCCATCCCATGAAGCAGGCCAGGTTGGATGGAGTCTGAGCAACGTGGTCTAGAGGAAGGCATTCCTTCCCATGGCAGAGGAGTTGGAACTCGATGATCTTTAAAGCCCCTTCTGACCCCAACCATTTTATAATTCTGTGATTTCTAAAAAGCTTCTGATGCAGCTCCTGCGTGGCCAGGGTCCTGGGAGCAAGCTGGGTCAGGGAACGTGTCCTTCTCCCCTCGGTGTAAATTCACCAAAGGCAGTGTTTTTCCCCAAACAGATGCCAGCTGACTGGGCTCCATCAGCTCCTACGTGGGACTGGGACTGGGACGCGAGGCGCTGTGAGAAGTAGGGAAAGCAGACCATGGCAGGGCAGAACAGAGACTCTCCTGGGGCACGGGAAGGAGCAGAGGGGGTTGCTCAGCCTGGCTGGGAGCAGTGAGACAGCCTCCATCTGACTTTCCTAGGGTTTGTGCTCCCAGGAGACATCTCCTTCACCTCCTCAGGGGAAATTTCCACCTCTGAGCTGGAGCAGTGTCTGCAGAAAGAAATGGGCCAGGAGGCAAATTCCTCTTAAAGTAATCCAAGAAGAAAAGTCTTGCGAGAGGTAAAGCCAAGGCAGGGTCGTGCAATCAGGTGAGAAAAGCCCATGTGTTCAACCCCCCCAGCAGCCGGGGAAACACAAGGCAGGGAGCTGCCTGGGCTGGGGAGAGGCACGCAAGGACCGACCGTGGGTCCCCAGTGTAAAGCCACCGGCATCCCCTGTCACCATCCCACCCTTGCGCCCGGGAAAGCTCCCACCCCAGCTCGGGGGCCTGGAACCAGTGCCAAATAACCATGGCTGTACGGGGTATTTCGGTGATGCTAGAAAGTTAGTCGGCAAGTCACTCCAGTTTACTTCGTAATTCAAAAGTATATAATTTGAATTCATAAATAAAGCCCTTTAGGGGATCTCATTACTCTGTGAAGAACATTAGCAAAACACAAGTTGTCAATCACTTTAGCCAGCTGACAGGCTAGAAACCAGATGATGATCCAGGCTGAGCCAAATCAGCAAAGGGGAAGAAAAATCTCTCCTGGATTTACCTCCGATGAATGACCAATGACCAATGACCGGTGATTTTTTAAAGAAATGGGCATTAAAACATTCATGGACAAATCACCAAATCTCCTCAGACCACTGAATTGAGTTTAGGGGTTGCTCAGGTCTGAAAAACGTCCGGCCAGAAGGCACACATTTATTTTTCATTGCTTGCTGCCTGACAAATCACCGGGCTCACAAAAATTCCACAGATTAATAAACTGATCCCACTGCTTAACTAATTTTGAAAAGCAAAAAAGTGATTTGAGTAGTAGTGCAATGGTCATTACCAAAATATCCACTGACTTTGGAAAATTGAGGGCACAACATTTTTACCTCAGAGGGCAGATTTATGTAGGCCACAAAGTGCCTTGGGTATTTCTTAGAGTCCTCGAGTTTATTCATGTATTATTTCCTCCAAAATTCAGTATATTTTTCCAGCAGGCAAGAAACTGGGGCTTCTGCGTACAAGTTTCATCTGCTCAAAATGTGAAAAAATATAGATCCCCTTAGCACATTCTGCTACAGTAGAAGCAAAGTGTAAAAGAAAAATTCCAAATATGTAGATTTAAAAATAAAAACACAGAACTCTCTCCTCCCTAAAAGGGATTTGAAGGAAAAAAGAATCCCTCAGCTACAGATAGGTCTAGACTTTAATTGTGGAGCTGCCTAAGAAGAATTGTTGGCCTGAGGTCATTTTAATCAGGTTGCATGTCAGCTTGCAAAATCTCCAAATTAGCTTACAGCTTGGGGAGAGAAAGATGTTTTTCTTTCCTGAAGAACGCAAACAGATTGTTGTGACATGTTCTCAGTCATCATGACAGATCAGATCCCTGCTTTGCGCTGTGAGCCGGGAAAGAAGGCAGCCGCTTCTCCGGCTCCTTCAGAGATTTGGGCATCTCCCAGTTTGTCAGAGCTGGGGATGGAGTTTGCAGAAATCCTTATGAAAGTGAGGTTTATATGCAAAGACTCTGATAAAAGAGATTGACCTTAATTGGGAAGCAAGTTTCTTTCACATTTTTTAACAACCTCCAGGCCTTCCTAGCAGTCTGATGAAAGGGAAGTTGTGAAAAGAAACAATCTGTATTTATGCAGCAGAAACTATCATATCCTGAGCCACGCAGAGAATGACAAGGAACCGACTCATCCTTTTAAAAAAAGGATTAATTTGCCATTTTCTTCCCGAGGTTGTAAAAAGCAAGGATGTGGGTGGATTTCAAAACAGGCTGAGTGCTTCAGTTGGATTTACGGTGAGCTCTGAGCCGGTGTGAGACTCTGCGTGTTGGCGTGGAGTAGCTGACCTGGGGTGATGGCCCTCCCAAGGTGTCCATAGGTGTCTTATGTGTCCGGTTCAGTCCCTCAGCTGCAGCACACGTGGATAGTCTTTTATAATTTTTTTTTTTCTCCATGATCAGTTTTTCATCAGCATCAGTAGATGGTTCCAATGGGATCACAGGGGAAAGAGAAGCAGGAGGACAGGAGCTGGGGAGGTGACTTGGTTTCATCTGGAAAGACTCCCAGAGGGAGAGGCAAGTGCCTCTCTCATGACAGCTAGGTGGTAGTGGGACACATCTCACCTGTTTGATGGCCCTCACAGATCTGCATCTGAGCTGGTAACCAGCAGTGCCTCATTCATGGGAGGAGTGAAAGAAATGGGTGTCTCTAAATGACGATTCCTCCAACTTCTAGCTGCTACCTCCTCCTCGTAACTAGTTCAGGCACCCTGTCTAGGGAAAAGGAATCTGTCCTTGGGAGTGGCCGAGGGCTCAGTTCTGCCTGCAGCTGAGAAAGGCTGCAGACAGAAGCCCGAGTCCTGCCTTGAGACCCTGGTGTGCCACAAACAGGTACATGCCTGGGTGAAAGGTGGACTTGGGACCACTTTGTCAAACCAGGAGAGGATGCCACGTGCAACAGGCACCCATGCCTTTGCCATGAAGGCGTTCATCCTGGGTAGCTGACATAGAATCACAGAATCATTGAGGTTGGAAAAGACCTTTAAGATCATCAGGTCCAAGCCTTAACCCAGCACTGCCAAGTGCACCACTAAACCATGTCCCTAAGTGCCACATACACGTCTTTAAATACCTCCAGGCTGCCCACTTCCCTGGGCAGCTTTTTCCAATGTCTGACAACCCTTTCCATGAAGACATTTTTCCTAATATCCCATCTAAACCTCTCCTGGCACAGCTTGAAGCCATTTCCCCTTGTCCTGTTTCTTGTTACTTGGGAAAGGGAATCAACCTCCACCTGGCTCCACCCTCCTTTCAGGGAGTTGTAGAAAGTGATAAGGCCCCCCGCTGAGCCTCCTTTTCTCCAGGCTAAACACCCCCAGCTCCCTCAGCCCCTCCTCATAAGCCTTGTGCTCCAGACCTTCCCCAGCTCCGTTGCCCTTCTCTGCACACGCTCCAGCACCTCAATGTCTTTCTTGTTGTGAGGGGCCCAGAACTGGACACAGGATTTGAGGTGTGGCCTCACCAGTGACGAGTGCAGGGGACAATCAGTGCCCTGGTCCTGCTGCCACACTATTGCTGATACAAGCCAGATGTTTTTGGCCACCTGGGCACAGCTGGCTCACGTTCAGCTGCTGTTGACCAGCCCCCCCAGGTCCTTTTCCACCAGACAGGTTTCCAGCCACTCTGCCCCCAGCCTGTAGCGCTGCATGGGTTTGTTGTGACCCAAGTGCAGAACCTGGCATTTGGCCTTGGCCCATGGATCCAGCCTGTCCGGATCCCTCTGTAGAGCCTAAGACCCTCAGGCCTTTAAAACGGAATGGGACAAGACAGTGGGGTTATCTCTGTTGGGAGAACCCCTGGCATCAGGAGAAGAGACTGTATTTCCCTGTTCCTGCTCTTTCCTTAGGTGGCTTTGCAAGCCAAGAGAAGTCACAACCATATGTCTCAGGGTAGAAGCTGCCAGTTTATTTCTCCCAACAGCCTCCACATTTACAGCATAAAAATCTTCATCTTCCCCGTTGTAAGAGTTTGGGGAGTTATTTTCTTGTTTTCTGGCTCCCTGCCATCAGCCCTGGTGGGACCCAGGGCAAGGCAGCAGTGCCACGCAGCCCAGATGTCAGCAAACCGTTAATCCCAAGGGACAGACCCCTGGGGTGAGAATCCCGCTGCAACTTCTCCAATTAGACAGCTTACCTCCTGCTTTGCCTCTGCTTTAGCCATTTCGGACATATTTTATTGTTCAGACTCCTAGTTAAACGGCTGGGAAGCTCTGGATGTAAGCACACGGAGATTACTCGTTCAATAATAGAGTCAGGCACGTTGGCTTTACATCGTCTTGCTAATAAAGCTGCAAAATAAAGCTGTTGACTCTTCTTTCATCAGCATCAGCCCCATGAGGCTCTCCCATGTCTCGCCTGGTGATTAGAGCAGAGGACTGGGAACATGGGTCTGGAGTTCAGCCCTTAATGAGCCGCCTGTTCGGCATGTTTCACTCGGGGCTCTTGACCTCTTTGCACCTCAGCCAACTCAGCTGTAAAACTGGCTGAAGGATGGACCTCGTGGAAACCATCCACCGTGCCCCAGTTGAGCCTTGAGTCCAGATTCCGTGGGTAAATACGAAATAAAAATCAACAACAATTTGAATTTGCGGTGACCCAGCTCAAATGCCACGAGGACGTCAGGCCTTGCCAGTGTAAACAGTGCTCAGTCTCTGGGGTCCCCCCTCACAATGTCAGAGCAAATCTAAGAGCTACCCCTGCAGTTTGTGCTGCGGTGAAAGAAAGCAGTGCTGCAGCCTCCAGCACAGACAGGGCAACGTGGTGCCAGCTCCGGGATCCAGGTACACCAGCGCCTGCAGCACCACGCGGTGCTGGGAAAACTGGGTGCCACGTGCGGTCCCAGCTGAGGGAAGCAAGGTCCCCCTTACTCTCAAATCTCTGAGCTGCCAGACAGCCAACATCTCTTCCCTTATCTGCGAAGGCCTCTCATGGAGGAGTTGGTATGAACCGTGCCAAGAGCAGGAAGGCCTTAGTGCTCTCTCACACCATGTCCAAAACATTTCCAAACTGTCCCTCAGACAGGATGGCACCTGTGTCAGTATCCATCACTCGGTGCAACAGAAGGAGGTGAAAGGAGGTGCTGGCACAGCTTGTTTGCTGTGTAACACCTTCCAGGTACGATGGTGATGCTGAAGAGAAGCCCTTCCTCACCACCTCACCCTGTCCAGTACACACAATCTACTCACATGAAATGCAGTGATTTCTCTCAAAGTTGAGAACAATTGAGACCTTTTTCCCTCTTAAGTGGGAGGTTGCAGGTCAGACTTCTAGGTGGCATAGAGGAGCCAGAGCTTCCAAGCTGGCTTTTAAGGGTGGGGAGCAGTGAAGAAGGGAGAGGCACCATCCCCTGGGATTTCAGCCGTGTGGAGTCAGCTTTGCGTGTGCCATTTGACACAGCAGGCTTAGCAACACTGAGAAAAATACTGTTTCCAGACAGAGCAAGAGCACCTGGGATCCAGTTAATCCAGCCCTGTGGCGAGGCCATTTGCTCCCAAACCTGCTCTGCACCTTCTCCTACAGTCCCGCACTGTGCTGCCATGTGGAGATAGACTCCTGAACCAGAAAGCTCCTCCTTGGGCGTCAACAAGAATCCCAGGCATACTTCTCTATCTGTCTTAACATTATCCCACCTTGCACCATGCAGACATACCCAGCCAAGCACAGGCTTGGAAAAGGCCGAGGTTGAGAACTGTCTTTCAAAGCCTTCTCCATGCCAGGCACCTACTCCTTTTAACCCTAGCTGCCCCACAAAGTGCCCTGTAGTGACTGGTGACTTGTAGGTGTGGAGAAGAGGCTGGAATGAAGCATCCTATGGAGTTGGGAAGGTGGGTGTCTGCACAACATGATGGGATCAGTGCTGGGTGTGAGCGCAGACCTTCAGCGTACAATGGCGATCTCTGTTCTGGTGTAAGGATCCTTTTACGGAGGGTTTTCCATCCCTTGAGGAAAATATGCTAACAGGCTTTAAATAATTAAACAAATCACATTGCAGGCAAACCCAAGTTGATCTTTAAAATGCATTATCCTCAGAAGGCACTAGAAATGCTCAGTGCTTTACGCCCTCCTCAGAGCTCTTCACACATTGACTAATTCATCACACAAGGGACCACCCAGCTGCATCTCGACCACAGAGCAAATGCTGTGCCAGTCACCTCCGCCTTTAAAACTGTGTTGCCACAGCTGGAGGCCAGGTTTCTTCAGCACCAACAAGCAGAGGCAGTAAGGAAACAAAGCTCTTTTCATCAGGCCAAGTTTGCGCAGAGGATGTTTCTCCCACAAAGCCACTCGCTGATCCCAGATGGAAGGCAGGTTTCCCTTGCGGCCACAAGATGCTCTGGGGCAGCTGCAGCTACCTCCTTGCAGGAAAGGGGAGTCGTGTGGTAAGGACCACAAGCTTCGCTTTCCATGGGCAGAGGCCAGGAAATCAGCTACCTTGAGCAGCTCCTCTGGGCCACCGAGGCCATGGATGGTGGAGAGACGTTTGCAGGAGAAAGAAGACAGGAAGCCAGAGCAGCTGTGAGGCAGTTCTGTCCACCTATTGTGATGCTACAGAACATATTGATCTGGCTCTCTGCAAGCTAATTGTTCCTATCCCCCAAACCAGCCCCAAAACTGCCTGATGACAAGTCCTTGCTGTCCCTGGCACACTTGTGCAAGGACAGGTGAACAGCTTGAGGCAGCAACCAGAAAGTCTCTCAGCCACGAGAAAGTCTGGCTGGTGAGGAGCAGGGAAAGTCCATGCTCTTCCTCAGCCCTCCCCAGTGTCTCCCCAGCCAGGTGTGCTGGGCACTGCCCTTACACTCACAGGACCCCATGGAGAACAAACTGGTGGACAAACTGGTGGCACTGCCACCCCTTCTCCAATTAGACAGCTTTCCCCTGGTGCTGTTTGCCACCCTCAGCTCTCCCCCATGCTGTGCGTGGCCCAGAGCAGATGGGCTGTATCACGTGGAGTTTAAATTATTTTCCAGTTCCCCTTTTGGGATTAGGGAACACCATGGAAATGGCTGCTCGAGGCGCTGTGGGGCAAGCCCTGAGAATGTGCTGGGTGTCCTGGGGGCAGCTGCAGCTGTGACCCCCAGAGCAGCCTGCTCTTCCCAGCATCTCTCAATTCCTTCTCCAAACTCAGCTGGCCTCCAGTGCCACAGGCTGCCATTCCTCCCTCCATCCCTCGCTCTTCCAAGCTGTCCAAGGTGAAAGGTCCACAGCTTTTTTCATGCTATTTCTCAAGCATTTGTTCCCCTCAGCAGTCCACACTGGACACCCATGACGACCTTGCTGCCCCAGGCTTACCAAATAACATCTTTGAGACAGGAGATTTGGCCTCAGCCAGGCCAAAATTGTTGTTATTGCTAAAGCTTGATTTCATAGGGATAGCACTATCTGCTGGACTTTCCAGCAGGAACTCACCCCTTTTCTTGTCCACGTTCCAACCTAAGCACAGAGGTCCTAGGAGGCAATGCAGCTCTCACAGCCTTCAGTGGGTAGCAGAGGCCCTGGCACACCTCGATGGACATACTGTAATCTCCATGGTCATTTCTGAGGGCCAGCAGGCTCAAGAAAAGGGTTGGGAAGACAAAAAGCCCCAGAGCACTAAAATTTCTCATGGTTGTTTATTGATTCTTTCACTCTCCTAGGCTTAGTTTATGAAATCTGATGTGAGAGAGGGTATTTTGGAAAAAACCATTTTTTTTAAGTAAAAAGATCTAATCTAGAGGAAGAAGTATTGTAGATTAGCTAAAAAAAAAAATCTTGATGTAAGAGGCAAAATAATAGAACAGAGAATAGGTGAACAAGGATTAAATCTGCTGGAATGAACTACTGCAAAAGTCTCACAGAGGTGATGAAAGCAAAAAAAAATGTTTAAAGTGTTGTCAGAAGGGTGAGTAAAATACACAGTTCAAGAGATTGGATTTGTAAAAAACATTCTGGTGCTGCAGATGCCTGTGGGACAATCTCATTGGAAATATTCTCTAAAGTCAGGTCATGAAATTATTAGGAGAGCAGCCCATAGATCGAAAAAGAGAAATATAGTTGATTCATGGGTGCTTTTGGGTGAGGGGGGGAAAAAAAAAGCAAGCTAGGCTCAGCCTTTGCCACAAAGCAAAAAGAGACTTAGCAGATTTCTCATCAAAGTGTAAAGAAGCCTCTGGGAAAGAAACAGATTGATGCTACCAAGTTGTTTAAGATAATAACTACCTCCAAAGCACAAAGCTGTGGTTGGAGGTTAAGAAAGAAAGTAGCCTATGAGCAATTTGCACAGAACAGCTACAAAAGAGACCACATCGTTAAAGGTAGGAATGAAAGCATGGAATGACAGCTAGTTATTTTATTTTATTTCTTTAATTCAAGAAAACAGAAGGCACAGCCACTAGCTAAATTAAGAAGAATGAGATGAAGACATATGGATAGATGGGAGCCAGCCCTGAGGAAAAACAAATCAGCCTTTAGTGTCCTGGGGTGAGGAAGAGCAAACTGTGATAGGCCATATGTCCTCACCCGACCACAGGAGAGAGGAGGGAGGATCGGGATGAGCGGCGTCCTGCACCAAGCACACTCAAGGCCATCCTGGGGCCAGCTCAGCTGCACTGGGATGTCCTGCTGGGGATGTGGCCCAAGCAGGGCAAACAGGGCTGCCAGTCTTCTCCAGAGAACGGCATTAGAGCGTGGACCTTGCAGGGCTTTCCATGGAGAATTTCACAGCCTACCAGGAAAAGCAATGGTTTTGGTGTTTGAAATTTCGTGAGTTGCTGGTCAGAGAAGGGAGGACTGTGTCAGCGGGAGAAGAGAAGAGGAAAAGCAAGCATCCCAGGAGCACCAGAGTGTCCAGGGACACCACAGAGAAGAGAGCCATGGTGATGACAAACATACGTGGGTTTTCATCCTTTGGCCTCACTGCCAGCAAGAATCTTTAGAGTTTATCAAAATTCTTAGGCTGTCACAAGTTAAATAACTGGTTTTGGGAGCAGAGGAGCTGTGGGGGTGGCTTCTGTGAAAAGCTGCCAGAAGCTTCCCCAGTGCCCAACAGAGCCGATGCCAGCTGGCTCCAAGACAGATGTGCCGCTGGCCTTGTCTGAGCCCGTCGGGGACAGAGATAGCACCTCTGGGGTTACGGAGTTAAGAAAGGGGAGGAAAAGCTGGCAAAACAGCAAATGGAGAGAGGAGTGAGAATATGCGACAGAAACAACCTTGCAGATACCAAGGTCGATGAAGGAGTGGGAGGGAGTGCTCCAGGAGCAGATGGATGCCAAAAGGAGGCTGTGAGCATGTGGGAAGCCCACGCTGGAGCAGGCTCCTGGCAGCACCTGTGGCCTCATGGAGAAAGAAGCCCAGCTGGAGCAGGTTTGCTGGCAGGATTTGTGACCCCGTGGGGGACCCAGGCTGTTCTTGAAGAACTGCACCCCATAAAGGGACCCAGGCTGGAGCAGTTTGTGCAGAACTGCAGCCATGGGAAGTTCTCATGCTGGAGAAGTTAATGGAGGACTGTCTCCCGTGGGAGGGACCCCACGCTGGAGCAGGGGCAGAGTCCGAGGAGTCCTTTCCCTGAGGAGGAAGGAGCAGTGAAGACAACATGTGACAAACTGGCCACAGACCCCATTCCCTGTCCCCCCGTGCCACTTCAGGGGAGAAGGGAGAGAAAATCAGAAGTATGGTTGAGCCTGGGAAGAAGGATGGGGTAGGTGGGGGAAACGTTTCTAGGATTTGGTTTAACTTCTCATTATTGTACTTTGATTTGGTTGGTAGTAAATGAAACTAATCTCACCCTGTCCTTATCTTGACCCATAAGCCTTTTGCTGTATTTTGTCTCCCCTGTCCAGCCAAGGAGAGGAGCGATGGAGCTTTGGCAGGCACCTGGCATCCGGCCAGGGTCAGCTCACCACAACACCAAAGCCAACATTTTCTTTGTCTGTAGGACTTTTTCCCCCCAAGGACTTTGGTTATTACTGAAGAGACATCAAGTATGTGGAACCCGAATTGGCACCACGTTATGGTGGTGCAAAGCCATGGAAAAGCAGAGCAGTGAATCAGGTGCCCAGTCTCAGTAACCCTCACATATTTTCATTCAAGCCATAATGGAGTTCGAACAACAATTTGGAACAGTTAGAAAATGAAGATGAAATGCATAAGGCACCACAAGAGTCTTACAGAAAGGCACACAGCATGACCAAATCCTTCTCATTTTTTAATATTTCTATTTCTCCTTCTAAACTTTTTCTTTAAACTTGAAAATAATGAGAAAATGTGCTTCCTTGAGACAAGCCAGTACTATCAGCTAAACAACCTCACATTCATCGTAGCACTCCAAGTGCTCTGGAATGCTTTTCAGCCCAGAGGATAATAGTATTAGACGACCAGAAAGGCTGTCCTGTAAAAGACTGTTAGTATGATTTCCAGTCTCAGAAGTTGGCTTAATCCAGCTGAGCACACACATGTTATTTAGAGAGGAGACTGAGCTCAGACACTGCTATCATCGTCATCTTTATTGCAAATGAAGGGTTCAGCCAGTGAAAGGCAAGTCACGTTTTTTTTGTCCTAAGCCCTGCAAACACTGGCTGTTGCACTCGTCTTTGCCCTCTGCAGCGAGAGTCTGGAGCTGCTGAATGCAGAGCTGTTTGCACAGATTTGCATCCTTCTGAAAACTCCTGTTTTCCCTCTCGTCACCTAATCAATCAAACGGCAAAAGATGCACTCCCTGCACCCTCCAAGGAAAACAGCTCTGTGCCCACACAAAAGGCAAAGCGTGAGCATAGGGGTTAACTAGAAGTGGTAAGCTGTGAACCCTAAAACAGGAGCATTTTTTTTCACTGTCTGCTTGAAATTTCATGCTGCTCTTCCTCTGTCTGTGGAACAAAAGAAGAAGAGGCAGTGATGCTCTGAATTGGGAAAAAAATAATCTGGGATTGTTCCCTTCATGAGAAAAATATGTTTGGAGGATTACTTGGGGAATTTGCACCTTGACTTGAGGAGGAAACGCTGCACAGATTCTCTCCCAGGGTTTAGGCAGAACAGCTCCTTCCCAAAGGACCGGTTCTCCCACCCACACCTCCCCAGGCGAGCAGGACCCATCTCACACCCCAGCCTTTCAAGGACCGGCAGCCAGGCACCAATCCCTGTGGATCAGCTTGCAGCTGGCACCACTGCTTGGAATCGCTCAAATCTGCCCATGCCAAAACCTGCCAGGGCCACTGCTGCCTCACCAGTAGGGTCCTTCAGGTCCCATCAGACGGGGCCTTCCAACCTCATCCTTTTTGCTCCAGGGAGGAAATTGCTTTTCACCACACAGCACTGGGATGAAGGTCCTTCCGTGAATGTCCAGCACAGAATTCCACCTATTCGTTCTTGCACTGATGGTTTCTTTGCTAACACTCCTCCTTGTCAGGGCAGCCTCAGCCACACTTTTGCAAGGCAAAACAGCTCAGCCTCCCTCTGTCCTTCCAGTCACCTCCCAAGAAAGGAGCCACTGGGCACTCAGATTCATGCCAGGATGGGAGGGACAGCAGCTTCCTCTCCTTAGTCTCAGGGAAGCAGCTCAAACGAGCTGAACCCCAGTGAGCAGCAGCTCTTCCTGGGCAAGCGCTCCTTCCCTGGCACATTTTCCTATGGGAGACAAGCACAGGGGCCTTAAAATAAATCTGTCTTTTTAAAGCACTGATGCTAAATGAAGGTTTGAGATCAAAGGCTGGGATTCTCACATTTTGCCAAGATAGACATATCCATTCACGAGATTTTTGGTGTAACAAAATACTTGCTAATGAAGAGGATCATAATCTTATTATTAGCCCCAACCTACCACAGTATGTCATTCAAGAGCGGGTTGGAATATGTCCTAGTTTAGGAAGTTGCACAGTGGGCTTTGCTTTTGATTTAATGAGCTGTGATTGTGTTTATTTTCAGCAGCAACTATGCCCGTTAAATTTTGGTTGAAGGTCTGATCGTTAACGACAGTAATTTACGGAAAGGATGAATTTAGGTTGAAGGGGAGGAAAATGGGAATCGTATGTCTCTGGGATTCAGTCCCCAAGCAAGCAGACACAAGGTGGTCAGGAGAGCCTGAGCTGTCTCTGCTTTTGCAGTGCTCGATGATGGGTTTTCAGCTACTGGTTAAGTCAGTTAAGGGGATTCAGACATGAAAAAACAAAGATTTTCGCTGTTATGGAGTGGGGCACAGAGGAGAGGCAGGTGTAGGAAATCAGCACTGGGGGCCAAACTTTCCCTTTTGTGGGATGAGCCATGGTGGGACAAGGTCATCAGCTGGCTTCCACTATCAAGATCCCAGAAAGTCTAAGATGGGGGGGACACGCCAGTAGAGTATAACAACTGAACAACCTGCCACACAAACAAAATGGAGAAGAAAAAGGAAGAGAAATATAAATGGAGGCACATACTTTGAAAAAAAAAAAATGGCTACAGCAGAGCTGGTTATTGTAGGCACTGCTCTGGAGTGAGATGGGGCCCCATGGGGCAGGGTCTCCCCACATTAACCCCCCTCACTGCTGCCTGTCTGCGTGACTGGAGCTGGGCCACTGAGCGAGAAGGGCAGGGCAGGACAGGCCACAACTCAGACACCCCCCATCACACTCCTTTTGCAGCTGGTGTCCGTGTCTCGGTGTCCAGCCTTGGGAAGGATGCTGTGCTTTGTGCTTGACGCCATCAGCCCCAAAGGGGTCCAGCACAGTTTATTTCCCAGCATCAAAGGGCACACATGCAGACACATACTTGTGCATGTATGTACAGGCAGGACATCCATCAGGGGCGTGAAGGAAACGTAGACATGGATAGACACACATAGCCAGTTGTAGCCCTTAAAAGCTTGCCATGCACAATATTAGAATGAGCAAACAGATGCAGATGAACGTTCCTTCCACCCAGAATGAGCATGGTGAGTGACAGGAAACAGAAGAAATCCTAGGGATACGTCTAGTTCAGGTATAAAGAAAGGCACAAGGTATCCTTATTAAATGAATAGATTTAATTACCCCCACTTAGCCTGCAGCAGGCCTGGGCTCGCTGCTCCCTTTCCCAGGCTGTGCCCAGCCTGGACACGGGGCTCAGCCGGAGGCTGTTGGCTTGTGCCAGTCAGCGAGGTGTTTTGCGGAGCAGTCACCGACCAGCAGCTTGTCAGCTCCGGCGCCTGTGAATTCCTGTGGCAAGTGTAAAAAAGCAGTTAACACGTAGTTCTATTTTAAAAGCTGCTTTTTTATGACGGCCGTCTGTCTGACGGGGCACCCCTACTCTCCCCCACGGCGTGCGGGGGGTGCGTGTCCCCTACACCCCCGCCCCCCTTGCTCGGAAGCTGGAGACGAGACCCAGGGCTCGGTTGGAGGGGATGGGGCTGGGGCAGGAGGTCACAGCCCCGGGGAGCTCCGCCGGCTGCTGGGCCGCTCAAGGGGCTCATTGTGCCCGGGACTGGGCGGTGCTGCCCTCCCCGCGGGCCGGGGCCGGGGCTGGGGCTGGGAGCGGGGCGGG